>OZ024797.1:1861154-2066283 GCA_964017045.1 Omphiscola glabra | reverse complement strand
GGAGTTGGGAGTGGTGGAGGAGTGGTAGTGGGGAGTTGGGAGTGGTGGTGGAGGAGGTGGGGAGTTGGGAGTGGTGGTGGAGGAGTGGTAGTGGAGGAGTTGGGAGTGGTGGAGGAGTGGTAGTGGAGGAGTTGGGAGTGGTGGTGGAGGAGTGGTAGTGGAGGAGTTGGAGTGGTGGTGGAGGAGTGGTAGTGGAGGAGTTGGGAGTGGTGGTGGAGGGGTGTGGTGAGTGGGAGGAGTGGGTGGAGGAGTTGGGAGTGGTGGTGGAGGAGTGGTAGTGGAGGAGTTGGGAGTGGTGGTGGAGGAGTGGTAGTGGAGGAGTTGGGAGTGGTGGTGGAGGAGTGTAGTGGAGGGAGTTGGGAGTGGTGGTGGAGGAGTGGTAGTGGAGGAGTTGGGAGTGGTGGTGGAGGAGTGGTAGTGGAGGAGTTGGGAGTGGTGGTGGAGGAGTGGTAGTGGAGGAGTTGGGGTGGTGGTGGAGGAGTGGTAGTGGAGGAGTTGGGAGTGGTGGTGGAGGAGTGGTAGTGGAGGAGTTGGGAGTGGTGGTGGAGGAGTGGTAGTGGAGGAGTTGGGAGTGGTGGTGGAGGAGTGGTAGTGGAGGAGTTGGGAGTGGTGGTGGAGGAGTGGTAGTGGAGGAGTTGGGAGTGGTGGTGGAGGAGTGGTAGTGGAGGAGTTGGGAGTGGTGGTGGAGGAGTGGTAGTGGAGGAGTTGGGAGTGGTGGTGGAGGAGTGGTGGTGGAGGAGTTGGGAGTGGTGGTGGAGGAGTGGTAGTGGAGGAGTTGGGAGTGGTGGTGGAGGAGTGGTAGTGGAGGAGTTGGGAGTGGTGGTGGAGGAGTGGTAGTGGAGGAGTTGGGAGTGGTGGTGGAGGAGTGGTAGTGGAGGAGTTGGGAGTGGTGGTGGAGGAGTTGGGAGTGGTGGTGGAGGAGTGGTAGTGGAGGAGTTGGGAGTGGTGGTGGAGGAGTGGTAGTGGAGGAGTTGGGAGTGGTGGTGGAGGAGTGGTAGTGGAGGAGTTGGGAGTGGTGGTGGAGGAGTGGGAGTGGTGGTGGAGGAGTGGTAGTGGAGGAGTTGGGAGTGGTGGTGGAGGAGTGGTAGTGGAGGAGTTGGGAGTGGGGGTGGAGGAGTGGTAGTGGAGGAGTTGGGAGTGGTGGTGGAGGAGTGGTAGTGGAGGAGTTGGGAGTGGTGGTGGAGGAGTGGTAGTGGAGGAGTTGGGAGTGGTGGTGGAGGAGTGGTAGTGGAGGAGTTGGGAGTGGTAGTGGAGGAGTTGGGAGTGGTGGTGGAGGAGTGGTAGTGGAGGAGTTGGGAGTGGTGGTGGAGGAGTTGGGAGTGGTGGTGGAGGAGTGGTAGTGGAGGAGTTGGGAGTGGTGGTGGAGGAGTGGTAGTGGAGGAGTTGGGAGTGGTGGTGGAGGAGTGGGAGTGGAGGAGTTGGGAGTGGTGGTGGAGGAGTGGTAGTGGAGGAGTTGGGAGTGGTAGTGGAGGAGTTGGGAGTGGTGGTGGAGGAGTTGGGAGTGGTGGTGGAGGAGTGGTAGTGGAGGAGTTGGGAGTGGTAGTGGAGGAGTTGGGAGTGGTGGTGGAGGAGTGGTAGTGGATGAGTTGGGAGTGGTGGTAGTGGAGGAGTTGGGAGTGGTGGTAGTGGAGGAGTGGAGGAGCTGGGAGTGGGAGTGAAGTTGGAAGTAGTCGTGGGGGAGTTGGGAGTGGTAGTGAAGTTTGGATTGGTAGTGAAGTTGGGAGTGGTATGGAGTTTGGAATGGTGGGGAGTGGGGAATGGGGGGAGTTGGGAATAGTGGAGGGATTTGGGAGTGGTGGGGAATGGGGGGAGTTGGGAAGGGTGAGGGAGTTGGGAAAAAGTAAGGAGGGAGAGATTTGGTCGGTGTGAGAGATTTGGTCGGTGTGAGAGATTTGGTCGGTGGGACTCACAACGACTTTAACTGAAAGTCTATGATTAAAATGTCCTATACCAGTAGATTAGAACACTATATACTACCTATACCCGGTACTTTTTGTCGTCATTTTAACAAAGACAAATATTGACTTTGTGATGTCATAACAGTATTTTAATGTGGGAGTTCAAACATTCATCAAACACTTCCGGTATGGAAAAAAAGGAACTCTCTTGTGGATGGGTTAGTGGACACTTCTGAACATTTCTGCAAGGTTGCTTGTTGGTTGTCAGAGGTGGTATGGCTCATGTCTGGCTTGTGTATGGCTCATGTCTGGATTGTGTATGGCTCATATCTGGCTTGTGTATGGCTCATGTCTGGCTTGTGTATGGCTCATGTCTGGCTTGTGTATGGCTCATGTCTGGCTTGTGTATGGCTCATGTCTGGCTAGTGTATGGCTCATGTCTGGCTTGTGTATGGCTCATGTCTGGCTTGTGTATGGCTCATGTCTGGCTTGTGTAAGGCTCATGTCTGGGTTGTGTAAGGCTCATGTAGGTCCATGGACTGTTCCATCGGTAAGAGCTTTGAAACTAAAGACAAAGAAATTATATAAACATATTGACCTCAACACAGATTTGAGTTGAGTATCATACATTTGACTTTGATTTGACAATATTAATATTTTATATCATGTTATAATAAACTGCACAAGAAATGGGGGATTTGCGCACATCTTTAATAAGCGTTTATTTTACTTCACAACTAATCAACTCTACTATTTGAGTTCTAATTTGTTTTACAAAATGAAAACGCCGGTACCTGTTTTAATATCAGTTATATTAACTTGGTGTTAGTTCGCGTGTTTCTTACTTTCTAGCTGGATGTGTGGCAAAATCCTCGGACCACTAATTTACCCAATTTCCGTCAACCTATCGTGCTGAAGCTTGGCACATGGACTCGTTGCAGATGATAATTCTTTTTAAAATATTATCAGCCCCCCCCCCCCCCCACTCAAACCAAAAAAAAAAAGTTTTTCTGGTTTTTCAAGGGAAGATGAAGGAAATCGGATGAAGTTGGTTTGACGAAATAAAGTTCTCAAATAACTGCGCTGAGGGGTCTTTCCATTAATTACGTCAACAATTTTAAAGCAATTTTTTACCCCCTCCCCTTCCCCTTGTTAACAACTGTCAGACTTTCAGTGCCCCCCCCCCCAAGTAATAATGTCCCAAAAAAAAAGAATTATAATATAAATTAATATATATATAGTGAACATTGTACTTTGTGCTGATCTATTTTAATTACACAAAATTGTAGGAAAAACATTTCATTGCATCATAAGGTTGTTAATCAACAAATTCAACTTTTTTTTGGTGTGGGGGTGGGGGGGGGAGTTAGTTATTTATAAGCTAGAAAGTCACGCAGGGTAGTAGTGTGCAAATACTTTTCTGGTCACTTCAACTGTCTGTACCAACATAGTTCCGCTTGATTTACCAAGTTTTGAGAACCGATGTCTTTCGTTTCTTCCACATCTGTAGAAAGCGTCATGGGAAACGTATCCCTGGACGAAGACTAGGTTGGCGGGATCAACCGTTGGCAGATAACATGGTACACAACAGTAGGCTTGGGTTACATGGTACACAACAGTAGGCTTGGCTTACATGGTACACAACAGTAGGCTTGGCTTACATGGTACACAACAGTAGGCTTGGCTTACATGGTACACAACAGTAGGCTTGGCTTACATGGTACACAACAGTAGGCTTGGCTTACATGGTACACAACAGTAGGCTTGGCTTACATGGTACACAACAGTAGGCTTGGCTTACAGGGTGGCGCTCTTGCTCCATGCTAAACCTTGTGATAATCTCCTCCACGAGAACTGCCTTTTTTCGGTGGTAATGAACAGAGTCTTAAATGCTCTTACTCTCGACCAGAGTTGTCCGAATTTGCTGAAAAGTATTTTATGGAATGCATTCATGTCGGGCGTGGTCTATTATTTTAGTGCATTGATAACTTAAAAGGTCAGAATTGAAAGAGGTGTAAGTTTTGTCTCTCTTTTAGGTTGTGGTCTTGATTTGCCCGTGCTGAGTTTTTGAGCTTGATCTTGATGGGACGTATGCTTAGAAGAAAGTTTGTGTTTGGTATTGCTGCATACTTTCGACATCACACTATTCACACACATGTAAAGTATTTTGTATAATCATTATTAAAGCTGAACTTACATTGTTTGTGGTAGTATAGGGACAGAGAGGGTGAGAATGTGTCCGATTGATCTACTTGAAAGCTTGATCGCTGTCCAACACTCTTATAACTATTTAACTCATTATTTACTTCCTGGAGAATAACCAACTCAAATGTTGATTCCATGTCACAAAGCCCTAGTCTTATTGCCCGTCACAGATATTCCCAAGAGCAGAAACATCAGCACTATACTCAAATATGTTTGTCGCTGAGGCATAACTGAGGTGGCAGATGGAAGGAATGATAAGGAGTAAGGACGATCTGTATTTTAAAAAAAAATGAAAATTTTAGGGACAGGTGCTCAGAAACCTTCTAACACTGGGATGGGGAAACTGCGGCCGGCGGGCCACATGCGGCCCTCCGATGCGTTGATTGTGGCAAAAAAAAAAAAAGAAAAAAAAAAAAAAAAAAAGACTGTACATTATTTCTTTACACTATTCTCTTGTCAAAGTTCTTTATAAAAAATTGTATCGCTAACATTTGATGCCAAAGAATATAAGAAACACTTTGGAAATGTTTGGTTGTGATTAAGTTAAATGACACCGCCATGTTGGTTGAACTCATTTATCTCCCCCTGTCATTTCTGAAGGGCCAATCACAATGTCAACTAAATGAATGTTGAAGTAGTCTCCCGTTCTGTTTGAGGCTGATTCCACGGGTCCATGTTATCGTCTGCTTGATAGAAACCCACATTTAACTGACCAAGCAAACCCCAGGGAACTTTTCATCAGTGGCATCAAGTATACTCAGATTGAGATTGCTACAAACTATTTGAAAAACTGTTGCCTTGTGAAAAAGAGGAGAGAGGGTGAGAGAGTAAGGGGTAAAGAGACGGGGGGACAGAGAGGGGAGAGAGAGGGGAGACTGAGGGAGGGAGTGAGAGAGAGGGGACAGAGAGAGTGAGAAAGAGGAGAGTGTGAGTAAGGGAGAGAGAAGGTTTGGGAGAGAGTAGAGGAGAGAGAGAGGGTAGACATGAAGTAAGGAGAGAGAGAGAGGGTAGACATGAGGGAAGGGGGGAGGGAGAGAGAGGGAGAAATAGGATGAGAGAGTGTGAGGGAGAGGGGAGAGATAGAGCGGGGAGAGAGAGGGGGAGAGATAGGGGAGACTGAGTGAGGGAGTGAGAGAGAGGGGACAGAGACGGTGAGAAAGAGGAGAGTGTGAGTAAGGGAGAGAGAGGGTTAGGGAGAGAGTGGAGGAGAGAGATAGGAAGGATATAGAGGGGGTAGGGGAGAGAGGGGAGACTTGAGTAAGAGAGGGAGAGTGAGAGAGGGAGAACGGTAACAAGACATCTCACTGGCATTATAGCGTGAACACTTTACTGACAACATGCAACACCTCAGCAGTGGCGTAGAAAAGGGGTGCGGAATGGGATGTCCGTCCAGAGCGTTATTTTTTCTCTTTATATGGAGGGTTGGATGTGGAACAGTTGTGAGGACAATATCCACCAAATTGTGGAACAGTTGTGAGGACAATATCCACCAAATTGCACACCTGAAGTTTGAATATTGTTAAATTGCTTTATGTCGTGTTAGATAGCCGACAAAATATATACGGTAGTTTTGTATTAGTTGCACCAGTACCAAATTCTCAGTTTTTAACATTCGTATTTGAGACCAATCAGTCGGGTCACATTTCCAGTACTTCCCCCCCCCCCCCCCCAGTCAACGGGTTCACGTCCTCACAATTTGGGGATATTTCGACCTGTGGCGAGGGCCATGCGTCGTAGCGACGGGGCGCGCAGTTCACAGTGTGGGAACAAGCGGTCATGCTCGCCTTGTGTGGAGCGGTGCTCCCTCGTCTTTTTGTGTCGAAGGTTTTAGAATAACAAGTCTTTTCTATTAGGATAACAAGTCTTTTCTATATTGTGCAATGTTTGACATGGTCATTTGGAAAAGTATAATTCCCCGTGCAGCAGCTTATTTCATGTAATCAACAAATATGTTGGAAAGTGTCTAGGCGGCCTGTGTGCCATTGTTAAGTTGGATAATTTTGTTGTTTTGTTACATGATATCATCATATGTCATGTGTTTCATGAAAGTCTTGATAACAATACTATAGAGTTAGAGAGATCATTTTATATGGTCAGCCAACGAACTTTAAAATTCACATAGTTCAATAAATCACTCACAAGCTCATTGTGTGAATTGGGATTTTTTTAAATACCATGTTTTGGTATAAATAATAACATACATTTAACATAATGATATAGTTATTGATACTCCATTATTTATTAATTCATAAAGATATGAGTTATATTATCCAAGTGTTAAAAGTCTTGTGTGTATATTCACCTAATTTTACTTGTCCACGAAATAATTTCTAAAGGGTTTTCTCCAATGATCCATACCCACTCTCAGAACATAGTTTTTGGTGAAAATATATTGGTGCTACTGTAGGCTAGTGACGAGTTGACCTTGGATATTTTAGGCTTAGGCTGGTCACGTGATTACAGTTAGATTTTAAATTAAGATTTAAGACTAAAGTTTGTATGTGTGTGTGGGTTGTTTTGCTGTCGAGGAACCCAAACTAGCATGGAAATACGGCAGATTCTGTCTTAAGGCTTAGGGCTGACTCTGACTTCTGAGGGAAGATACTGAGATGAGGGCAGGTATAAAACCGTTTTTATTAATTTAAAAAAATAATCTACTTCTCTTTTTAGTAGTAGTGGCCCATCCAGACATGACGTCATGCATCAAACATAGAAAGTGTGATACAAATCGTGACGATTTTGGGGGGTTGGGTTGTGGGGGGGGGGCGGGGTTGTGGGGGACAGAAACGTAGCGTAAGGGGGCAGCCGTACAGATGTACCCGGGCGCCAGCTAGTTAGGGGCGCCAAAATGTGCTTTGGTATTATTTTATTGATGAAAATAATGGGTTTGAGAGTTGAAAAAGGGAAAGAGGGCGCTTTAAAAGGAATCTTGTCCCTGGGCGCCAAAAACTCTAACTACGCCTCTGGTGTGGGGGGGGGGTGTTAAGAAATTGGTCAAAATAGAACGTCATTTCTGGATCGCCCCTTAATGATTCATGATCAGTGGGTCTCTCCCTAGATCCCCGCAATCTTTGGTGTACAAAAATCTCCCTTGACTTGTTTCATTGTTAAGTTTTGTTCTTTTATTTCCGTGAGAAGATTCCATCTCAAGTTGTTGAGTTTCAAAGTGGTAGGGTAAATCTGAACATGTTTCATAGATTCCATCTCAAGTTCCAGAGTTTCAAAATCGTAGGGTAAAGCTGAACATGAATTAAACTTTGTTTTCAATTATAGCAAGCATCAGTAGAAGTGGTCAACTTTTAAATAGAATCCTTTCAACCATTGACCCCACTCTCCAACAAGCATCAGTAGAGGTGGTCAACCTTTATATAGAATCCTTTCAACCATTGACCCCACGCTCCAACAAGCATCAGTTGAAGTGGTCAACTTTTATATAGAATCCTTTCAACCATTGACCCCACTCTCCAATAAGCATCAGTTCAAGTGGTCAACTTCTATATAGAATCCTTTCAACCATTGACCCCACTCTCCAACAAGCATCAGTTGAAGTGGTCAACTTTTATGTAGAATCCTTTCAACCATTGACCCCACTCTCCAACAAGCATCAGTTGAAGTGGTCAACTTTTATGTAGAATCCTTTCAACCATTGACCCCACTCTCCAACAAGCATTAGTTGAAGTGGTCAACTTTTATATAGAATGCTTTCAACCATTGAGCCCACTCTCCAACAAGCATCAGTTGAAGTGGTCAACTTTTATATAGAATCCTTTCAACCATTGACCCCACTCTCCAACAAGCATCAGTAGAGGTGGTCAACCTTTATATAGAATCCTTTCAACCATTGACCCCACTCTCCAACAAGCATCAGTTGAAGTGGTCAACTTTTATGTAGAATCATTTCAACCATTGACCCCACTCTCCAACAAGCATCAGTTGAAGTGGTCAACTTTTATATAGAATCCTTTCAACCATTGAGCCCACTCTCCAACAAGCATCAGTTGAAGTGGTCAACTTTTATATAGAATCCTTTCAACCATTGACCCCACTCTCCAACAAGTATCAGTTGAAGTGGTCAACTTTTATATAGAATCCTTTCAACCATTGACCCCACTCTCCAATAAGCATCAGTTCAAGTGGTCAACTTCTATATAGAATCCTTTCAACCATTGACCCCACTCTCCAACAAGCAACAGTTGAAGTGGTCAACTTTTATATAGAATCCTTTCAACCATTGACCCCACCACAAACCTTTTGTTTGATGTGTGATAAATTTCTAATCTGAGTGGCTGTGTCCCCCAAAAATATTCAAATTCTCGGGTCCAGGGATCGCCCCAAGGTTGGAAACATTAATGTACAGAATCATTTGCTTGGAAATATTGATTTACACAATCATTTGCTTGGAAATTTTGATGTACATAATTATTGGCTTGGATGTATTGATGTACAGACATTTACAAACCAAACATAATATTAGCAAGTCATCTTCTACCAGTGCTAAGCGCACAGGAGAGGGAAATTCTAGTACTATAGCAGCAAGCGACCAAACTCTCAACAAAACTATTACACAAATAAGCAATAACCCATTCTCTTCTACGTTATTTAAGTAAAAAACGACCTATTTTTCTGATTTAATAAGCTTAAAATGTATATTATGGAAATCAATACAAATTTTATATTGTTTTGATTAATAAATGAAGATTACCTTGTCTTTCAGTTTATTGTAATTAATCTTTAGCTTGGGAAGAAAATAACTTGTTTTCTATTTTCCCGGGATGAGCAAGAAGCCGGGAAAAGAGAGACCCTATTCGTGATACTTTATTCTATTGTAAAGATTTCATCATTGTTTCGTTTACAAACAAAAACTTTCAGGTACAAAAAAGACCACGGCCACGGCCTTACTACTGTAAAACCACTGTTACTACACAGTATACAGTTACTATCATAATATGAAATAATATTAACATTTGTTGTATGATTAATACTCTGATTTCGATAGATTGATTTAGGCATTGGTTATTTATTTCTTACAAACCATCTTTGCCTCTCTGGTTTCAGCACGAAGACATCAAATGAGACGCCAGCAAAAAGATGATCTACCTGTCCATGATGCAGAAAAGGTAAATACTTGTTTTTAAAAGTCCAATAAGAGGCCCCCCCCCACCACTTTTTTTGCTTAGAGTAGGCTGGTCAATAACAACGCTAAGCTACATGTAATCATATCTGTCTCAAGACATTATATCAAAGAATTACATGTCTCTGTTAGCTCTCCCGACAATGACACCGACCTTAAGCCCAACACAGTCTGTGTTTTAAAACCATTGTTGTTGACATTATTGGTACACTCTATGTTTACATTATTGGTACACTCTATGTTTACATTATTGGTACACTATATTGTTAACATTATTGGTACACTCTATTGTTGACATTATTGGCACACTCTATTGTTGACATTATTGGTACACTCTATTGTTTACATTATTGGTACACTATATTGTTAACATTATTGGTACACTCTATTGTTTACATTATTGTTATGTACCTCAGATATGAGAGTAACAAAGAATATGATTTTACTAACTGTACAAAAACATTGCCATTCTATTCTATACTTAAATGACAAGGACAATATATTCATCGTGACATTTGATTGACTCCACTTTTGAACATCTATTACTAAAAGTGTTCACTAAATGCATGTATTTTATTTTTAATAGTTCCAATGGCTATAAAACAAACACACACACATTCAAGATTGAACTAAACATAAAGAGATTTAAACACACACACACACACATTCAAGATTGAACTAAACATAAAGAGATTTAAACACACACATACACATTCAAGATTGAACTAAACACACACACACACACATTCAAGATTGAACTAAACATAAAGAGATTTAACATACACACACACACATATTTCAAGATTGGACTGAAACATAAAGAGATATAAACACACACACACATGTATTTCAAGATTGGACTGAAACATAAAGGGATATAAACACACACACATGTATTTCAAGATTGGACTGAAAATAAAGAGATATAAACACACACACATGTATTTCAAGATTGGACTAAAACATAAAGAGATTTAAAAACCACCAATTAATCAGTATCAAAGATTTATGGGCATCGTCAGACCATATGTGCCAACTTAAGATACAGAGTTGATGTCCCCACCCTACATGCCGAGACTCCTACTTTCACAACACAAATGTCTCAGTGCTGGAACAATTAAAGAAACCCTGCCCCCTTTCCCTTACACCCACCCACACCACCGCACAAACACAAAAGGATTTTAAAAAACGAACAGTTAAACTTAAATTGAATGGGCGCTACTGTAGACCTATTCCCCACCTCTTCCAGCAGAAGTCCCATTCATTTGTTGAAGCGCTGTTGCGACCATCTCTCCCTGTCTCCGTTTGAACAGCCCAAACCACTGCAATCGAGTTTCTGTAGACACATTTTTTCGAGGCCATTATTTGAGCACCTTAGAAAAGCATGTAACGGCTTCGTGGCAAACCATTAACATAACAGCGCTGAAGATTGGACAATGCAAATGAGATGGTTTTTGTCAGGCGTCTAACGGCGCCGCACTTAGCTTTGCGGCTGTTAGCAAACTCTATGCAGTTTTCCCAGACAAGAGATGGTCATCGTTGTTGATCTAGTCCTAACTTCTAAGGTCCATGTCCCTGTCTTCTTCAATGGTAGTGGGCAGTCGGTGCGTGGATTCAAGGGGGAGGGGTGGGTGTTTACGCATGTGTCCCAGGCTTTTGTCCGTTCGAGCTATTGTGGTCAAGGCCTTGCTTTGTTTACCTTTAAGTCGCTATATTCAATGTCAGGGTCGAATCTTCCGCCCGTCCATGTGGGTGTCGCTTGATATCAACTTTTGTGGAACTCCTCGTCTTCTCTGTTTTTATCTTCTTTCTCGTTATCCAACACATCCCGTCATATAGTGCATGGCCGTGATGTCTAAATAGTCACGAGATAACTTAATATTCCAATATGTAGTACCGTTACGACGAACATTTCTCCACAGACATGTATACATATTACAATTAATTGAAACATGTGCCCATCTTAGTGAGGGGTAATCGACATGCGCAGACAAGCAGTGACGTAGAAGTCACGATCACACATTTACACAGAATGGTAATAGAACGCGTTCATTCATGCAGTCGTGCTGCGCGTGAGAAGAAATAAGATGGTAGGGGTGTTTGGAAGCTAAATGTGGCAGACCAGAAGAAGAAATAGATTGTAGGAGTGTTTGGAAGCTAAATGTGGCAGACCAGAAGAAGAAATAGATTGTAAGAGTGTTTGGAAGCTAAATGTGGCAGACCAGAAGAAGAAATAGATTGTAAGAGTGTTTGGAAGCTAAATGCGGCAGACCAGAATAAGGACCCACAAAAAAAGACTGGCCTTGGTTGAATGCTCAAGTGTATTAGGTCAAATCTACACGTGTTAACAGTGCTCATATTATTTGTCTCAATGAGGGATATTTTTCAAATGTACAGTTATAGTAGCTTTTCTTTTTATATTTCATAAATTAGTATTTTCATTTCTTAGAACTTGGTGTAAAATGGTGTAATCTCTTTTTTTAATTTATTTTTCACACTTGTTTAACTCAGACACTTTTTTATATACCAGTGGCTCCTAAAATGTATGACTCGCGAAGCCCTTTTTAGAATATATTTCGATGGGAGCCTACTCTATGTCTTAAAGATAATGGTGTTTAGGAGTACCCTTACGCTTACGTATTTGAGGGGGGGGGGGGCTTGGAAGCGCCTGAGGGTAAACATGTTTTGAATCACTGCTGTATACATGTTGTGAACCACTGCTGTATACATGTTGTGTACCACTGCTGTATACATGTTGTGAACCACTGCTGTATACACTGCTGTATACATGTTGTGAACCACTGCTGTATACATGTTGTGAACCACTGCTGTATACATGTTGTGAACCACTGCTGTATACATGTTGTGAACCACTGCTGTATACATGGTGTGAACCACTGCTGTATACATGTTGTGAACCACTGCTGTATACATGTTGTGAACCACTGCTGTATACATGTTGTGAACCACTGCTGTATACATGTTGTGAACCACTGCTGTATACATGTTGTGAACCACTGCTGTATACATGTTGTGAACCACTGCTGTATACATGTTGTGAACCACTGCTGTATACATGTTGTGAACCACTGCTGTATACATGTTGTGAACCACTGCTGTATACATGTTGAGAACCACTGCTGTATACATGTTGTGAACCACTGCTGTATACATGTTGAGAACCACTGCTGTATACATGTTGTGAACCACTGCTGTATACATGTTGAGAACCACTGCTGTATACCGGATACTCAATGTAGTGGGAACGTTTCTTTTGCATTTTATTGAATTTTATGTTATCTATGAAAGCCCTCATACCTACCTCCCATGTATCCGCCTGTGGATACAATACACTGTACCAGTAATTTAATTTGTTAAAATGTGTATGTTTGACTTCATCATCGGCGTTCATCCATAATGGCACCGAGGCTCCCGACCCATCTCTTTTCCTTGTCCATTTATTTCTATTCAATATTACCATTTTATCAATGGTGATGTTTTATATGTCGTCACATTTCTTGTAAAAACTGTTTCATTCCCTTCAACTTTTAACCTTTGCCAGACTTCCACTCCACAAATCTTCCACCACTCACGATTTACAGTTTGTATGTCTGCGGTCTTAATTGGTTTAATCAGATACGTGGTCTGGGTCAGGATGGGTTAATGGAGGTTCATAAAATTATCATACAGCGTGCGCCGTGCCCCTCTGGTGTACTGCTGCTATCTTAGTTACAAGATAGCTGGGCACCTGCTCAGGCAAGGGGCTGAACTGTTGGTCACGGCGCCTAGACACTGGTCAGTTCAAGCTAAGCTTATTTTGGGGGAGAATTTTGATGTCGATATAAACTCAATAATTCATTGTTGCCCCTCACTACGTACCCACCGCAGGCGCTGTAAGCTCACTCAACAACATTGTAGTATGGAGATTAGCCAGACAATGACGTCATCAGCTCGTATTAGTTATGGGGAAATAATGGAAGAACCGAGGTTGGAGATTAACTTGTTCAAATTACGGCTTAAAAGTCTGATAGACCAATGTTAATGATCCGGGAAATTTCAGCTAGAACAAAGTTAATGATCCGGGAAATGTCTGCTAGAACAATGTTAATGATCCGGGAAATTTCAGCTAGAACAAAGTTAATGTAGCGGGAAATGTCTGGTAGAACAATGTTAATGCTGCGACACTTCATACAAACTTCCGATTTAGGTTGTGGAACTGGAGTTGTTTTTAAATGAAGATAAATATGTTACAAATAGTAAAAGCATTTTTCTTAGGGTAAGCTGGTTCCCTAGACAGCGATGACACGTCGAATATTGCATTCTGGACTCCAACTCCGGATTTGAATTCATAGCTTTCCTTCCCTAAGATGAGTTGCCATCCAAAAGTTAGCGAGTCCCATCTCTTAGATGAGTTGCCGTCAAAGGTTAGCGAGTCCCATCTCTTAGATGAGTTGCCATCAAAGGTTAGCGAGTCCCATCTCTTAGATGAGTTGCCATCAAAGGTTAACGAGTCCCATCTCTTAGATGAGTTGCCATCAAAGGTTAGCGAGTTTCATCTCTTAGATGAGTTGCCATCAAAGGTTAACGAGTCCCATCTCTTAGATGAGTTGCCATCAAAGGTTAGCGAGTCCCATCTCTTAGATGAGTTGCCATCAAAGGTTAACGAGTCCCATCTCTTAGATGAGTTGCCATCAAAGGTTAGCGAGTCCCATCTCTTAGATGAGTTGCCATCAAAGGTTAGCGAGTTTCATCTCTTAGATGAGTTGCCATCAAAGGTTAGCGAGTCCCATCTCTTAGATGAGTTGCCATCCAAGGTTAGCGAGTTCCATCTCTTAGATGATTTGCCATCAAAGGTTAGCGAGTCCCATCTCTTAGATGAGTTGCCATCAAAGGTTAGCGAGTCCCATTTCTTAGATGAGTTTCCATCAAAGGTTAGCGAGTCCCATCTCTTAGATGAGTTGCCATCCAAGGTTAGCGAGTTCCATCTCTTAGATGAGTTGCCGTCCAAGGTTAATGAGTCCCATCCACCCGGGGGGGGGGGCTGCTGTTGTTTTTGCTGGAGATAGTACTCAAATCCACAAGCTTTGGATTGACTCATTGCAGTTTAGACCTCACGCCATCCAGCTCCTAGTCATCCAGCTCCTAGTCATCCAGCACCTAGCCATCCAGCTCCTAGCCATCCAGCCACTCAACACAATACTACATTTATGACTATTAAAAACAAACAAGGTAACGAGGGAATGATTAACCCCTTGACCCACCCACCCCCCCTTTTTTTGCCCCACGTATTTTCCAAAGCAAACTGATTGGGCCACCGCCCAGCACTAGCTGGATAAGTAAATAAATAGACCGTACATACAATGTAAACATTGAGGTAATCTGTCTCTGTGAGTCCCATCTTATAATCCGCCTAGAGATTTAGCCAGTCAGTCACCTGCTGTGTCCTGATACCATGATCCAATCTTCAATGACAAGGCAGATACAAGGGATTTAGCCAATCACCAGCAGTTTAAATCTGACCTCTGTGCTAATTCTCTCAACACAAGTGTTCCATATACTACTTGCCAATTAACAATATAATCTCTAATCAAAATGCGAAACATTAGCTGGCATCCATTGCATAGACTTGATGAACGTATTTATAGATGTCAAGAGTCATGCCCTAGGCACTGATAGATAATAGTGCTGAGAATGTCAAAGACTACGACCCAGGTGAGATACAAGAGGTTCTATAACTTGTTCAGACTGACTGAGAAGCTAGAGGATATCAGTTAGAAAAAAATGTTGTCCAGACAGTCTCAAAAGCTAAGAAATGTTTTTTTAAATGTTGTCCAGACTCAAAAGCTAGGAAATATATTTTTTTTGAAAATGTTGTCCATACAGACTCAGAAGTTGGAAATATATTTTTTGAAAATGTTGTCCAGACAGACTCAGAAGTTGGAAATAGAAGGAACAAAAAAGGGCCAGCGGTTATAAGGCTTTTTACATTTGATATCAAATGCAATAGTTGGAGAAAAGGTGTCATAAAGTTGGCATGAACCATGAGTAGTATTTATAGGTCAGCTAACATGGCATGTATTGAACTAAGGTTATACTCTAGACAACACATGATGTCATCATATTACTGCTATCTAATCACACGAACGATACAACGAGATACTCCTTGAGGTTATCACCAAAACAACTCTACACCAATCGCACTGTGATAACATTGTGATTGCGGAGATGCACTACATCAATTTGGGCCTAACATGTCAACAAAGACGACCGCTTCGGTAGTGTAAAATAACAGCCTACAGTCATAAGGATCTTTAATATGATCCAATGCCCCCCCCCCCCCCATTTTTTAAATTTCCCCGTCCCCTTTCTCTCTGGACGACAATGGAATTAACTATACTGTTCCCATTGAGTGAGTGTAGGTTATGGAGCCCCCACCTCCAGGGACCGTTAGTGGCGATGCCCCGTCGTTGTAAAGTAGACCCACGTGACTCTCCCCCCGCCACCGACCACGAAACTAAATACTTCCCAGGCATTCCTTGAATCTTGTGTAGACCATGTACCCAACGAGGAGCGGGAGAGAAGGGGTGGCGCTAAACCGCAGGACATCTAAACAGCAGGGTCCAACAGGTAGTGGTAGACGGCAGAGGACGCGGGGGTTACTGACAAGCGCAGTGTGCACTCGGGGAAGGGGCGGCAACTTTCTGTAGCGGGGCGCACCGCCGTAAAAATAGACTGAACTAAAAAAGTAAAATATGAAGGCAATAAACTACCGAGGTATGTGGTGGTTAGGGCAGGAGATACAAGTTCCAGGTACAGCGTGGGTCACAGTCTCAGAACGAATTGTTCCAACTACTGGATTCTTTCTCAGAATCTCAATATTTTTGTATTGATGGTTCTTGATGCTGGTTAGTTGATCATCAAAGTAATGATAATCCGTAGTATAGCGTGTGTACAGAAATATCTTACTTTATTGGAACGGTGGGGGTTGTTCTAACATCAAGTCAGAGATCAAGTTAACGACTTTACAGTCTGTTCATGGTGTTGTACTGTCAATACTATACGTTAATGAAGTGATCATCATAAAGTCTCCGGGATCGGTGCTTTTAATAATGTCGGAATGACGTAATCAAACTGCACGTACCATGACGTCATATGACGTTATATGTGACGGGAACATCTCAAGACTTTGGCACATCGTGTTGTACAGAACCATTTCACGTGTGTACATTGTATGGGGACACAGGATATACTATAACAGTTAGATCAACTTTTGTCTGTTTATCTTACTCTGTTATTTCTCCTGAGTTAAGCTTGAGCCAAACATTGGAGTGTCTGGACTAACGTCTGTATAATTATACACACTGGTGTTGGAATTGTGAGCCAGCCAAGAAAGGCCTGCATTCGGGATTGAAAATGTCTCATAGTGCTGTTGTGACACAACTTCCGGGTGAGTGCACTCTTAAGGAATCGATCAGACAGGCCGCGTAGCCTAGATTAAAATGTTACAGGATATTTATAGCTAGAAAAGTTAATCATTTTCACAATAAATATTTTGTAGGCCGATTTTGTAGTGTTAACAGCTGAGGAAGACACCATTTGTTGAGTGTTAGCAGCTGAGAGAGACCACAGTTGTTGAGTGTTAGCAGTTGAGAGAGACCACATTTGTTGAATGTTAGCAGTTAGCAGTTGAGAGAGGACCACATTTGTTGAATGTTAGCAGTTGAGAGAGACCACATTTTGTTGAATGTTAGCAGTTGAGAGAGACCACATTTGTTGAGTTTTAGCAGCTGAGAAAGACCACATTTGTTGAATGTTAGCAGTTGAGAGAGACCCATTTGTTGAATATTAGCAGCTGAGAGAGACCACAGTTGTTGAGTGTTAGCAGCTGAGAAAGACCACATTTGTTGATTGTTAGCAGTTGAGAGAGACCACAGTTGTTGAGTGTTAGCAGCTGAGAAAGACCACATTTGTTGAGTGTTAGCAGTTGAGAGAGATCATTATTGTTGAGACCACGTTACTTTTCAAGGACTTATATTTTAAAATGCCAAATATATTTTTATACAATGACAGCTGATTGGTATCTTGTTTAAGAAATGGTTTTATTTTTTTTATTGCTGCTTAATTTTATTATGAAGTTGTTTTTTTTAAAGTGCGCGCGTGTGTGTGTGTGGGGGCGGGGAGTTCTGTTTTTTTACATCGCCAATTGGAATTGTTTGATTTATTAGACGGAATGGGGAGGCAAGTAATCCCTCTTGAATGCACCGTCACATAACACCACTGGACCAGGCTGTCTGGACAACTTCATACAATCCCCACGCCTCCACTAGCGTCTCTACCCCAGTTCTATTTCGGATGCTATTATGATTAGAGCTTGTGTCAAAGAGAAGATGGTAGGGCGATGGAGGAATACGATTCCCGTAGTGTCAGTCAGTGGCAGACCGACAGCCAGGGGCTCAATTTAATCTTTCTATTCATGGCTGATGAAGTTGGGAGAGGGGTTGATGTGGGGTGGGGTGTTGGTATCGTGGATTTTTCCAACAGTTTCTCGGGGTGTATAGCAATGTCCATAGTGAGTCCCATGTCCATAGTGAGTCACAGTGACTCAACATTGGTTCACAGTGAGTCACATGTCCACAGTGAGTCCCAGTGTCTCACCATTGGTTCACATGTCCACAGTGAGTCCCAGTGATTCACCATAGGATCACATGTCCACAGTGACTCAACATTGGTTCACAGTGAGTCCCAGTGACTCACCATTGGTTCACAGTGAGTCCCATGTCCACAGTGAGTCACTGGGACTCACCATTGGTTCACATGTCCACAGTGAGTCCCAGTGACTCACCATTGGTTCACAGTGAGTCCCATGTCCACAGTGAGTCCCATGTCCACAGTGAGTCACTGGGACTCACCATTGGTTCACATGTCCACAGTGAGTCCCAGTGTCTCACCATTGGTTCACATGTCCACAGTGAGTCCCAGTGATTCACCATAGGATCACATGTCCACAGTGACTCACCATTGGTTCACATGTCCACAGTGAGTCCCAGTGACTCACCATTGGTTCACATGTTCACAGTGAGTCTCAGTGACTCACCATTGGTTCGAATGTCACAGTGAGTCCCACTGAATCCCCATATCATCACATGTCCACAGTGACTCACCATTGGTTCACCATAGACCATAGGATCACATGTCCACAGTGAGTCCCAGTGACTCATTATTTGTTCGACTAGCTCTTCTAACGTACGGCACTAGAAGTCGTGATAAAGCTTTCCTATACTGCATGTTAGGACAGGATGACTTGACATCTCTTTAGTTCAATGATATGACAACAGAATGTCAAATACAGAGTGGAGATTGGTGTGCCAAAACTTGCTGGAACATATTTGCTTTCAATGCCAACCACACGCAACATTTCAACAAGAAGTTTGCGCATCTGAAATTCCCAGTCATGCCTTGAAACTATTCCCAAACCCATTAAGTGCATTTTCCGAACAAGCCATATACCCCGTGGGTTCCCACGACATCCCCGATCAGGTGATTCCCACGACAGCTACAGACAGCTGGCTTCCACGACAGCTATAGATGTAGGTGACTCCCACGACAACCACAGACAGGTGAGTCCCTCGACAGCCAGCAGACAGGTGAGAGACCAGGACTGCCACCGCCTGACCCTGGTTAACGAGACAGTAAAAGCTTCAACTAAGGGTGTGTTATTGTATGCCCCATGTACATTGGAGAATTGTTTACAGAACAGTAAACTATGAGATCTTAGACATGTAGAGTTTGAAATAGTTTGAAAATAAAGATGTACTTCCCACTCCTCCTTGTAAATAAAGATGTACTCCCAACTCCTCCTTGTAAATAAAGATGTACTTCCCACTCCTCCTTGTAAATAAAGATGTACTCCTCACACTTCATTGAAAATAAAGATGTACTCCCCAATCTTCATTGTAAATAAATGTGTACTCCCCACTCTTCATAGTAAATAAGGATTTACTCCCCACTCCTCCTTGTAAATAAAGATGTACTCCCACTCCTCCTTGTACATAAATATGTACTCCCCACTCTTCATAGTAAATAAGGATTTACTCCCCACTCCTCCTTGTACAGAAAGATGTACTCCCCACTCTTCAATGTAAATAAGGATGTACTCCCTACTTTTCAATGTAAATAAAGATGTACTCCCCACTCCTTCACCGAAACCGTTTTATAATTCCCTAAACGTATCATCATGGACGCCTCTGCCGCCCCCACCCCCCTCGCTCCCGGGATAAGACCCCATGCTGCAAAGATTTATGGCAGTTTGGTATATTAATATTGTGGAGCTAAAAATGTGGATCGTGACACCCAAAAGGGTCGCCAGGGCTTAATATTTATTTAAACCTTCCATTGAAGACTATAATAATTATTTTTAATGTTGTTGAATTTTTTATTAGTCCATGGACATTCCTTGACACAGTTACGTCCGGTAGGTTTATTTGTCCCCCGTCAGTTTACAAACTTTCCCGTAAGTTTAGAATGACCGTAAGTTTAGAATGTCCCCGTACGTTTACAATGTCCCCGTAAGTTTAGAATGCCCCCGTAAGTTTAGAATGTCCCCGTACGTTTACAATGTCCCCGTAAGTTTAGAATGCCCCCGTAAGTTTAGAATGTCCCCGTAAGGTTAGAATGTCCCCGTTAGTTTACAATGTCCCCGTAAGTTTAGAATGTCCCCGTAAATTTAGAATGTCCCCGTTAGTTTACAATGTCGCCGTAAGTTTAGAATGTCCCCGTAAGTTTAGAATGTCCCCGTAAGTTTAGAATGTCCCCGTAAGGTTAGAATGTCCCCGTTAGTTTACAATGTCCCGTAAGTTTAGAATGTCCCCGTAAGTTTAGAATGTCCCCGTTAGTTTACAATGTCGCCGTAAGTTTAGAATGTCCCCGTAAGTTTAGAATGTCCCCGTTAGTTTACAATGTCCCCGTAAGTTTACAATGTCCCCGTAAGTTTACAATGTCCCCGTAAGTTTAGAATGTCGCCGGGTTCTCAAACCCTGCCTTAATTCAAAACGTGTTGGTTTTGTTCTTGAATTCACTATAATACCTATCCTCAATGTGAACCGTTGACCGGATGTCAACATAAATTTAACACCAGTGTTTCAGTGTGCCCGGACCAACGCTTTCCAAGCGATGTCACCATATTTTAGTGTGCACTCAGATAGGTAGAACTGATTCGTTGAGGCAACCGACACAGGTATTAGTGAACAGAAAGTAGGTTACACTAGTCTTTCAGTAACATTAACGGATTTAAGAGTAGTTATTAGACCTAAGATTAATGCTAAGAGTGCGTTAAAGGGTCAATGATATTAGTATTATAGATTACTTTATAAGATTGAAGCTAGTAACATGTCATTTTTAAATGTTTGTGACTTTTGGAGATTTAGAAATTTGGCTAATTCAGATAGACGGTACCTCATCATTAGGTTTAGGGATAGATTTAGGGTTTAGGTTAGGGTGAGGGATAGATTTAGGGTTCAGGTGAGGGATAAATTTAGGGTTCAGGCAACCAAGATGACGGCCATGGTTAAAAAACGCGGTACAATCTATACGAATTTACCAGAAATTTAAATCAGGCGTGATTTATGACACACGTTTCCGTATGTTATGACACACGTGTCCATGTGTTATGACACACGTGTCCGTGTGTTATGACACACGTGTCCATGTGTTATGACACACGTGTCAATGTGTAAATTCTAATATAAAACGTAAACAACGTCAATTAACCTTTGTTTCCACCCTGAGAAAGAAATGAGGAAAATGAGATAACTCACTTAAGGTTGGTCCTATGTTTAGATCTGTCAAAATATTTAAGTCCAACTCTTCTTTATTGTGAACATTTATGTTCTTTGTGTACATTTTGTTCTTTGTGTACATTTTGTTACTAAAAAATAAGGATCCCCTTTAAATCTTCGTAGGCCTCGTATGCTTAATTTTGTATTTCTACAAATAATCATTTTAAATAATATTAATGTTTGCATCCCTCGATGTTTTTAAATTTTTAACAAAAAATTTGGTTCAGTTGTTTCATCATCTGACATTGCTAATGAGATGTGGGTGTAACAGGGGCTGCCTACATTTAAATACTAAACAAATTGCAGAGGGCCATTCCTTAAATTGTTTTATTAGTCACAATTTTCCATTGGCTGGTGACGTCCCTTCAACCAATCAAAACTCGGCGATTTTAGATTATTATCTTCTGTTGAAAGCAAGGAATCGGGTCATGTGACTCCATTCATTCCCTTTGCTTTGGCGGCCATTTTGGCCTACCTGTGTATTTTCACCTGCCTGTCCAAGTTAGACAGGAAGAACACACCTTGAAATTGTCTCAAAGAAGATGTTAGAAGGAGGCAGGAGGTATTTCGGTGGCGAGGTAGGAATCTGTGTATGTCCATCTGTCAGGGACCCATTCATGTGTGAAACTTTTTCAAAGGATTGAATGATGTTCACCTGACCGCTGTTCAAAGCGTGGTCATTTGTTTACATTTGTATGCCTAAGGCTAAGGCCATGGAGTTGTAAGGCAGTGATATTTGGTGACCGTCGTACGTTCCCTTAACCACTAGAAGGCCGTGTTATCGTTTCAACAATAACATTTGAAAGTCCCCGTCGGCGTTGTCTTCTAACGTTACTTTTAAACATATTCATATTGATTATTAATAATAGCTCTTGTAACTGGGAATCAACTTCATATGCTCTTACGTAACTCTTACTCAACTTACTCTTTAAGTTTCGTTTAAGAATTTATTAAATTATAGGCCTATATAATCTATAGTATCGGCTTAGTGGCTAAAGAAAAGTGCCAGGATATATAATAGAAAATTATTTTTATCCCCCATTTCTAAACCTTAACACGTTGATAGTGTTAGTGAGCAGTTCCAGTCCCAAATGACCCACTTTAGTTGTAAGTTATGAGATAATAATAATTATAAACGTTAGGCGAAGTATTAAGGTGTGGTAGTTATATCTATATAATATTATGTTATAAAACGCTTTGACATAAATTCATTATTTTATTTCTCAGTATTTGCACAAGTTTGAGTGACGTTTATATATATTTGTTAGGCCAATTTGGACCGGCAATGTTGGAACTGCCATTACTGATAGCAGTAGTCAGTAGGATCAACTCTATGTTTCTATCAATTATTTGTTAGATTTTTTTTTTTGCTGGTCCGAGACAGCCAATCATAGCAGTATCAGAATTTGGGGGGTGGGGTGGTGGGGGATGGGGGCAATTTAAATGCATAATTAAAGTAAAAAGGCAACGTGTATATATGTGACTTAACCTACCGTGCTCACTGTAGAGAACTGAGTCACTATCTAAGCATTGTGTCAATGTCAAGCAATCAAATGAATCCGAGATTTCTTTGGTATGTGTTGTGCCTTAAAGACCAATGAACTCTGCAATATAACAACACTGGCACTGAGTGTGTGTAATGCTAACTATTGCCACAGGAGCAGACGTCCACCGCACCATCATGGCCACAGCGAGGCTGCCCCGATGGAAGTTTTACTATGACACTTACCACGACCGTGAGGAGGACTGGGATATTAAAACGCTTAGTGTCATCAACTCCCAGCTAGAAAATTATATCAGAATGGTCAGTAAGTCACCACCCTGTACCCGCCCTGCACACTGGATGTGGCCTGAGTTCTCATTTAACCGCTTTCTGAGCATGTTGATGTAGCTTAACTATTTCATTTATTCTGCTACATTCTTCTTATGATTCAGTTGTGTGTACCATCTAAATGTCCAGGCCTGTATTTGACCATTTTAATGTCCAGACCTTAAGTCATAGATAAGAGAGGCGCTCATTATTTTAAATTTTTTTTTATTGATTACAAAAGGCTCTGTGTCTAACTACAACTCAGTCATATATTGCATGTTTTGCTTATTTAACAATTCGATCCCTTACCTGAAATGTCCTTTTTTTTTTAAATCACCTTTGGTTACTCGTATTGACCCTTTACAACTTTTTTTGAAGATCTGTTTTAGTTGAACTACAGCTGGCTACAAGGATGGGTTCAGTTTTAGTTGTAGTACACCTACAAACGTGTTCAGTTTTTTAGTTGTAGCACAGCTACAAACATGGGATCAGTTTTTTAGTTGTAGCACAGCTACAAACATGGGTTCTGACATTGATTCACATTAAAGCGTGTGGTGTGTTTATCTTTGTCCCCTGTATTGCATCTTGTCCTTTTATGTTTGGCTTGACTTGTCCCCGCTTTCTCTTTCCACCTTCGGTTTGCTTTTGTCTAATGTTTTGTTAACATAAAATCAAGATCTGAAGTCCTCTTATTAAACCAGAGGTTCCCTATCGTACATATTTAATAAAAACACAACATGTGTGTTAACAGGGCCGGCCCTAACAATTGCGGGGCCCTATGCGAAACGGATTGCGCGGGGCCCAGTCTGGGTAGGGATAAGGATAATAAGTGAAAATTAAGATTTTGTATTAGAAGATAAATTCGTCTTTGCATTTTATTCATTCTTTACTAAGTACAAAATCACGATCAAATTAACTTGACTTTACGAGCCTTGAGTGTAGCGAAGTCATACAGTATATCATCAAAATTCTGTTTCCTCAATAGACCACACTCAATGGCTAGAATTGCCAAATTGTTCAATCAATCTTCGTGAATTGTTGACCTCAAGTAAACCAAAAGATAAAAAAACACTGCAAAAAATTAAAAGAGAATAAACACGCTGACCTATACATGATTATAAGTTAGAATGGTTTAATTTAATAATTTACACCTAGAATTAGCGCGGGGCCTATGAAAGTGCGGGGCCCACTGCGGCCGCATAGGTTGCATTGGCCTAAGTTCGGCCCTGTGTGTTAGAGATGATATTGTTTACAGTAATTCAGTTTTTTTTGTTTAAATGTCAAAAGGTTAAATTAACGTGACAAGGGTAAACTATTATTTTATAATTAGGGACACATTTATTTTCTCAGACATCATTTAATGTGTCGATACTTTCTAGTCAGTGTTGCCACTAGGGAACCCTCAAATAGTTTATTTCAGAGCATACGTTAGAAAGCACGCATCCCAACAAGAGAAATATAATTACATCTGTACCCCCTTCTTCTATTTGTTCAACTCACGCTATCATCACGTGATTCGAGGCTAACACCAAACAAGCATGTCACCTTGTATTTAACTAGCACAGTTGTACTCTCAATACATCTAATATCATCACGTGATTCGAGGCTAACACCAAACAAGCATGACACCCTGTATTTAACTAGCACAGTTGTACTCTCAATACATCTAATATAACAGCATGTTGTACTCATAATTATCTTCATCTATGTAATGTTTCAATGACTGGTCCAAAGCTGTATCGGGTTATGTATGCGAGCGCTCCCTAATCACGCTTCACGACCTCTGTCCCCCTCCCTCAATCCAGATGTCATCCCTCCCTCCATCCAGATATCCTACCCCCACCCAGAGGTCCTCTTTCCTCCCTCCATATATCCTACCTCCACCAAGATGTGATCCAATGAGAGGTTTGCTGAGCCCAGACTCTCTAGAACCCGCGGGGTGGGGGTGGCAGGCAATATTACTATTACCATGAATTCAATTCTTACGACATTTATATTTGTAGCAATATTCTACCACTACTAGCATTCAAAGCCATCGCTTGGGCCCTGTAACTCCAACATGGCCCTGTCACTCCATCATGGCCCTGTCACTCCAACATGGCCCTGCCACTCCAACATGGCCCTGCCACTCCAACATGGCCCTGTCACTCCAACATGGCCCTGCCACTACAACATGGCCCTTCAACTCCAACATGGCCCTGCCACTCCAACATGGCCCTGCCACTCCAACATGGCCCTGTCACTCCAACATGGCCCTGCCACTCCAACATGGCCCTGTCACTCCAACATGGCCCTGTCACTCCAACATGGACCTGCCACTCCAACATGGCCCTGTCACTCCAACATGGCCCTGTCACTCCAACATGGCCCTGTCACTCCAACATGGCCCTGCCACTCCAACATGGCCCTGCCACTACAACATGGCCCTTCAACTCCAACATGGCCCTGCTACTCCAACATGGCCCTGTAACCCCAACATGGCCCTGTAACCCCAACATGGCCCTGTAACCCCAACATGGCCCTGTAACCCCAACATGGCCCTGTATCTCCAACATGGCCCTGTAACCCTAACATGGCCCTGTAACCCCAACATGGCCCTGTATCTCCAACATGGCCCTGTAACCCCAACATGGCCCTGTATCTCCAACATGGCCCTGTAACCCCTACATGGCCCTGCAACCCCAACATGGCCCTGTAACTCCAACATGGCCCTGTAACTCCATCATGGCCCTGTAATCCCAACATGGCCCTGTAACCCCAACATGGCCCTGCAACGCCAACATGGCCCTTTACACCACTATTACAATTCCCCTGTACACCTTTAGTGCCATTCCTATGTAGAAAAAAATGAATACATTAAATGAATTTATTTGTGGATGAAAACATCTGACATGATTATCATCTAGGATGTAACCCGTTCATCCTAGGATATGATGCATATCTCATATTGTTATATCAACCATCCACATTGTTACACATGTACATTTCTACAAATGACCAAATTGTGTTTGTTGACTTATTGTGCTGTCATAGTTTGCATTGTTTTCATTGAACTTCAAAAGTTACTCACGAAATGTTGAAGGTAAGACGAACACAAAAACTCTTTAAGAACTTGTTGATATGTTCTGCTCTGATAGCGACCTGAACTTGAGGTCAGTGGCGGAGTATCTGCCAGCGGGAGGGTGGGGTTGACCCCAGGTCATATAGCAGCAGGTTTTCCTCAGGAGACCGGAAGTTTCTTGTTACATTCTGGATGATGGTTGGCGAAATGTCCCGACTACATTTGAGGGAATATAATACCATCATAAAATGAACAGGATAACGTTTAACTTTAACACAGAATGTAACGGGTGTTATAGTTGTCTTAATATAGAATGTAAACAGTATTACAGTTGTCTTGACAGAATGACAACCAGTAGTATAGTTGTCTTAACAGAATGACAACCAGTATTACAGTTGTCTTAACATATAACGACAACCAGTATTATAGTTGACATATTGTATCATATTTAGTGTTACAGTAACATTAAGGTTGGCTTTACTTCGTCCACGTGATGACTAGCTCCAATAATGTGTTGCTCTGCGAGTTGTTGGATGTACGTGTCACACTGTGGAGTTTTCTCTTGGTTTGTAGCAGAATGTTGTTGACTCGCTGCTCATCGTGAAATTATGTTATGATCATTTTCTATCTTTAGCCTTACATAGTTATATCAATAATCCAGATATGTTGATAGTTACATCAATAATCCCCCATTGAACCAGAAATGTAGAAACTCAAGTTGTGTTTTCGAACATGATATTTTTCACTCAAGATTTCACGAATCCATTTTGTATCTTCCATAATTTGATTTGGACCAGTGACAGTTGTAAATCTTGTCAAGACAATTTGTAAAAAAATTAACGGTGGTTCGTAGTTTTGCCCATTTTATGCATGTTATGACCGAGTCCAGCATATGTTCGTACAAAGAGTCCAGCATATGTTCATACAACGAGTCCAGCATATGTTCATAGAACTAGTCCAGCATATGTTCATAGAACGAGTCCAGCATATGTTCATAGAACGAGTCCAGCATATGTTCATAGAACGAGTCCAGCATATGTTCATAGACCGGGTCCAGCATATGTTCATAGACCGGGTCCAGCATATGTTCATAGACCGGGTCCAGCATATGTTCATAGAACGAGTCCAGCTTATTATTTTTGAATTCTAATATTTGACCATATACGAGAAAAAGATTACTAAAAAAGATCACAATAAACGATCATCGGACTTAAATACAACACTATGGTGTTCTCATTATTTATTATATTGGAGACATATTTTTGTGAATACATTTGTTTATAAAATATACCGCTATATATCTAAATATAGCTTCTTGTCAATGAACGGGTGAAAAAATACTTATGCCTTTCTTCCCCCCCCCCCCCCCCCATTATCAATATCTATTTTGCGTACCCCCAAGCCGTTTGGCCCGTACGCCAAGTGGTACGCGAACCACAGGTTTGGTGGAACCACTGTAGTAGAGGAAAGGTTTCCAGCCCATGGGAGGCGACCTCAAATGGGCTTGCCACCTCAAATGGGCTTGCCAAGGGATGTATGTCGGGTCGCCGGCTGAAGCAGTAGACAAAGAACAATTGTGATTTTTGAATAGTTTTCTTTTATATATATTTATATATGTGGGTGTCTAAAAGTTTGAGTTACAGTTTCATTCAGGACATACGTCAGCGGTTACATTATATTGGAAAATGAAGTTTTGAAATGTTTTCCTTTCCAAGAATTTAACTTGTTTAAAATCCCATTTTTTTCCGATTTCTCGTGGTAAGGTCACTTTGCTTCTCAATAATGAATATGGTCGTGACATAAAAAGGCTTCAGAACCCGTGTCTCTGAGCTAATGAGCTTTATTATTCCTCGCAGTTACATTGATTTTTAATGGTTTTTACTTATAGCGACAAAAGAAAAAAAAAATTGTATTCTACGATTTGCCGGGACGTGAAATTTGCCCCAATGAAGTCTTTTGTTCACTAACAGTCGTGCTGTGTCCGGGGAGAAAACACCCTATAGGCTAGGCTTGCCAGGTCCTGTCCTTATTAAAGACTGAGTGGGTGTTTGGATTAGGTTGGAATAACTGAGCTAAGTAGTTGTCTCAGTCTTGTGTGGATGGATGTAATGACACCACATAGGCTTCTTAAAAGGACATTTTAACTTGAACTACCTTCAAGGAGACGAAAAGCACGTGAAGACGCTATAAATGAGTTGAAACAAAAGGGTCAATGATTTGGCTAACGAATAAGCTGTCAAGTAGTCCAGTAGTCAAGAAGTACAGTAAATCCTTTCTTTTAAATTGTGCTGGTCACGTGTTATAAAGTGACGCTCTGGGAACACCAGTAAAGGATCCCCCCCCCCCCCTGGACTCTGTGAAGTACATGACATATGTTTAGTTCATTATAAAGGTGATATCTGAAGCAAATATTGGTGCCCTGCCCCCCCTCCCACCTTTTTAAAAATAAAAATATGCTACCATTGACCCCCACCCCCTTTTTTTCGATTGAGCTCCTTTTGACACCTCCACCCTATTTTGTGTTGGGCCGGCCCTGTAGCCGTGCAAACAACAGAAAACCATTTTTAAATTCGTTTTTTTAAATTGTGGTTCACCGCGGAATTCTGGGAAGGGTCTAGGTGTGCCGTGACTGCCGTGAGGAAAACACGGTTGGGAAGCACTGCTTTGTGACATTTCTGTGTGAGTGTGAGGCATATCGAGCGTGAACATGCAACCATCGGCCGTACACAGTGCAGTATGATCACTAACGATTCCAATCATGTTCGTATTGACGAGAAGTTGCACTGGGTACAAACCATTATTGCCTTGATTTTATACTGCTGGAAACTTTAGAGTTTCATTAGGGAGCACACACAAGAGCGGCGCGGAGAATGAATCCAAGGAATCACATCAATGGATCCGTCGTGGAGAATGAATCCAAGGAATCACTTCAATGTATCCGTCGCGGAGAATGAATCCAAGGAATCACATCAATGTATCCGTCGTGGAGAATGAATCCAAGGAATCACATCATCAGTTCTTTATATCCGCTTCATGTAGAATCATTACTAGGGGTCTGAAAGGGCCAATCTAACATTCTCAAAAGTACCAACTTTTAAAGCTTGATAATTTGTGTGAAGACATCTTCACCTAAGAAGAATAGGACGTATATAACTATTGTTACACAACTAAATGGAAATCTTAAACACTCCGTGGATGCAAATGATACAAATGACAAAAATAATACAGATAATACAAATGGTATAAATGATACATATAATACAGTTAATACAAAAATAGAATCAGGAAGTTATTGTCACTATAAATTATTTGAAGATATGGCCCTTTGGCCATTAGAAGTTCATTGAGTGCACCTTCCAGACACTGTCCAGTCCGATTAGACAGCTGACATTAGAATTTCTCCACCATATTAAATAACTCGTACATCACTGCCAACCACTGTATCAATTCACTGCCAACCACAGTATCAAATCACTGCCAATGACTGTATCAAATCACTGCCAACGACTGTATCAAATCACTGCCAACCACTGTATCAAATCACTGCCAACCACTTCTGACCACACCATACTACCTATTCACTGCCAGCCTTTTCTGACCACACCGCATCACTTAATCACTACCAATCTCTGTTTAAAGTATCGCTACCAACCTTGGTTAAACCTATCGTTAACAACCTCAATCTATCACCTCTGCTGGCCTTAGAAGGTTTACTGCTTCCCGTGTCGCCAAGAGGCTTAACTCTGTTGAGATTCTCGGCATTCTTATGGTGATAAGGCCCATTGTTCGCCTGTTTGTCCTTGGAGGCGGATTTATGGTCTTGGGGGTGGGGGTGGGTGGGAAGGGAGGGGACAATCACCCTCACCGCCCATTCTCCTGCACCACAACAGTTTTTCTTTTAAAAATACTCATCACATCTATGCAGCTGTACATTGTATTTGCCATGATACTGGCGGTGGTATTCTGTTGTACATTGTATTTGCCGTGATACTGGCGGTGGTATTCTGTTGTACATTGTATTTGCCGTGATACTGGCGGTGGTATTCTGTTGTACATTGTATTTGCCATGATACTGGCGGTGGTATTCTGTTGTACATTGTATTTGCCATGATACTGGCGGTGGTATTCTGTTGTACATTGTATTTGCCGTGATACTGGCGGTGGTATTCTGTTGTACATTGTATTTGCCATGATACTGGCGGTGGTATTCTGTTGTACATTGTATTTGCCATGATACTGGCGGTGGTATTCTGTTGTACATTGTATTTGTCGTGATACTGGCGGTGGTATTCTGTTGTAGACAGTTAGTTGTACATTGTATTTGCCATGATACTGGCGGTGGTATTCTGTTGTAGACAGTTAGTTGTACATTGTATTTGCCATGATACTGGCGGTGGTATTCTGTTGTAGACAGTTAGTTGTACATTGTATTTGCCATGATACTGGCGGTGGTATTCTGTTGTAGACAGTTAGTTGTACATTGTATTTGCCATGATACTGGCGGTGGTATTCTGTTGTAGACAGTTAGTTGTACATTGTATTTGCCATGATACTGACAGTGGTATTCTGTTGTAGACAGTTGTACATTGTATTTGCCATGATACTGACGGTGGTATTTTGTTGTAGACAGATTTCCATGCAGACAGGCTAAGAAGACTAGTTACCTCGATAATACAAGATCTTATTTTGTGATAAATATTTTCAAACAAAGGGAATTTAGAAACATTACAATTTCCGTTGTCATTTTACAGAAAGTGTGTACAAGCCATACTTAAAGCCACTAACTAAATCTGCCCAGCACGAAGTTGTATATCTCAGTTATGCCCTTCCTAGATCGTAGCACATGTTATATATTAATTAGAGTTAAGAATCATTTATTTCCCTGCTAAGATGTTTCCATTACAATAAATTTCTATTTTTGTCTTTGTTGTTCAGGTTTTCCCTTATTTATTTCCTATTTATTTTCTATTGCTTAACCTGATAACATTCTTCCCCTTATTATCCTACAATAAACCTTACAACCATGGATGGACACCTTTGACTAGGTCAAGCCACTCTAATGGCTAAGTCAAGCCACTCTAATGGCTAAGTCAAGCCACTCTAATGGCTAGGTCAAGCCACTCTAACTGTACACATGTGGCCATCCACACCTAACTGTACTCATGTGGCCATCCACACATAACTGTATATATGTAGCCATCCAGACTTAACTGTACACATGTGGCCGTCCACACCTAACTGTACACATGTGGCCATCCACACCTAACTGTACACATGTGGCCATCCACACCTAACTGTACACATGTGGCCATCCACACATGTCTATTTCAACTGATTTACTCAGAATTCTGGCACATGCGTCCATTAGTCCAGACATGCGCCAATCTACTTCCACTTATCTCCTCATTCACGAGAAACTCGTAGCCTTGTGACACATACACACATACACATATATACATATATGTATATTCTACAATTTTATAGCTATGTCATATTTATATGGTTTGTAGATGTACTCATTTCAAATGTAGAGCTGTATAAACAGATCATTGGAATTTTACTATTTTAAGCCTATCAGGGGAATATAATCTCTAATAATACATTGCATAATCTCTTAAAAAAAAAAAACAAATTTTTGGAATGATTTTTCATTTTTTCCGCCCTTTTTTTATTTTTTTAAAATATTTTTTTTAGATTTGTAAAAATGTGTAAATAATTGCAACAATTCTTCTTTCATTCATTTTGAAACTTTTCTTACATTTCATAAAATTTAAAATTTATTTTAGTACAAAACAAGAAGTTAACTTCACTACACTATGACTGACCAGTTCTATCACTGTTATCACTGTGAAACTCATGACTGACCAGTTCTATCACTGTTATTATCATTGTTGAAACTCCTCATCTTTCAGCTGCCAGGTGGGGCTGGTGACCTGACCCTGGCTGAGCTCCAGGAGATGGCCTCCAGACAACAGCAGCAGATGGAGGCCCAGCAGCAGGTAGTTACTAGTAGTACATTTTAATTATTAGTTTTTTTGTGTTTTTTTTTACTACTATACATCACTGGTTAATTAAACTTCATAAAACATTTATAAATTGTACATAATTTAAACCGAAGTAACCAACATATTTGTGCATATTTTATATATTTTTTTTAGTACAAAACCTCATTTACATTCTTAAAATATGCAAGAATGAAATTGACTTGACTTAATGAGTCAGTCATGTGTATGTATATGTTGCCATAGTTTCCACACATATAATGTGATATAATTATTCCCTGTGAAGCAGAGGACAATACCACAAACATTCATTCCAGTGGCAATCCTCATTCCTTCTACAACCTTATATGTTAGTCCATTTGCTCTATATAATTATGGTATGAAGTATAAAATTAGTGACTCATTGGCTCTTTATAGTTATGGTATGAAGTATAAAATTGGTGACTCATTGGCTCTTTATAGTTATGGTATGAAGTATAAAATTAGTGACTCATTGGCTCTTTATAGTTATGGTATGAAGTATAAAATTGGTGACTCATTGGCTCTTTATAATTATGGTATGAAGTATAAAATTGGTGACTCATTGGCTCTATGTAATTATGGTATGAAGTATAAAATTGGTGACTCATTGGCTCTATATAATTATGGTATGAAGTATAAAATTGGTGACTCATTGGCTCTATATAATTATGGTATGAAGTATAAAATTGGTGACTCATTGTCTCTATATAATTATGGTATGAAGTATAAAATTGGTGACTCATTGGCTCTATATAATTATGGTATGAAGTATAAAATTGGTGACTCATTGGCTCTATATAATTATGGTATGAAGTATAAAATGAGTGACTCATTGGCTCTACACATGGTAGGAAGTATAAGATGAGTGATTCTTGACTGGCTGAGAATGGCTTGTATGAATGACATGTTGGATCTTCTCATACTCTTGCTGACCAACTGAGAATGACCTGTGAATGATATGATGACCTTGACCTTCTCATACTCTCGCTGTAGGTTCTGGTTGCCAAGGAACAGAGGCTAAAATACCTGAAGCAACAAGAAGCAAGACACGCCCAGCTGGCCTCGGAGAGTGAGAGGTTGAGGAAGATCAGGGAGCGAGTGGAGAGCCAGGAGCTTAAGCTCAAGAAACTTCGCGCCTTGAAGGGCCAGGCGGAGCAGTACAGGGCAAACAATGGCCATCTAAGTAAGTGTCTAGACAAAGTTTGTGTGTGTTCTTTGATATGATATGTCAATTGTTGATTGTTGAAAACTCATGTCTGCTTTTTTATCACATTTTGGACATTGTAAGACTCAAGGGGTTTACCCCACATTGAAAAAAATGTTTATGTAAACTTTCTGTTGCAATATTTAAAAAAAATAAATGAATGAGAAAAGAAGCTATTTGGACCGAAATGTTGGATTCTATTTGAAAAATCAATCAATCAATGAAAAACTCTGTATTGTTGAAAGCCTTGATAAATGAACCAATGAAAAACTCTGTATTGTTGAAAGTGTCGCCTTGATGGATGTCCTCGTAATCAGTTCAAATGATATCACACAGGTAACTAATACATGAGGAGTCCCATTGCAAACCCTGCTAAGTAACTTCTTTTTGATTCAGAGAAAAATGAGTTTTTGTAAATTAATTTATAGCGAATATAGCATTTATATATTTTTAAATAGTGAATTTTAGACTTGCATAAATCTTTTTAATCTTTAAATACACAAAATACAGTAGATTGACGCTTAATTAACCAGCCTAGATAGATAACTCATTTTTTTTTAAAGTGACTTAGCAGGGTTTGCAATAGGACTCCTCACATTATTGTGAGGAAGTGTGACCAGCCCTACTGGCATACGTCTGTCCTGGCATACGTCTGTCCTGCATGCATCGGTCCTGTCATACGTCTGTCCTGGCAAACGTCTGTCTGTCCTGGCATATGTCTGTCTGTCCTGGCATACGTCTGTCCTGGCATACGTCTGTCCTGACATACGTCTGTCCTGGCATGCTAGGAAGCAGTCTTATTATGTCTTTAGTTCACTATCGCAAAACTTTCATTAGTTTATAAAATGTAAATCCAATAAGCTGACAATTCAATGGGCCCCTTGTCATTGTAAATAAAATCCACATTTTGCTTTTATAAAAAATAGTTAGAACTCTCATTTCATTGAACTTTGTCTCTTCCTTTCGCACAGATACGGAGCTGGATGCTGTCAAGGCTGTTTTTAGCGAGAAAGAAAAAGAACTAGCCATGGCCGTGGCTAGAGTTGACCAACTGACCCGTCAACTGAAAGACCTCAGGAATGGGGTAAACAGTGGTGTGTCTGGCAACAAGCAAGCCGCCGCCGCATCAGAACTGGAAAAACTTAGGAAAGAATTATTGGTAGGTGGCTAAACTATTTTATATCTAGGAAATAATAGAAACAAGGTTTGGGAAAACCTGAAATGGTAAATTGTTTTGTTGCATACTTTGTCAGGTTTTCCTAAATTTTGTTTCTCTTATTTCCCCCTTCCACCTAATCTGACTGGTGTCACTCCCCCTTATTATGATATTTCATAAGTAGTCAGAACTATATTTTATATTGGGATTGCCTTTAAAACCATTTTATACAGTTGGCTTGAGAATTGTTTCTCTTTTTCATTCTTACAGTTGTTAGATCTTTAAGGCAAAGTACATTCTCTTTAGGTTCTACTTATCTGAGAGCCTGCACCTGGGGGGAGGTGGGGGGATGACAATCTTAGCACTTATCAGGGGCTCGAGCGAGATAGGGGCCCGAGCGAGATAGGGGCCCGAGCGAGATAGGGGCCCGAGGCAGATAGGGGCCCACCTTTTTCGAGTTTTTAAAATACATGCACATGTTAACACTAAAGGAGGCCCGAAGTCGGCCCAGGATTTCCTAGGTGCTGGCCCGATGAGAGAACTTGTTACCTAACTTGGATGGCATCCTATTAAATCTTTCAATGTATCTTAAATTTAGTGAATCAGAAATATTTGTAGTTTACACATTTTTGTGTCTCACTTATTTGAAGTAAACAAAATTAATTAATTCAGGTAAAGAGCTTTATTACATTCTCTATACAAGTATTCTTCTAGTTATATCCTCGATGTACACAAGATTTCACTTGTTTGCCCTTTTTTTTCTCTTTTGTTGCCGACATCTTTGTGCAATTGAATGTGTCAGCAGTTTATTAACTCAAAATGGATTTAGTTAGCACTGACAGATGACAGTCTCTCACTAGAAGAGTTTAGTTAACACTAAAAGATCAGTCTCTCACTAGAAGAGTTTAGTTAACACTAACAGATCACAGTCTCTCACTAGAAGATCACAGTCTGTCACTAGAAGATCACAGTCTCTCACTAGAAGATCACAGTCTCTCACTAGAAGATCACAGTCTCTCACTAGAAGATCACAGTCTGTCACTAGAAGATCACAGTCTCTCACTAGAAGATCACAGTCTCTCACTAGAAGATCACAGTCTCTCACTAGAAGATCACAGTCTGTCACTAGAAGATCACAGTCTCTCACTAGAAGATCACAGTCTCTCACTAGAAGATCACAGTATGTCACTAGAAGATCACATTCTGTCACTAGAAGATCACAGTCTGTCACTAGAAGATCACAGTCTGTCACTAGAAGATCACAGTCTCTCACTAGAAGATCACAGTCTGTCACTAGAAGATCACAGTCTGTCACTAGAAGATCACAGTCTGTCACTAGAAGATCACATTCTCTCACTAGAAGATCACAGTCTCTCACTAGAAGATCACAGTCTCTCACTAGAAGATCACAGTCTCTCACTAGAAGAGTTTCATGCTAAGACAAATGTTAGAAAAGAAAGCCAATAAGATGTAATACATTCTTCAATTCAAGCCAAGATCAACAGTTAATAAGGTTTTTACTACTGGTACTTGTGCACTGCAGTTTAGAAAATCTTATAAAAGCAGTCTAGTTTAGAATATCAGCCTAGTTTAGAATATCAGCCTAGTTTAGAATATCAGCCTAGTGTAGAATATCAGTCTAGTTTAGAATATCAGCCTAGTGTAGAATATCAGCCTAGTTTAGAATATCAGTCTAGTTTAGAATATCAGCCTAGTTTAGAAAATCAGCCTAGTGTAGAATATCAGTCTAGTTTAGAATATCAGCCTAGTTTAGAATATCAGCCTAGTGTAGAATATCAGTCTAGTTTAGAATATCAGCCTAGTTTAGAATATCAGCCTAGTGTAGAATATCAGTCTAGTTTAGAATATCAACCTAGTTTAGAATATCAGCCTAGTTTAGAAGAGCAGCCTAGTTTAGAAGAGCAGTCTACTTTATATTATACAAGTTTTACTAAACCTTCTGAATATAATATTCATTATTGAACTGGTTGGTTTCTGTTAGTTTTTAATTCCATACCATTCACTCACAGATAAGAAACAAGTTGAATGAACAGCAGACCAACACAATAGCCGCCAAAGAAAAGTTGTTGAGTCAACGCAAGGAAGAAGTGACCAAGATGGACTCTCGAATACATGAACTACAGCAGAGATTAAAAAAGCGACGGTCTCAAGAACAAGCGGCAGCCCAGCAAAAAGCCAACAATGGTAAATCTGGCAACCGGCCAATACCCGCCCATAACATTATCTCCGACACCCGCTCGCCACAAATTGTGGTCAAAGATGACACTAAAAGTGGTGGTTCCACTAATCCAGAGGCTTGGTATCAAAATGTCCAAGTTTTCCCCTCGGGTAAAGTTGGAGTAGACTTGAAACTGTCCAAACCCCAGGAATTGAACAACAATGTTGATCTGATAGAAGAGTACACGTTGCCTACAGTTTTACCTATAGACAACAATGGTTCAAATATCAAGAACCAACCCAGTCATAACAGCTCCCAACTCACTCAACCTACAACCAGGCGCAGTTTCGGTAAGTCAAATCAGGTTTTGTCCAGGCCTGTGTTAGAGAACAAAAATCAGCTGAATGTGGTGAGTCAGCCGGGGAAGAAAGAAGACCCAGCCATCAAAGGTCAAGGCCCAAAGTTCCCATCGGCTGCAGCCGGCCGGCCCCACAGACCACTCGTCTCGCTGACGGGGGCCGGGGACGGTGTAAGTCACGGCAAACAGTCATTGGCCGGCCCACATTCGGGGTCATCCTCACATCCCATCATCAACATCAATGAGGAGGAGCGCCAGGCGGGCAGCGGTCAGAGCTCACCGGCATCAAGTGAAGCGTCAAATTCTAGCGGAGGACCACAGGTCAAAGGGGATGAAGTAAGTAACAAGTCAAAGAATATCCAAGAATGAATGAATTTCTTGTGTGATTGGAAACACCTGATCATTCATCTTGTGTTCTAAAGTCATATGGTGTTTTTTATTTAGTTTGAAATTATTTATTTTTAAAAAGTTATTAATGATGTATAGGATATGGTAACACATTGACCTGAGCATTCAGAGGGGTAGTTTGATTGGTAATTGGAGAACCAGTGTGTATAACTTGCCTTTTTGAGGCAAGGTTTTTTTTTCTTTCCCCCAATCATGGATTCACTTTGTGATCTATTGGAACCATGTTGAGATCCTTGCTGGAATGTTTGACCATGTTGAGATCCTTGCTGGAATGATTGACCATGTTGAGATCCTTCCTGGAATGTTTGACCATGTTGAGATCCTTGCTGGAATGGTTGACCATGTTGAGATCCTTGCTGGAATGATTGACCATGTTGAGATCCTTGCTGGAATGATTGACCATGTTGAGATCCTTGCTGAAAGGATTGACCATGTTGAGATTCTTGCTGGAATGGTTGACCATGTTGAGATCCTTGCTGGAATGATTGACCATGTTGAGATGCTTGCTGGAATGATTGACCATGTTGAGATCCTTGCTGGAATGGTTGAACTTAAGTACTTTGTTGGTTGTTTATTTTTGTAGATCTCAGTTTTACAGAGTGGTTACTCAACAGAGTGGTTGCTCCACAGACTGGTTGCTCCACAGAGTGGTTGTTCCACAGAGTGGTTGCTCCACAGAGTGGTTGCTCCACAGAGTGGTTGCTCCACAGAGTGGTTGCTCCACTACAGTGGTTGCTCCACAGAGTGGTTGCTCTGTGCTCCTTGTGATCTCCAATAAATCTGATGGTTGACATTATTTGACTGACCAATTTTAATATTCAGAAACAGCTTTAAGTTTTTGGTCTTTCTTTTTTTAAATTAATTATTGAGTTGATCTTTATCACTGTGCGTCCTTGCCAAGATGATCATGGCTTTGACTTGAGTAGTAGTCTTGACTTGAGCTGTATTTAACTGAAAGTAAAAGAGAGAGTTGTTCCTCAGTTTCTTGTCCTTGTCTATTTGTTCCAATGGCAAGACTTAGTCAAGACGACTGGAAATAGACCAGGATGCAGTAGATGAACCAGATTTGTTTATTGTATCTCACTGTGCTCTTTATGTGCTCTTAGTCGCAGGAGTTGTTGGAATTATCATTATGTGGTTTATGTCAATGTCATAGCACCTACAAGACTCCATCTTTGGGTTTAATTTCAGAGTTTGCCTTCTCTTTAGTGAGTTGCCATCCAAGGTTAATAAGTCCCATCCAACCGGGGTGATGGTGAGTCCATCCTCACTCCTAGGCTGCCCAACTCCTCACTCCTAGGCTGCCCAACTCCTCACTCCTAGGCTGCCCAACTCCTCACTCCTAGGCTGCCCAACTCCTCCCTCCTAGGCTGCCCAACTCCTCACTCCTAGGCTGCCCAACTCCTCCCTCCTAGGCTGCCCAACTCCTTACTCCTAGGCTGCCCACCTCCCCACACCTATCAGTCATCAATATTTGGTCCTATTTTATTTTTTATTTTGTGTAGCATCATCATTATCTGATATTATCTGGATGTTTTTTTATCCCAGTTTATCATATCTGAATGTAGTTGGTAGAAAAAATCAAAACATTGACTGCTTTTTATACTGAACTTTTCATATCCACACGAGTGTCTGCATTCAATGTTTCATACTATATTGGACACACTAGTTGGTTCCAATGTTGACATTCATGGATGTATGGAGGATCAGGAGAAATGTAAAATGAAACATTTGTTGTGAAATAAAATGGAATAGTTTACTCTTCTCATCATTTGAGCCAAAAGATGTTTTTAGATTGTTAAATATGTTTCTATTCGAATGATTTTATGTGAAGCAGGATAAGACCCAGCTATGACTTGTATCTTGAGTCTATTATTGTGTCAACTCATTGAGTCTATTACTGTGTCAACTCATTGAGTCTATTACTGTGTCAACTCATTGAGTCTATTACTGTGTCAACTCATTGAGTCTATTACTGTGTCAACTCATTGGGTCTATTACTGTGTCAACTCATTGGGTCTATTACTGTGTCAACTCATTGAGTCTATTACTGTGGCAACTGACTGAGCGCTATCACTTACATTAATTCATTGTTTCATTGTCTTCCATTCCAGGTCATCACTTCTCCTATTCAACCTGTTTCTGTATTGATAGAGAAACTTAACAAAAACAATAAACAGGCCATGGGGCAGTTCAATGTCCTCTCACAAGCTACACGTTCCAACTTTACTCAAAAAGGTCGGGCACTTTCTAAAGATGGTCAAGCTTCAGTGACATCCTCTGAAAGACAACAAGGCAATGCACACAACGCTAACCTTGCCAATTCCCTGGGTCCAGACACAGCACCTTCCATTGGTGTAGATGAAGTCGACTCATCTAGGCTGGCTGTGGACTCAAGTCATGTCTCAGCAGCACATACCAACCCGTCCCTGCATTCACCAAACAGTGGCCTTCATCATCTCAATCAAAAACCTGCCCCCACATACAGGTATGCCTCCAAGAGCCAGATTGCCAACACCTACATGGGGAGATTGGGCAGCGCGGCCATGGACAAGTATCAGAAGAACTTAAACATGCTGTATCGTAACCTGGATGCCGAAAAGACAAACGCGGGCAGAGAGACTGAGGGAACAACATCGTTCTTACACTCCCATGATACAGGTGCTTCAGTGGCACATGGAACCACACAGTTTGGAGTCATTAGTTCTCCCAGTTATCCTGATATAGCTTCAGACAAAGGTCAGTACTGGTTTGGAAGATTTCAGTCAGGATCTTTGTACATAAGTCTGCTTTACAGAATGAATGGAAGATTTCAGTCAGGATCTTTGTACATACGTCTGCTTTACAGAATGAATGGAAGATTTCAGTCAGGATCTTTGTACATAAGTCTGCTTTACAGAATGAATGGAATATTTCAGTCAGGATCTTTGTATATAAGTCTGCTTTACAGAATGAATGGAAGATTTCAGTCAGGATCTTTGTACATAAGTCTGCTTTACAGAATGAATGGAAGATTTCAGTCAGGATCTTTGTACATAAGTCTGCTTTACAGAATGAATGGAAGATTTAAATGTTTTAGTTACTCATTCCCTTATTTGGCGTATGGTTTTCCTTTAATTCTGTCAGACTTCATTTACTTGGTATCTACATATTCCTTTAATTCTGTCAGACTTCATTTACTTGGTATCTACATATTCCTTTAATTCTGTCAGACTTCATTTACTTGGTATCTACATATTCCTTTAATTCTGTCAGACTTCATTTACTTGGTATCTACATATTCCTTTAATTCTGTCAGACTTCATTTACCTGGTATCTACATATTCCTTTAATTCTGTCAGACTTCATTTACTTGGTATCTACATATTTCTTTAATTCTGTCAGACTTCATTTACTTGGTATCTACATATTCCTTTAATTCTGTCAGACTTCATTTACTTGGTATCTACATATTCCTTTAATTCTGTCAGACTTCATTTACCTGGTATCTACATATTCCTTTAATTCTGTCAGACTTCATTTACTTGGTATCTACATATTCCTTTAATTCTGTCAGACTTCATTTACTTGGTATCTACATATTCCTTTAATTCTGTCAGACTTCATTTACTTGGTATCTACATATTCCTTTAATTCTGTCAGACTTCATTTACCTGGTATCTACATATTCCTTTAATTCTGTCAGACTTCATTTACTTGGTATCTACATATTTCTTTAATTCTGTCAGCCTTCATTTACTTGGTATCTACATATTCCTTTAATTCTGTCAAACTTCATTTACTTGGTATCTACATATTCCTTTAATTCTGTCAGACTTCATTTACTTGGTATCTACATATTCAGATTTATTTAAATTCTATAAAATGTTTATTTTTCGTGCAAATTATTTTAAAAAAAATAATATTTATGGAACTTATCAAAAAACCTTGAATAGGAAGCTACAAGTTGAATACACCAAAACACATCAGGCGGCGCCACTCTGACAGTGAGAATGAAGATCTGAACAGAGCCCTACAAGAACGACAGGAACTAGAACAACAACGAAGTCTGCAAGGGCAGCAACAGCAGCAGACATTTGAAAGTCCTGCAACAGAGCCGGTCCTAAATAAATCGGACTCTACGCCCATTTCCCCCGATCAACCAAATGTTGTGCCACCGTCGCCGGTGAAAGATAAAAGTAATCCCCTGTTGCATCCCGTTGCACAGCCTGCCGGTAAAGACAACAAGCCGACAGAAAGTCCCGTACCCAGCCTCCCTGCCAGTCCGCCGCCAACATCGCCCGCTGTAGCACCGCCGGACAAGGCGGCTAGTCCGTCTAAAGCTGAGATGGTTGTCAGGCGAGGGAAGAGCAACTTGAAACAAGGGGGCATCAGGAGGTCAAGCAACAGAGTCAGCTTTGATCCCTTGGCACTACTGCTGGACGCTTCATTGGAAGGGGAGCTTGATTTGGTCAAAAAAGTTGCTGCACAGGTCAGTTATTAGGATTTAGGCTAACAGAGACTAAATAGTTTTACAGGAACATAACAGTCATGTTTAGATGATGCAGAGTTGAAAGCTGGTGCTCTAACCTGTTTGTTCAAACCTATGATAACACTTGATGTAAAGAGTATTGGTTGGAAAGTTTGATAGTTAGGTTGTTTGGGACATCTCCTAAACCAACATTTTTCTAGATTCCACTAGAATTCCTGTTGCACTTGCAAACTTGAGCTGATGAAATCATGTTGAAAATTAGTTTCAAGAATTATTCTCTGATAGACCATTACAAGGTTTTATTTGAATAAAGAGTTTAAAAAAATTATTGCATAGATTTGTTCAAGATGCTCTACTGAAATTATAATGCAGTGTGGGGTCACAATAAAAGCTTTACTTGGCGGTTGGTTTTATCTTGGTGACTTCTTAAAGATTTGAGCATCCCATTTTGTATGTTTGTTTGTTGTTTATTCAGGTTGAAGATATAAGTACGCCAAATGATGAAGGTATCACAGCCCTGCACAACGCCATCTGTGCTGGTCACCTTGATATTGTTAAGTTTCTGGTGGAGTTTGGATGTGATGTCAACTCTCCTGACAGTGATGGATGGTAAGCTCTCAAACATGTATACACCTAACTATCAAATGTGTGGGCAGTTTCTGGTCAGTGTCAATACTAAATACTTTGTGTTTATTTGTGGTTCCCCCCTAATTTGAATTCTTAGCCAGCGATAAATATATTAAGTTAATCCTGATTACAGCTTGGGTCATATTTATCTCATTTGAAAGTTGTAACTGCACTTAAAATTACTCGAGTATTCTTTTGGCTTGCCTGAACTCACTCAGTAGCTCTTGCTTAAAGTCAAGAGTAGTTCTTGCTTGATGTCAGAGTAGTTGCTCTTGCTTGAAGTCAAGAGTAGTTCTTGTGTGATGTCAGAGTAGTTGATCTGTGACAGGAACATCAGCCAGTTGGCCATGAGTGGCCATGTTTGTTTGCTACCCGTGGGAATCTATAACAATATAATTCATTCCCATCATCTTCTTTGGGGGGAGAAGTTAGGTGTTGCCCTAGCAACAAGCAGATTGGTTTCTTTGTGTGATGATGAGCCTTGACAACTACACTACTCATGAGCTCTACAGCTTGTCTCAATGAAGATCTTATTAGACTATTTGACTATTGGACACTACCACAAATAGCTTATTTATTTTACGTGTGTATCTATCTGTTTATGAATAGCATTCTAAGAAAAATATTTACATCAAATATTTTTGTCAAGCATTTATTTTAACATCATTTTATAATTTCTCTATATATACTATTCTCTATTTTTATTTACTGTTGTGTTCAGTTAACAATGAAAAATCTGTTGACAGGACACCCCTTCACTGTGCAGCTTCATGTAATAATCTGCCAATGGTTAAGTTTTTGGTGGAACATGGAGCGTGTGTGTTTGCTGCGACCATCTCAGACCATGAGACGGCGGCTGATAAATGTGAAGAGGATGAGGATGGTTATGATGGCTGCTCAGATTATTTGTACAGTAAGTCAATATTAATGGCAATGTTAGTTGCAGTTGATCAGTGAATGAGTCTCAAGATTTCAAGGCCTTTCATAACTGAACATAAATGGATATTTTGTGCAATTATGTTCAGAACAGAAATTTAACATGAAGAGAACAGCTTGGTTATAATTGTCACTTCTTTCTGTGTGTTTACAAACTGAAATAACCCTAATTTGCAAGTGCAGACCGAACAAAAATTATCTTTTATAAAATTTTAATTGAATTCCAGTACACAACTAAATTTGTCCATATTTTGTTAGTCCAGTCCATTACTAAAATTGTCCATATTTCGTGGGAACTGATATTACATATCATTTTCTAATAGGTATTCAAGAAAAACTTGGCATCACTAACAATGGTGAGGTGTACGGAGTGTTTGATTACCAAGCAACTAACACTGATGAACTCAGCTTTCGTATTGGGGACAGACTGACAGTACTCAGGAAAGGGGATGACATGGAAAAAGAGTGGTGGTGGTCTAGACTAAATGGCAACGAGGGTTATATCCCTCGTAATCTGTTGGGGGTGAGTCTTTTCTTTCATTGTCTTTACTACGCAATCTCTGGACATTGTACACACTGTACATTTTAAAGATTTAATGGCCCGAATGACTCAAATGTCTGGTTTACCAAGCTGAAATGTACCTCAACCATTGAACTCGGCAGCCATCTTGGCATGTCATAAAAATGGTTTGTCTACACAGTAGCAGTCTTACCAGTCAGTTTTCAGCAGACTCAATAAATTCATGCAGTAAAAGAAACATTTCTTTAACAGACCCTGTAACCTGTGCAAAATCCAATCTGTCAATACTCAACATTTAAAACCAAAGTATCCATTTTAAAAACCCAAGTTTACCCTACTAATATCAACTGCAGAAACAGACATTCTCTATCACCAAAAACATATGGTGACGTAATTATATTTAAAATATTTGTGTTTTTTAAAATGTTGTGTCTTCATTTTCATGGTGTCTTTGTTTCAGTTGTATCCTCGTGTCATACCGAGACAGAAAGATGTCTCAGAATGCTGATAGATGGAACAAAGGAAAAGACTTGAATAAAACATGTTTACACAGCTGCTGGTCATTCCAATAGAAACTACAGACAACAGAAATAGGGGAAATACCTTTTGACTTTTAATTTATTTGAAGTAAATTAAAAATGTTCCACATTTATAACTAGTTTAAACTGTTTTACAGTTATCATTTTCCCTATGAAAGCTTTCATAAATCTGTTTCATTGGAGTTTGATCTAGGTCAAACTTTAAAACATAAATTACATTTGCAAATGTTAAGTGTGTGCATAAAGTGCATGCATAGCGCAGGTCTTTAAGGTTTTCATTATCATTGAAGACATAAGGCCAGTCATTTTTTGTTTTTTAAAATCATAAACAATCAGTTCTCATTTACCATTGTACATATTTATAGAAAGATTTGTTGTAGACAAATCTGAATGTTTTATTATGTAAATAGTTATAAATATTTTTGATTGTTGAACTATCCTAAAGTTTATTAATATGGGAGAAGAAACTAAAACAATTGCAGAATTAATTTATTGAAAAAGGATACATATTTAAAGTACTCTTTAATGTATAAAATATTGTTGGCAGGGTAATTGAGGAATAATTTTCATTCCCTATGGACGTCTTGGAGTTTTTTTTCGTCTAAGATTTTTGTTTTAAAAGGGAAGAACTAAAAGTGACACATTTTTAAATTCTGTAAATAAATTAAAAATTTGAATGAAGTTCTCAACTTTTACAATTTTAAAACTAATTTGGAGTTTAATCCTATTTCTGAGTTACTTACTGTTCAGATTGGAATACTCCATTGTTAAAATAATGGCATGTTTTTAAAAAGACCTTTTTTAAGCATGGGAAGTTATTGGATTTTCTTATTTTAACTTGCAATAATTATCAAAAAAATAATTATCACATGATAAGAAAGATTACTTGGTCCTCCTGCTCCATTCTTTAGAAAACCCATTGCAGTATTTTCTTTCAGAAAAGTTAAATCATCACTCGTCCATGGATACTAAGATACAGAAAACTATAAAATCAGATAAAATTGTTTTCCTTTGAATGAACATTTGAAGAATTTGCAGTTTTTTGTGCAAAATGTTTGATATATGATGTGGAATACTTGGCGGTGCCCATCATGTCGGAGAAATAATAATGTAGAATATTAAATCTATTTATAAATCTGTTTCTTGTCCTAACTTGTACAAACTATGCAAACTGGCATCTCACTGTTGTACCTACTAGCTATTATATTCTTATACAAGTAGCATTCTTTTATATTTACACATTAAAATGTTTTAACTTAATTAAGTTGAACTTGTGACTTATCTTGTTTGCTTCATACTTTATTCCCCCATGGGTCACCTCTATTAATGTTATGGGAATACCTCCCATACTTAATCCCTTAATTTGATTCTTTGAATCTAGAGAGGAGAGTCACAAAGAAATGATTTTCCAAATTTCCTTATCCTAACATGCTGCTTGTTTGGACAAATTTAAATGAATCCTGATTTTTATTTCAATACAAGTTTAGTAATAGAAATTAGTTTATCTTTAAAAGTAAGAAATAAGTTAGATTAACTCGTTGCTAATGGCAGTGCTACTTTCATACTTAATTTATAGTTTTGAAAGGGAAGAAACTCCCTTTTGCCATCGATTTACATTTGTAAAATATTTTTTAGCTGCTAATTAAATTTAATGAATTTATGGCAAATGCATCCAGAAATGAATTAGGTTTAATAAAAAAAATGTAACATTAACAGTGAAAAATAACAAGCAATGACCAAAGAAATATATTTTTGGGACCTCAGAGACATGTTAAATCTCCAGGAAACATCCTTAAGCAAGCAGACTGATAGTGAAACAAGATAAAAACTTTTTAAAATCTCGTAAGGCCACTGAAGTCTTGTTGCTATAAATATTAGAATAAAAATGAGGGAAGTATGTCACTGTGTACCGAGACGCCTTTGTCCCCCAATGACGCATTTAGTCGCAACCATTGAGAACAAGTTAAATAAACAAATGGTATGTAACAGGTGTGTTATTAAAGGTGTGGTTAAGTTTTCTGGCTACAACTCTTAAACAGTTTAAAAGAAAATACATGAATTTAAAGTTTACACAATGTACTATCTACTGAATAAAAAAGAGTGGACAGGTAGAACTAGACCCTACAAACACAAAGAAGAGTGGACAGGTAGAACTAGATCCTACAAACACAAAGAAGAGTGGACAGGTAGAAGTAGACCCTACAAACACAAAGAAGAGGGACAGGTAGAACTAGACCCTACAAACACAATGAAGAGTGGACAGGTAGCTAAATTACATTTTATATAGTGTAAACTTCAAGTACAATTTTACTTGTAGGTATTTATTTTATAAAATTTATTCATACTTGTTAAAATTAAAAACAGAAGAATATATGACCATAAATACAATTTATTCAAAACATCATAATGTCAAAATTAGTGAATTAGAAACACAATAATGAAATACATGTGTGACCAATTCTTTGTTGTTGCTCTAATTTCCGCTTGCAAGAAATTTTAATCAAATCTTCTCAATGTAGTCTATGAAAATGAAAGGTCCAAATCAATTAAAAATTAAACTTTAAAGATATTGGCTTGTCCCTCACACTGGCTTGTAATCCAGTTTGCTTTCCAATTTCTTGTTGTCTGCCACTTTTCTAACAGCTTTCATGAAATCCTCTTCAATAACATAGTCTCGCTCTGCTCTGATGGCAAACATACCTGAAATTATGGATAAAGTTATTTTAAAAACAATTATTCTAAATAAAAAAATAATTTCCAAAGAATATCAAATATAGGGACTGAAAGAAATGATGAAATGGTGATTTAAATTATTCTAAATATCATTTCAATAAAATGTCCACAATCACCAATCCACTATTATCTTGCCAATGAAGCTGTTGAATATGTCACACTTGCACAGAGTGGCAATTTTTCAAATGAGCAATTCCAGTAGAGATTATTTATTAAATTGTTGACTTCATAATACCCTTTAGCTGTACAATGGTGAGAGAAGGGAAAGTCCTCCGATTAAAATAGACTTGAATGACTTCATCAACTATATGAATATATGGCTCTTTCTATAGTTGAATTGATGATAGGATGTAAAAATAATTAAACAAGTCCATAAAACAAAGTTTTTCATTTAAATCCTTTATAAAAATATAATATTCAGCAATGCGGGTAGGGGGTGAAAATTTGAAAAAAACATGCATGCACTTAATGCACTTTATAAGAATCCTAATTAGTTCCTTTTTCACACCACTAAACTATATTAATATTCTAATGACCCACCCGCTTTTACATCACAGATTTATTTCACCATTTCAAAATAAAAGAAAATACTATGCATAAAAATGCACTTGCGATATTTAAAAAAAAAAGAAACTCATTTAGTGCAGTTATCAGGAATGTGAAATCAGTGTCATCATATTTCCTTCATCTTCCCCTTGAAATCAGTGTCATCATATTTCCTTCATCTTCCCCTTGAAATCAGTGTCATCATATTTCCTTCATCTTCCCCTTGAAATCAGTGTCATCATATTTCCTTCATCTTCCCCTTGAAATCAGTGTCATCATATTTCCTTCATCTTCCCCTTGAAATCAGTGTCATCATATTTCCTTCATCTTCCCCTTGAAATCAGTGTCATCATATTTCCTTCATCTTCCCCTTGAAATCAGTGTCATCATATTTCCTTCATCTTCCCCTTGAAATCAGTGTCATCATATTTCCTTCATCTTCCCCTTGAAATCAGTGTCATCATATTTCCTTCATCTTCCCCTTGAAATCAGTGTCATCATATTTCCTTCATCTTCCCCTTGAAATCAGTGTCATCATATTTCCTTCATCTTCCCCTTGAAATCAGTGTCATCATATTTCCTTCATCTTCCCCTTGAAATCAGTGTCATCATATTTCCTTCATCTTCCCCTTGAAATCAGTGTCATCATATTTCCTTCATCTTCCCCTTGAAATCAGTGTCATCATATTTCCTTCATCTTCCCCTTGAAATCAGTGTCATCATATTTCCTTCATCTTCCCCTTGAAATCAGTGTCATCATATTTCCTTCATCTTCCCCTTGAAATCAGTGTCATCATATTTCCTTCATCTTCCCCTTGAAATCAGTGTCATCATATTTCCTTCATCTTCCCCTTGAAATCAGTGTCATCATATTTCCTTCATCTTCCCCTTGAAATCAGTGTCATCATATTTCCTTCATCTTCCCCTTGAAATCAGTGTCATCATATTTCCTTCATCTTCCCCTTGAAATCAGTGTCATCATATTTCCTTCATCTTCCCCTTGAAATCAGTGTCATCATATTTCCTTCATCTTCCCCTTGAAATCAGTGTCATCATATTTCCTTCATCTTCCCCTTGAAATCAGTGTCATCATATTTCCTTCATCTTCCCCTTGAAATCAGTGTCATCATATTTCCTTCATCTTCCCCTTGAAATCAGTGTCATCATATTTCCTTCATCTTCCCCTTGAAATCAGTGTCATCATATTTCCTTCATCTTCCCCTTGAAATCAGTGTCATCATATTTCCTTCATCTTCCCCTTGAAATCAGTGTCATCATATTTCCTTCATCTTCCCCTTGAAATCAGTGTCATCATATTTCCTTCATCTTCCCCTTGAAATCAGTGTCATCATATTTCCTTCATCTTCCCCTTGAAATCAGTGTCATCATATTTCCTTCATCTTCCCCTTGAAATCAGTGTCATCATATTTCCTTCATCTTCCCCTTGAAATCAGTGTCATCATATTTCCTTCATCTTCCCCTTGAAATCAGTGTCATCATATTTCCTTCATCTTCCCCTTGAAATCAGTGTCATCATATTTCCTTCATCTTCCCCTTGAAATCAGTGTCATCATATTTCCTTCATCTTCCCCTTGAAATCAGTGTCATCATATTTCCTTCATCTTCCCCTTGAAATCAGTGTCATCATATTTCCTTCATCTTCCCCTTGAAATCAGTGTCATCATATTTCCTTCATCTTCCCCTTGAAATCAGTGTCATCATATTTCCTTCATCTTCCCCTTGAAATCAGTGTCATCATATTTCCTTCATCTTCCCCTTGAAATCAGTGTCATCATATTTCCTTCATCTTCCCCTTGAAATCAGTGTCATCATATTTCCTTCATCTTCCCCTTGAAATCAGTGTCATCATATTTCCTTCATCTTCCCCTTGAAATCAGTGTCATCATATTTCCTTCATCTTCCCCTTGAAATCAGTGTCATCATATTTCCTTCATCTTCCCCTTGAAATCAGTGTCATCATATTTCCTTCATCTTCCCCTTGAAATCAGTGTCATCATATTTCCTTCATCTTCCCCTTGAAATCAGTGTCATCATATTTCCTTCATCTTCCCCTTGAAATCAGTGTCATCATATTTCCTTCATCTTCCCCTTGAAATCAGTGTCATCATATTTCCTTCATCTTCCCCTTGAAATCAGTGTCATCATATTTCCTTCATCTTCCCCTTGAAATCAGTGTCATCATATTTCCTTCATCTTCCCCTTGAAATCAGTGTCATCATATTTCCTTCATCTTCCCCTTGAAATCAGTGTCATCATATTTCCTTCATCTTCCCCTTGAAATCAGTGTCATCATATTTCCTTCATCTTCCCCTTGAAATCAGTGTCATCATATTTCCTTCATCTTCCCCTTGAAATCAGTGTCATCATATTTCCTTCATCTTCCCCTTGAAATCAGTGTCATCATATTTCCTTCATCTTCCCCTTGAAATCAGTGTCATCATATTTCCTTCATCTTCCCCTTGAAATCAGTGTCATCATATTTCCTTCATCTTCCCCTTGAAATCAGTGTCATCATATTTCCTTCATCTTCCCCTTGAAATCAGTGTCATCATATTTCCTTCATCTTCCCCTTGAAATCAGTGTCATCATATTTCCTTCATCTTCCCCTTGAAATCAGTGTCATCATATTTCCTTCATCTTCCCCTTGAAATCAGTGTCATCATATTTCCTTCATCTTCCCCTTGAAATCAGTGTCATCATATTTCCTTCATCTTCCCCTTGAAATCAGTGTCATCATATTTCCTTCATCTTCCCCTTGAAATCAGTGTCATCATATTTCCTTCATCTTCCCCTTGAAATCAGTGTCATCATATTTCCTTCATCTTCCCCTTGAAATCAGTGTCATCATATTTCCTTCATCTTCCCCTTGAAATCAGTGTCATCATATTTCCTTCATCTTCCCCTTGAAATCAGTGTCATCATATTTCCTTCATCTTCCCCTTGAAATCAGTGTCATCATATTTCCTTCATCTTCCCCTTGAAATCAGTGTCATCATATTTCCTTCATCTTCCCCTTGAAATCAGTGTCATCATATTTCCTTCATCTTCCCCTTGAAATCAGTGTCATCATATTTCCTTCATCTTCCCCTTGAAATCAGTGTCATCATATTTCCTTCATCTTCCCCTTGAAATCAGTGTCATCATATTTCCTTCATCTTCCCCTTGAAATCAGTGTCATCATATTTCCTTCATCTTCCCCTTGAAATCAGTGTCATCATATTTCCTTCATCTTCCCCTTGAAATCAGTGTCATCATATTTCCTTCATCTTCCCCTTGAAATCAGTGTCATCATATTTCCTTCATCTTCCCCTTGAAATCAGTGTCATCATATTTCCTTCATCTTCCCCTTGAAATCAGTGTCATCATATTTCCTTCATCTTCCCCTTGAAATCAGTGTCATCATATTTCCTTCATCTTCCCCTTGAAATCAGTGTCATCATATTTCCTTCATCTTCCCCTTGAAATCAGTGTCATCATATTTCCTTCATCTTCCCCTTGAAATCAGTGTCATCATATTTCCTTCATCTTCCCCTTGAAATCAGTGTCATCATATTTCCTTCATCTTCCCCTTGAAATCAGTGTCATCATATTTCCTTCATCTTCCCCTTGAAATCAGTGTCATCATATTTCCTTCATCTTCCCCTTGAAATCAGTGTCATCATATTTCCTTCATCTTCCCCTTGAAATCAGTGTCATCATATTTCCTTCATCTTCCCCTTGAAATCAGTGTCATCATATTTCCTTCATCTTCCCCTTGAAATCAGTGTCATCATATTTCCTTCATCTTCCCCTTGAAATCAGTGTCATCATATTTCCTTCATCTTCCCCTTGAAATCAGTGTCATCATATTTCCTTCATCTTCCCCTTGAAATCAGTGTCATCATATTTCCTTCATCTTCCCCTTGAAATCAGTGTCATCATATTTCCTTCATCTTCCCCTTGAAATCAGTGTCATCATATTTCCTTCATCTTCCCCTTGAAATCAGTGTCATCATATTTCCTTCATCTTCCCCTTGAAATCAGTGTCATCATATTTCCTTCATCTTCCCCTTGAAATCAGTGTCATCATATTTCCTTCATCTTCCCCTTGAAATCAGTGTCATCATATTTCCTTCATCTTCCCCTTGAAATCAGTGTCATCATATTTCCTTCATCTTCCCCTTGAAATCAGTGTCATCATATTTCCTTCATCTTCCCCTTGAAATCAGTGTCATCATATTTCCTTCATCTTCCCCTTGAAATCAGTGTCATCATATTTCCTTCATCTTCCCCTTGAAATCAGTGTCATCATATTTCCTTCATCTTCCCCTTGAAATCAGTGTCATCATATTTCCTTCATCTTCCCCTTGAAATCAGTGTCATCATATTTCCTTCATCTTCCCCTTGAAATCAGTGTCATCATATTTCCTTCATCTTCCCCTTGAAATCAGTGTCATCATATTTCCTTCATCTTCCCCTTGAAATCAGTGTCATCATATTTCCTTCATCTTCCCCTTGAAATCAGTGTCATCATATTTCCTTCATCTTCCCCTTGAAATCAGTGTCATCATATTTCCTTCATCTTCCCCTTGAAATCAGTGTCATCATATTTCCTTCATCTTCCCCTTGAAATCAGTGTCATCATATTTCCTTCATCTTCCCCTTGAAATCAGTGTCATCATATTTCCTTCATCTTCCCCTTGAAATCAGTGTCATCATATTTCCTTCATCTTCCCCTTGAAATCAGTGTCATCATATTTCCTTCATCTTCCCCTTGAAATCAGTGTCATCATATTTCCTTCATCTTCCCCTTGAAATCAGTGTCATCATATTTCCTTCATCTTCCCCTTGAAATCAGTGTCATCATATTTCCTTCATCTTCCCCTTGAAATCAGTGTCATCATATTTCCTTCATCTTCCCCTTGAAATCAGTGTCATCATATTTCCTTCATCTTCCCCTTGAAATCAGTGTCATCATATTTCCTTCATCTTCCCCTTGAAATCAGTGTCATCATATTTCCTTCATCTTCCCCTTGAAATCAGTGTCATCATATTTCCTTCATCTTCCCCTTGAAATCAGTGTCATCATATTTCCTTCATCTTCCCCTTGAAATCAGTGTCATCATATTTCCTTCATCTTCCCCTTGAAATCAGTGTCATCATATTTCCTTCATCTTCCCCTTGAAATCAGTGTCATCATATTTCCTTCATCTTCCCCTTGAAATCAGTGTCATCATATTTCCTTCATCTTCCCCTTGAAATCAGTGTCATCATATTTCCTTCATCTTCCCCTTGAAATCAGTGTCATCATATTTCCTTCATCTTCCCCTTGAAATCAGTGTCATCATATTTCCTTCATCTTCCCCTTGAAATCAGTGTCATCATATTTCCTTCATCTTCCCCTTGAAATCAGTGTCATCATATTTCCTTCATCTTCCCCTTGAAATCAGTGTCATCATATTTCCTTCATCTTCCCCTTGAAATCAGTGTCATCATATTTCCTTCATCTTCCCCTTGAAATCAGTGTCATCATATTTCCTTCATCTTCCCCTTGAAATCAGTGTCATCATATTTCCTTCATCTTCCCCTTGAAATCAGTGTCATCATATTTCCTTCATCTTCCCCTTGAAATCAGTGTCATCATATTTCCTTCATCTTCCCCTTGAAATCAGTGTCATCATATTTCCTTCATCTTCCCCTTGAAATCAGTGTCATCATATTTCCTTCATCTTCCCCTTGAAATCAGTGTCATCATATTTCCTTCATCTTCCCCTTGAAATCAGTGTCATCATATTTCCTTCATCTTCCCCTTGAAATCAGTGTCATCATATTTCCTTCATCTTCCCCTTGAAATCAGTGTCATCATATTTCCTTCATCTTCCCCTTGAAATCAGTGTCATCATATTTCCTTCATCTTCCCCTTGAAATCAGTGTCATCATATTTCCTTCATCTTCCCCTTGAAATCAGTGTCATCATATTTCCTTCATCTTCCCCTTGAAATCAGTGTCATCATATTTCCTTCATCTTCCCCTTGAAATCAGTGTCATCATATTTCCTTCATCTTCCCCTTGAAATCAGTGTCATCATATTTCCTTCATCTTCCCCTTGAAATCAGTGTCATCATATTTCCTTCATCTTCCCCTTGAAATCAGTGTCATCATATTTCCTTCATCTTCCCCTTGAAATCAGTGTCATCATATTTCCTTCATCTTCCCCTTGAAATCAGTGTCATCATATTTCCTTCATCTTCCCCTTGAAATCAGTGTCATCATATTTCCTTCATCTTCCCCTTGAAATCAGTGTCATCATATTTCCTTCATCTTCCCCTTGAAATCAGTGTCATCATATTTCCTTCATCTTCCCCTTGAAATCAGTGTCATCATATTTCCTTCATCTTCCCCTTGAAATCAGTGTCATCATATTTCCTTCATCTTCCCCTTGAAATCAGTGTCATCATATTTCCTTCATCTTCCCCTTGAAATCAGTGTCATCATATTTCCTTCATCTTCCCCTTGAAATCAGTGTCATCATATTTCCTTCATCTTCCCCTTGAAATCAGTGTCATCATATTTCCTTCATCTTCCCCTTGAAATCAGTGTCATCATATTTCCTTCATCTTCCCCTTGAAATCAGTGTCATCATATTTCCTTCATCTTCCCCTTGAAATCAGTGTCATCATATTTCCTTCATCTTCCCCTTGAAATCAGTGTCATCATATTTCCTTCATCTTCCCCTTGAAATCAGTGTCATCATATTTCCTTCATCTTCCCCTTGAAATCAGTGTCATCATATTTCCTTCATCTTCCCCTTGAAATCAGTGTCATCATATTTCCTTCATCTTCCCCTTGAAATCAGTGTCATCATATTTCCTTCATCTTCCCCTTGAAATCAGTGTCATCATATTTCCTTCATCTTCCCCTTGAAATCAGTGTCATCATATTTCCTTCATCTTCCCCTTGAAATCAGTGTCATCATATTTCCTTCATCTTCCCCTTGAAATCAGTGTCATCATATTTCCTTCATCTTCCCCTTGAAATCAGTGTCATCATATTTCCTTCATCTTCCCCTTGAAATCAGTGTCATCATATTTCCTTCATCTTCCCCTTGAAATCAGTGTCATCATATTTCCTTCATCTTCCCCTTGAAATCAGTGTCATCATATTTCCTTCATCTTCCCCTTGAAATCAGTGTCATCATATTTCCTTCATCTTCCCCTTGAAATCAGTGTCATCATATTTCCTTCATCTTCCCCTTGAAATCAGTGTCATCATATTTCCTTCATCTTCCCCTTGAAATCAGTGTCATCATATTTCCTTCATCTTCCCCTTGAAATCAGTGTCATCATATTTCCTTCATCTTCCCCTTGAAATCAGTGTCATCATATTTCCTTCATCTTCCCCTTGAAATCAGTGTCATCATATTTCCTTCATCTTCCCCTTGAAATCAGTGTCATCATATTTCCTTCATCTTCCCCTTGAAATCAGTGTCATCATATTTCCTTCATCTTCCCCTTGAAATCAGTGTCATCATATTTCCTTCATCTTCCCCTTGAAATCAGTGTCATCATATTTCCTTCATCTTCCCCTTGAAATCAGTGTCATCATATTTCCTTCATCTTCCCCTTGAAATCAGTGTCATCATATTTCCTTCATCTTCCCCTTGAAATCAGTGTCATCATATTTCCTTCATCTTCCCCTTGAAATCAGTGTCATCATATTTCCTTCATCTTCCCCTTGAAATCAGTGTCATCATATTTCCTTCATCTTCCCCTTGAAATCAGTGTCATCATATTTCCTTCATCTTCCCCTTGAAATCAGTGTCATCATATTTCCTTCATCTTCCCCTTGAAATCAGTGTCATCATATTTCCTTCATCTTCCCCTTGAAATCAGTGTCATCATATTTCCTTCATCTTCCCCTTGAAATCAGTGTCATCATATTTCCTTCATCTTCCCCTTGAAATCAGTGTCATCATATTTCCTTCATCTTCCCCTTGAAATCAGTGTCATCATATTTCCTTCATCTTCCCCTTGAAATCAGTGTCATCATATTTCCTTCATCTTCCCCTTGAAATCAGTGTCATCATATTTCCTTCATCTTCCCCTTGAAATCAGTGTCATCATATTTCCTTCATCTTCCCCTTGAAATCAGTGTCATCATATTTCCTTCATCTTCCCCTTGAAATCAGTGTCATCATATTTCCTTCATCTTCCCCTTGAAATCAGTGTCATCATATTTCCTTCATCTTCCCCTTGAAATCAGTGTCATCATATTTCCTTCATCTTCCCCTTGAAATCAGTGTCATCATATTTCCTTCATCTTCCCCTTGAAATCAGTGTCATCATATTTCCTTCATCTTCCCCTTGAAATCAGTGTCATCATATTTCCTTCATCTTCCCCTTGAAATCAGTGTCATCATATTTCCTTCATCTTCCCCTTGAAATCAGTGTCATCATATTTCCTTCATCTTCCCCTTGAAATCAGTGTCATCATATTTCCTTCATCTTCCCCTTGAAATCAGTGTCATCATATTTCCTTCATCTTCCCCTTGAAATCAGTGTCATCATATTTCCTTCATCTTCCCCTTGAAATCAGTGTCATCATATTTCCTTCATCTTCCCCTTGAAATCAGTGTCATCATATTTCCTTCATCTTCCCCTTGAAATCAGTGTCATCATATTTCCTTCATCTTCCCCTTGAAATCAGTGTCATCATATTTCCTTCATCTTCCCCTTGAAATCAGTGTCATCATATTTCCTTCATCTTCCCCTTGAAATCAGTGTCATCATATTTCCTTCATCTTCCCCTTGAAATCAGTGTCATCATATTTCCTTCATCTTCCCCTTGAAATCAGTGTCATCATATTTCCTTCATCTTCCCCTTGAAATCAGTGTCATCATATTTCCTTCATCTTCCCCTTGAAATCAGTGTCATCATATTTCCTTCATCTTCCCCTTGAAATCAGTGTCATCATATTTCCTTCATCTTCCCCTTGAAATCAGTGTCATCATATTTCCTTCATCTTCCCCTTGAAATCAGTGTCATCATATTTCCTTCATCTTCCCCTTGAAATCAGTGTCATCATATTTCCTTCATCTTCCCCTTGAAATCAGTGTCATCATATTTCCTTCATCTTCCCCTTGAAATCAGTGTCATCATATTTCCTTCATCTTCCCCTTGAAATCAGTGTCATCATATTTCCTTCATCTTCCCCTTGAAATCAGTGTCATCATATTTCCTTCATCTTCCCCTTGAAAAAGGGTGATTTCAGGGGGTTGGGGCTGAACATATTCTAGAAATGTGTTGACATCAACAATGAGTCTATGTACCAAGTTTCAGCTTGATAGGTTGACAGGATGTAAGGTCAATTAGCCATCTGAAGATTGTGCCAGTCCGCCAGCCAAGAACAAAAGTGAACTTAATATAAAAGATTTTAAAATGACTAAATTACCAGCTTCTGTACAGACATTCCTGAGATCAGCACCATTGAAATCTTCAGACAACTTGACCACGGCTTCCCAATCTGTTAAGAAATAAATAACTAACATTTGAAACTCATATTATTATCCTAAAACTTATAAATACTTAATAAGGGGTAAATAATACAAATATCCTGTCCAGCTTATAGCTAAGGAGCAATATTGGATGAAACAGCTTAGCTGAAAAGGGAAGCTATATGTATATCTTAAAAAAAATATTCAGATTTACAATATTCAGTAAAAGCTTTTCAGTTCTTCAAAAAGGGATTTTACCTTTGTTTTGAATTTTTTTGAATCTCATATCTGATATCTTTCTAATTAAGTCACAACAAAAACAAATCAAATATCTTTTTGAGTCACCCTCTTCATACATCACAAACACGCTATGAAATTTTGTTTTTTTTCCCCTTATCCTCTCCAATAAGTAAAAATCTGTCAGCAAAATTTTTATTTTAAACTTTGCACCAATTTCTTCACTTATGTAAGCAAAGGATCTTCATTTTAGAGTTTAACTCTTAACATATTGATCATTGCATTGATTCTATTTAATTGCCCATTATTTGAATCAGAACAGAAGGGATACAGCATTATGCTCAACCTCAGATTGAATCTGAGAACAGAAGGGATACGGCGTTATGCTCAACCTCAGATTGAATCTGAGAACAGAAGGGATACGGCGTTATGCTCAACCTCAGATTGAATCTGAGAACAGAAGGGATACGGCATTATGCTCAACCTCAGATTGAATCTGAGAACAGAAGGGATACGGCGTTATGCTCAACCTCAGATTGAATCTGAGAACAGAAGGGATACGGCGTTATGCTCAACCTCAGATTGAATCTGAGAACAGAAGGGATACGGCATTATGCTCAACCTCAGATTGAATCTGAGAACAGAAGGGATACGACATTATGCTCAACCTCAGATTGAATCTGAGAACAGAAGGGATACGACATTATGCTCAACCTCAGATTGAATCTGGGAACAGAAGGGATACGGCATTATGCTCAACCTCAGACAAAAAGGGAGTGACACGATGTGTTGGATAGAAGAATGCAATTATGTGATCTGAATGTTTGAAGCCTAAAAATGAACTGTTATTTCACAGAAAGATGTTTTCATAAAACACTGAAGCCAACACACTAACATTTCACTAGACACAGTTTAAAAATTCTGCTCTAGAAACTCAACAGCCCTGATAGAAATCACAGCAGTCAAAATTAAGGTAAGTGATGATTCAAGAAATTTTACTTTAGTCTTTGTAATTGTTAGTATTTTAAAAGTAATTTAATTATCATTGTATGGGGAAATAAATACTCCATTTTAATAATAATTTTGCTCAAAATTAATATCTCCAACACTTTAGATTGTAAAGTAATACAAATGTTAAATGCAAAGGGACTGTGCACATATATAATGTGAAGGGGGTAGGGGGTGTCCATCATTATGTCATATTGTTGTATGGGGTGGGGTGGTGTGGTCAAGAGCAATGTTAGATAACTTTTTTTTAGTTGTTTTTAAAATTATTATTTTTGCAATCTTCAAATGTAAGAAATTGGCAAAGATTTTTCAAAATTAATTATTGCATTGCACTCTTTGCTAACACAAAATTTTGTAAAACATTATTTCTGTCTTTTTGCTTGCATTTGACTCATTTTTGGACTTAAGTCAGGTTTGACTGGGATAGAAAGGGGGGGGGGGGTGTTGATAGTGATGTTATGTTAATCCGGGGTGGTGGTGAATGGAAATGTTATATAAAGTTATAAAGGGCCGGGGGTGGGTAAAAAATGCTATACATTTGAGTTATATAATATGTGCATGGGCCTTAAGAAGGATTTATAGTATTAATGTGTCTATTAGTATCAGCTTCTGACAGCAGTAAAGTACCAGAGCTGTTGTTAAGTGCCCTTGGTAGTCAAAGAACCAGAGCCGTTGTTATGTGCCCTTGGTAGTCAAAGTACCAGAGCTGTTGTTAAGTGCCCTTGGTAGTCAAAGTACCAGAGCCGTTGTTAAGTGCCCTTGGTAGTCAAAGTACCAGAGCCGTTGTTATGTGCCCTTGGTAGTCAAAGTACCAGAGCTGTTGTTAAGTGCCCTTGGTAGTCAAAGTACCAGAGCTGTTGTTAAGTGCCCTTGGTAGTCAAAGTACCAGAGCTGTTGTTAAGTGCCATTGATAGTCAAAGTACCAGAGCCGTTGTTAAGTGCCCTTGGTAGTCAAAGTACCAGAGTCGTTGTTAAGTGCCCTTGGTAGTCAAAGTACCAGAGCTGTTGTTAAGTGCCCTTGGTAGTCAAAGTACCAGAGCCGTTGTTAAGTGCCCTTGGTAGTCAATGTTTTAAAGAAAGAAGGAAATGTTCAAATGTTCAGCCAGTAAAGAGTTTATAATTATATAAGATCTTCGCTTACCTATAAGATCTTTGCTTAATTATATTAAGATCTTTGCTTACCTATAATAAGATCTTTGCTTACCTGTGATAAGATGTTTGTTTACCTATGATAAGATCTTTGCTTACCTATGATAAAGATCTTTGCTTACCTATTTCTCCATGCTTAGCTATTGGATTCGCGTGGATCTTGAGAATTTCTGATCGCGCTTGCTCATTTGGCAGAGAGATTTCTGAAATATTAATACCAGGTTTGAGACTCTAAACTTTACATGCTGTGCATGGCAGTAGAAAAAAGCAAATGCCAAATCATACACATCCAACTATGCATAACAGCAACACTGGTGTCTGTTAAAAAAATTATGACAAAACTTTCAGCAGTAAGGTCTTACCTATTTTTCGATCAAGTCTACCAGGTCTTAACAAGGCCGGATCCAAAGTGTCTGGCCTGTTTGTCGCCATGATCATTTTGACCTGGCCAAGAGCATCGAAACCGTCCATCTGGTTCAGTAGCTGATTCAGAAACAAAGAGAAATAAATTGATTGATGGCTTCTTTCTTATCCACAACTAACTGAACTTGTCTAAGTAGCATAATGATATTTTATGTTCATACGGTGTTGAGCTAAAAGGCACTATTTTGTGTCAGAGTAGTGATACTTAGTTATAAATATAGATAAGGAGGAACTACAAGAGCAGCTGTATGGAATGAAGAAACCGGTTTGTGAAGATTGGATGTTTTGTGACAGAACTGAAGATTGGATGTTTTGTGACAGAACTGAAGATTGGATGTATTGTGACAGAACTGAAGATTGGATGTTTTGTGACAGAACTGAAGATTGGATGTATTGTGACAGAACTGAAGATTGGATGTTTTGTGACAGAACTGAAGATTGGATGTTTTGTGACAGAACTGAAGATTGGATGTTTTGTGACAGAACTGTATTTAATTATCATTCTATTATTCATCAGATGTGAACCTTATTCTGTCTAGCGTAATCTATCAATAAAGAAATGTTATGTGAATTCTTTTACTCTGTGTTGTTACAGTTGTGATAAAGAGAGTTAGTAGTTAACCCCCCTAACTGATATTCATTGATATATCCACTCTGGTCATAACAACTTATAAGACTAACAGTGGTATCAGTCTATATGAAGAAAGGTTACAGTCAACGTAAACGTAGATCTTATGTATACCTCCATCAGTGTCCTCTGTATCTCTCTATCAGCTGATGTGCCTTCAGAAAATCTCCTTCCACCTTAAAATAGAAAACCTTCGGGCTCTGAACATAACTTGAAACAAGGATTTTTAAATTATCATAGTGAAAAATTTAATAAAAAAAAATATTTAAGCTTTGTGGCATTTCAGTCAGTCGATTTACCCATAAAATGTATAAAATCATTATTACTGATGACAAGCCATGACACGGCATAATGGTGTAATTGAGAGTTGACATGGTTAGTTACAAGACAAATGTTCCGTACCTATGGCATCAATTTCATCCATGAATATAATACATGGTTCATGGTCTCTAGCAAATGCAAACATTTCCCTGATGAGCCTGGCACTTTCCCCGATGTATTTGTCTACAATGGCGCTGGAAACAACCTGAGGACACAAGTTGCAACACTCATTTATAGCAATACAAACTAAGAAAATTTTAAAGGTCCACTAATCAGCTATTGCAGACTTTTAACTATTCATAACCAAACATTAGCCTTTGTCTCAAGCAAAGTGTATTTCATGCTATGAAATTTTAGATTGTCTCCCTGAAGCCATTTGTTCAAAGTATAAACCGACTTTACAGTCTGTATTTCCTAAATGTAGTAGGGTATAGATAAAAGTGAAACCACCAACAGATGAAGATATTTTATATTGGAAACATGCCAAAGGCAATCCTGCCCATACCTACAATAATCACACAAGTCAAAAGTAAACAGTTTTAACAGTTTTGCAAATAAGTTAGAAGTTAAGTTTCCACAGAAAGTCCAGGTGTTAGCAATCTCTCAAATGTCTTCTATTCCCTGTGTTTTGACATGTTGGAGAATGGCAATGAATGTGTAACCCCCTGTAAGAGTACCTTGAGGAAGTTACAATCCAACTGGCTGGCCACAGCTCTGGCTAACAGAGTTTTCCCTGTCCCAGGGGGTCCATACAACAAACATCCTTTAGGCGGAGTGATGCCCACACGTTGAAAGAGTTCAGGGTTGAGAAGAGGCAGCTCAATAACCTGATGACACATGGGAGAAATAGATTTTAGACAATTTTAAAAACTGACAGCAGGATTCATTACAAATGAACTTATTTCTTGATTCAAATTGAGATTATTTTCTTTCTTTGCATAAACACACAGTTGAAATATACGCAGAATATTTTTGTGACTTGTGCACCTTTTTGGTGTACCCATCCATCTTTTGGACTGATTTAAAAAGAATAAAAATTAGTAATTTCAAAACCTAAATAAAAATTACAAAACAATATCACTATTTAGTAAATACTAAAATTAAAGGTTTGGTATTAACAGAGCAAGGTAAAGGGACCTACAGTTTCAACAGCTTTTCATCTGTTGTTAAGTGTAGAATGATGCAAAACTATATTGAGGTGTGAGCCAGATTGCATCCCTACATTTTGAATTGCCCACACCCTTCCACATTTTGGCTTGAGGTATTTCAGTGTACTGTCCTGGATTTCTTACCCCCCCCCCTCCTCCCCCCCATCACAGTGAAACAATGTAGCACTGTAAAGTGATATATTAAACATATTTCATTTAAATCTATATAATTTATTTATGTGTGATCATCCGAGTCCAGTGTGCTTTAAAAATTTCAAATAATAATTCTACAGGTTTGTATGTGTGGCTGTAACACTGTGTTCTATAAATATAGGTGAGCGAAATAAAATCCGCTAGAATTTAGCACTAAATAGAATTCTTATAAACCGTGTTACTTGAATGCATGTTTTGCCAAGTATTTTTAGTTGCTGGGAAATTCAGGCATTGCTGCTGCCGCCATTGTCTGGCAGGTTATTGCCATTGTCTGGCAGGTTATTGCCATTGTCTGGCAGGTTATTGCCATTGTCTGGCAGGTTATTGCCATTGTCTGGCAGGTTATTGCCATTGTCTGGCAGGTTATTGCCATTGTCTGGCAGGTTATTGCCATTGTCTGGCAGGTTATTGCCATTGTCTGGCAGGTTATTGCCATTGTCTGGCAGGTTATTGCCATTGTCTGGCAGGTTATTGCCATTGTCTGGCAGGTTATTGCCATTGTCTGGCAGGTTATTTCTAGTAAATAAATAATTGTTTCATTTATTAGGTATTGATTTTCATTAACGACCCGTGGCCCACGAAAAGTAGACTCACGGTCAAAGTAGCCGGTGACGTTTTAGATTTTAAAAACATGCCGGTGAAACCAACATGCCGGTGAAACCAACATGCCGGTGAAACCAACGTGCCGGTGAAAGATGAGTCTGGTGTAGGACAAGATGGAAATGTTTTCTAATAACAACTTCAGTCTTGTCAAAAATAATGTCATTTGAATATTTTTGTTGTAATTATAGAATCCCATTCGAACTTAATTTTAAAAAAAGAACCACAATCAATATATTTCTCTTTATAGCATATTTAAAAAGAATATTGGTTGCAGCGGTGTTGACCACTGGCCCTGACCTCTCGAAGTTCCCTGATCTGTTCCCCAAGACCACCGATCTGGTTGAATGATACATCACCGGGGTCCTCCACGGACATGTTGTATACAAGTGGGTCAACTTCTCTGGGAAGATATCTGCTCAAGGATAAGACAACAACAGTCAAAATTACTGAGCCCAAAGATCATCAATCAATCATAAACCACCAGGTCGATTGGAGTCACTGGATTTCTGCTCCAAATAAATGCAAAAGTCAGTTACTTACATATTAAACCAGTTTGAATTTAACTATTTCAGTTGTTAAGTAAGATTCCTAACTTATAGAGAAATGCCCGAACCTCATGATGGTCAGCGTAGTCATATCAAGGGCGACTCTGGTCCCAGACTTCAGTTTAGTTTTGTCTAGTTGTCGCCGACAGCCCACAACATAACGCGGCCCATTGGTGGCTTTTACAATAACTGGAATATTGAGTGTAGAAGAATAGTAAACATGGAGTCTATACAATTAAAAGATAATCAGGTCTGAATCATCGCTTTAAATCTTTTGATTGGTTAAAGTTTCTGCCCAAACAATCTAAAACAGGTAATATTAATATATACGTTCTATATCCTTTCCAAGTTGATAACATTGTACAAATGTACCCAGTTAATCATTGTGATGAAATGATAACAATGCCATATACTAGACAAACAAACCCTAACCCTAACTAGACAAACAAACCCTAACCCTAACTAGACAAAGAAACTTACATTTGTCTTCAGTCAGCTGTTTAAGGACCTCACCAACGATCTAGAAGATATAATTTAACTTAGTTACACAAAGAAATATTTATTTTTTAACATGTCCAACTTTATAGTGTAGTATTTTTATTAACTGAAAAGAATGGGAGAAATCTATTGAAAAATAAATTTTGTGGTCTTAAAACCAAATTTCTTTCTTTTTCCAGATAAAAGACACCTGCATGTGGTTAGCTGCCTGAATGTGGTTAGCTACCTAAATGTGGCTAGTTACTAAATTTAATGAAAAAAAAAATTGAATTGTTCTCTCTTGTGTTATTTAAAGCAGAACGTAAAATCTCTAAACCAACAATTTTGGAAGAAATTTTAAAGTAAAATTTAATTGGTTTAGTTTATTTCTCTTTAATTTATAATTGAAAACTTGTTCCTATAAAGTAATTTTAACTGGCAGAATGAAGAAAGTTACTTATTAAGAACTGCATATTTCTTTAAATTATTAAAAATGTATATTGCTTGTTATGTTTAATGTAGTTCATTCGAAATTCTTTAACGAAAGAAATAATCAAGTTTTATGTCTGAAATAGAGTTTCAATTTACCTGGCCGACACTCTGCAAAGCTTTGAGATCATTCTCAGACTTGTCGTACTGTTTGGTCAGCTCTTTTAAGTTCTCTCTCACTGAGGACAAATATACCAACAATTGCCCTCTCAAAAATCAATTATAATATGCAGTTTACAAAACCAATTTACTACATTCCTCTTGCTGTCCTCTTGGATACAACATTTCAGCAAAGTTTTTATTTTTAATTTACATATATACTTTTGTTACTCTTTGTTGGCTTCTTGCAGACACTTTTGTTACTCTTTGTTGGCTTCTTGCTGACACTTTTCAGTTTTTCCTAAACCTTGCGTCACATATTTACTACTAATAATAACCACAAAATCCTTGAATATCACGAAGATATTGGAGAATATAATCGTGAACATTGTTTAAAAACCTGGTGTAGTGTTCAGGACAAGTGAGAAAATGGTGCATTAAAAATCAAGTAAAGGCACGTCAGAATGTTGATTTTACATTACAGCTGTCCTGACATGCATCTTAAATGATGGCCTGGACTAGTCGTAAAAGCAGAACAGCTGTTTGTAATGACAATGTCTATGGAGTGTTAATTTCATGACCTCTGCTTAAATGCAACACCATCAAAATGTAGATGCCATTGAAATTTCAAAGGGCAAATAAATTAATTCACATCTTATTACAAAACATTTGCCCTTTGACCTTTTGGTTTCATCATTGTTCTCAATTCATATTAACAAAAAAACACACAGGATCAAGTATCCTTGAACACTCACACAGGATCAAGTATCCTTAAACACACACACAGGATCAAGTATCCTTGAACACACACACAGGATCAAGTATCCTTGAACACACACACAGGATCAAGTATCCTTGAACACACACACAGGATCAAGTATCCTTGAACACACACACAGGATCAAGTATCCTTGAACACTCACACAGGATCAAGTATCCTTGAACACTCACACATGATCAAGTATCCTTGAACACACACACAGGATCAAGTATCCTTGAACACACACACAGGATCAAGTATCCTTGAACACACACACAGGATCAAGTATCCTTGAACACACACACAGGATCAAGTATCCTTGAACACTCACACAGGATCAAGTATCCTTGAACACACACACAGGATCAAGTATCCTTGAACACACACACAGGATCAAGTATCCTTGAACACTCACACAGGATCAAGTATCCTTGAACACTCACACAGGATCAAGTATCCTTGAACACACACACACAGGATCAAGTATCCTTGAACACACACACAGGATCAAGTATCCTTGAACACTCACACAGGATCAAGTATCCTTGAACACTCACACAGGATCAAGTATCCTTGAACACACACACAGGATCAAGTATCATTGAACACACACACAGGATCAATTATCCTTGAACACTCACACAGGATCAAGTATCCTTGAACACACACACAGGATCAAGTATCCTTGAACACACACACAGGATCAAGTATCCTTGAACACACACACAGGATCAAGTATCCTTGAACACGCACACAGGATCAAGTATCCTTGAACACACACACAGGATCAAATATCCTTGAACACTCACACAGGATCAAGTATCCTTGAACACTCACACAGGATCAAGTATCCTTGAACACTCACACAGGATCAAGTATCCTTGAACACTCACACAGGATCAAGTATCCTTGAACACTCACACAGGATCAAGTATCCTTGAACACTCACACAGGATCAAGTATCCTTGAACACTCACACAGGATAAAGTATCCTTGAACACACACACAGGATCAAGTATCCTTGAACACACACACAGGATCAAGTATCCTTGAACACACACACAGGATCAAGTATCCTTGAACACACACACAGGATCAAGTATCCTTGAACACTCACACAGGATCAAGTATCCTTGAACACTCACACAGGATCAAGTATCCTTGAACACTCACACAGGATCAAGTATCCTTGAACACACACACAGGATCAAGTATCCTTGAACACACACACATGATCAAGCATCCGTGAACACACACACAGGATCAAGCATCCTTGAACACACACACAGGATCAAGTATCCTTGAACACTCACACAGGATCAAGTATCCTTGAACACTCACACAGGATCAAGTATCCTTGAACACTCACACAGGATCAAGTATCCTTGAACACACACACAGGATCAAGTATCCTTGAACACACACACAGGATCAAGTATCCTTGAACACTCACACAGGATCAAGTATCCTTGAACACTCACATAGGATCAAGTATCCTTGAACACTCACACAGGATCAAGTATCCTTGAACACACACACAGAATCAAGTATCCTTGAACACTCACACAGGATCAAGTATCCTTGAACACACACACAGGATCAAGTATCCTTGAACACACACACAGGATCAAGTATCCTTGAACACTCACACAGGATCAAGTATCCTTGAACACTCACACAGGATCAAGTATCCTTGAACACTCACACAGGATCAAGTATCCTTGAACACACACATAGGATCAAGTATCATTGAACACACACACAGGATCAATTATCCTTGAACGCTCACACCGGATCAAGTATCATTGAACACACACACAGGATCAAGCATCCTTGAACACACACACAGGATCAAGTATCCTTGAACACTCACACAGGATCAAGTATCCTTGAACACTCACACAGGATCAAGTATCCTTGAACACTCACACATGATCAAGTATCCTTGAACACACACACAGGATCAAGTATCCTTGAACACACACACAGGATCAAGTATCCTTGAACACTCACACAGGATCAAGTATCCTTGAACACTCACACAGGATCAAGTATCCTTGAACACACACACAGGATCAAGTATCCTTGAACACACACACAGGATCAAGTATCCTTGAACACTCACACAGGATCAAGTATCCTTGAACACACACACAGGATCAAGTATCCTTGAACACACACACAGGATCAAGTATCCTTGAACACACACACAGGATCAAATATCCTTGAACACTCACACAGGATCAAGTATCCTTGAACACACACATAGGATCAAGTATCATTGAACACACACACAGGATCAATTATCCTTGAACGCTCACACAGGATCAAGTATCATTGAACACACACACAGGATCAAGTATCCTTGAACACTCACACAGGATCAAGTATCCTTGAACACTCACACAGGATCAAGTATCCTTGAACACTCACACAGGATCAAGTATCCTTGAACACTCACACAGGATCAAGTATCCTTGAACACTCACACAGGATCAAGTATCCTTGAACACTCACACAGGATCAAGTATCCTTGAACACTCACACAGGATCAAGTATCCTTGAACACTCACACAGGATCAAGTATCCTTGAACACACACACAGGATCAAGTATCCTTGAACACACACACAGGATCAAGTATCCTTGAACACACACACAGGATCAAGTATCCTTGAACACTCACACAGGATCAAGTATCCTTGAACACTCACACAGGATCAAGTATCCTTGAACACACACACAGGATCAAGTATCCTTGAACACTCACACAGGATCAAGTATCCTTGAACACTCACACAGGATCAAGTATCCTTGAACACTCACACAGGATCAAGTATCCTTGAACACACACACAGGATCAAGTATCATTGAACACTCACACAGGATCAAGTATCCTTGAACACTCACACAGGATCAAGTATCCTTGAACACACACACAGGATCAAGTATCCTTGAACACACACACAGGATCAAGTATCCTTGAACACTCACACAGGATCAAGTATCCTTGAACACACACACAGGATCAAGTATCCTTGAACACTCACACAGGATCAAGTATCCTTGAACACACACACGATCAAGTATCCTTGAACACACACACAGGATCAAGTATCCTTGAACACTCACACAGGATCAAGTATCCTTGAACACTCACACAGGATCAAGTATCCTTGAACACACACACAGGATCAAGTATCCTTGAACACACACACAGGATCAAGTATCATTGAACACTCACACAGGATCAAGTATCCTTGAACACACACACAGGATCAAGTATCCTTGAACACACACACAGGATCAAGTATCCTTGAACACTCACACAGGATCAAGTATCCTTGAACACTCACACAGGATCAAGTATCCTTGAACACTCACACAGGATCAAGTATCCTTGAACACTCACACAGGATCAAGTATCCTTGAACACACACACAGGATCAAGTATCCTTGAACACACACACAGGATCAAGTATCCTTGAACACACACACAGGATCAAGTATCCTTGAACACTCACACAGGATCAAGTATCCTTGAACACTCACACAGGATCAAGTATCCTTGAACACACACACAGGATCAAGTATCCTTGAACACACACACAGGATCAAGTATCCTTGAACACTCACACAGGATCAAGTATCCTTGAACACACACACAGGATCAAGTATCCTTGAACACACACACAGGGTCAAGTATCCTTGAACACTCACACATGATCAAGTATCCTTGAACACTCACACAGGATCAAGTATCCTTGAACACTCACACAGGATCAAGTATCCTTGAACACACACACAGGATCAAGTATCCTTGAACACACACACAGGATCAAGTATCCTTGAACACACACACAGGATCAAGTATCCTTGAACACACACACAGGATCAAGTATCCTTGAACACTCACACAGGATCAAGTATCCTTGAACACACACACAGGATCAAGTATCCTTGAACACACACACAGGATCAAGTATCCTTGAACACACAGACAGGATCAAGTATCCTTGAACACACACACAGGATCAAGTATCCTTGAACACACACACAGGATCAAGTATCCTTGAACACACACACAGGATCAAGTATCCTTGAACACTCACACAGGATCAAGTATCCTTGAACACTCACACAGGATCAAGTATCCTTGAACACTCACACAGGATCAAGTATCCTTGAACACACACACAGGATCAAGTATCCTTGAACACACACACAGGATCAAGTATCCTTGAACACACACACAGGATCAAGTATCCTTGAACACTCACACAGGATCAAGTATCCTTGAACACACACACAGGATCAAGTATCCTTGAACACTCACACAGGATCAAGTATCCTTGAATACTCACACAGGATCAAGTATCCTTGAACACACACACAGGATCAAGTATCCTTGAACACACACACAGGATCAAGTATCCTTGAACACACACACAGGATCAAGTATCCTTGAACACACACACAGGATCAAGTATCCTTGAACACACACACAGGATCAAGTATCCTTGAACACTCACACAGGATCAAGTATCCTTGAACACTCACACAGGATCAAGTATCCTTGAACACTCACACAGGATCAAGTATCCTTGAACACTCACACAGGATCAAGTATCCTTGAACACACACACAGGATCAAGTATCCTTGAACACACACACAGGATCAAGTATCCTTGAACACACACACAGGATCAAGTATCCTTGAACACTCACACAGGATCAAGTATCCTTGAACACTCACACAGGATCAAGTATCCTTGAACACTTACATTATAGCAGTTCTTATTAAGCAGTTTTTCTTTAAATGGAACACATTGAAAGCAAAGGACATCTAATTTTATAAAGCTCATATAAACGAAGTTTCTATATATTAAATGACATACACTTAGAGATTTGTTAGATCATTCATTTTAAGAGACCTCGGTAAGACGCCACTGAAACAATCACAGAATCTATCTAAATAGTTTAAGAGTAACTCAGCAAGAATAACTCATGAGCAGTGAGATGTTACCTTTAACTCAGCAAGAATAATTCAAAATAATTCATGAACAGTGAGACGTTACTTTTATCTCAGCAAGAATAATTCACGAGCAGTGAGACATTATTTTTAACTCTGCAAGAATAATTCATGAACAGTGAGACGTTACCTTTAACTCGGCAAGAATAATTCATGAGTGAAAACAGCATTTCCCATGGATCTTAGTAAAACTTATTTATTTATTGTGGTTAGTGGAGCTTTTCTTTTGATTGTGCTAATTCCAGGGTTGTATAGATCCACCAGGGTTGTATAGATCCACCAGTGGTGGAAGGAACTACTTTGTTCAAAAAGCTCTTGAAGAAATCAGTGAAAGAAATTACAATAGTCTTAACGACCTTAGAAATGTGAAAAAAATAATTTTAAATTCAAGTGATGTTTCAGATGAGAATATAACACAATCACACATTCTGATAAATGCAAAGTTAATGAAAGGAAACAGCAATGTCATTAAAAAGAGGTTACCAAAATGTATCATTATTGGATTTGCGAAGTGTGGAACCTTTGCCCTGCGCTCGTTCTTGTCACTTCATCCAGATATAGTGGCCGCTAGAAGGGAAGTTGCATTTTTTACATCAAACTATCACAAAGGTTTTAATTGGTACCGCCAGCAGATGCCCTTGTCATCCCCACAACAAATTACAATAGAAAAAACTCCAAGTTACATTCTATCTAAGGCAGCTCTGATGAGGATTCATGCATTTAATGCCACCATCAAACTCATCATCATCGTCCGTAATCCAGTCGTAAGACTGCAGTCATTCTATGCCCATTATTTAGCTAAAACTGCCAGTTGTAATGAATCATTTGATCAATGGCTGGCTGCCCACGACTTGAGAAGTCTACATGTCGATTACCATACATACATTAAAGATGCATACAGATTCTTTCCAAGGCAACTAATATTGATAGCATGTGAAGAGCAGCTTGAAGAAAACCCCCTACGGGTCATGAAAGATGTAGAAAGTTTTCTTGGGCTGCGTCCAGCTTTTCCAAGGGATCTCTTTGTTTACAACACAGAAAAAGGTTTCTATTGCTTCAATAAATCCAACTCAAGATACCAAAGCTTGATTGATATTCTCAAAACAAATCCAGAGACTGGTTGTTTTGGTGAGCAAAAAGGCAGAGAGCATCCAGACACCAAGCCACAGTTGCTAAAAACAATTTTGACCCAAGTTTCAGTTTTCAATGAAAAACTCTTTTCCCTTATTATAGGGGAGACTTTCAACTGGACCATTCAGTCTCAGTAAGAATATGATTCAAAGATATACCCCAAAAAGTTGGTTAGTCTCAAATATCCAGAGTCTGCATAGCTTGTAAATGACATGAGTTTTTTTTCTTTTTAAGTTAAACTATGTGTAGTAGAACAAATGAGGTCAAACGAAAAATAAATACTCATCAAACTCTGTGCTGTTCCTAAATGTCTTTAACAATTTTTTAATAAAAAAAGATATTTTCTTAAATAAAGTTAAAGTGCATTTCTATAAAGTAAATTTTAAGTTATTTCAAGTACTAATTGATCATATAAAATATGTTTAAGATGCTCATTGGAAAAATATATGGCTAAAAATAAATTTTTCTAAACAACTCATATAATTTTACTCTGTTGGTAATTGCTGGTAAACATGTTTTACTGAAAATGATCAAAGGTGTACCGATACTAAGTGTTTGGCAAAACACTTCAATACGGCACAAAAGAGGCAAGCGGGACAAAGAAATGTAAGCTGCAAAAAGAATTTGTTTTTGCTTATGTTTGATTTATTATATTGAAAAAGCAATAGTTATCTCTATTTATACCTTGAAAAGCCCCTATTGAAGAACTTAAAACTATAAAAGATATGCCTTATTAAAGTGCTAACTATAAGCTTTCCAAAAACATGAATTTCTACCTTTAATAGAAGTGGAGTTATGATTTTTTTTTTTTTTTTAAATTTTTTAAAACCCTTATATATAGTCTATATATTTTACCCCAAAAAACTGGTGACCAGCTTTTCCAATTTCTATTTTACCCACAACTATTCTATTTTTAAAGACTTGGCATCAAATTTTCAGGAGACATTAACAATCTAATAAACCAGTATAACACAAAACTTTTACATTGCATCAAGACTTTTTAGTTTGAATAATTTTATTTGAGGGTGTGTTAAACAAAATCATTAGCAGAAAAATTATTAATTGTAAAGGAAAAATTAAAAGGAAAAAAATAACATGTTGTTTGTATTTTAATATATATCTATCATCCCATTGGCGCTACAGCCCATGTGGGGCTTTGGCCTTTCTTACTACTTCCTTCCACTTAGACCTAACTAATGCTTTTCTTTTCCATGCTTGGATTCCCAGTTGTAGATCTTTTTCCACATCATCCATCCATCTAAGCCTAAAATCTATGCTTTAGTTTTATTTTAAATCAATTCTTATATTAATAAAAGGTAAGCAGAAGACTTTTAAAAACGCAAAATTGAATCCCTGAAGTTATAAATAAAACTACTAACATCTCTCTTATGATTAATAGGAGAATACAGATACGAGTATGTGATTAAGAGGTAATGGGGATTTTATTTCTATGTAGACTGCTCTACGGACTTTTTGGTCTTGTTCATGAATTACACAATCTCTTCTTCGTAAACTTCATCTTTGCCATCTACATCCAATGGTACCTTATTGTTGATGGAATGAATTCCACAAGTTCGTTAATAGAAAAATTAAGTTTTTCTCTTGTACCTGAAGATGCCTAGAAATAAAATCAAATTATTGTCCTGAATCAACACAATATCTAGTTTCTTTTTAATTAATATTATTCAATTTTTGTGTTTATTAAAACTTTCTTTTTTTTTAAAAGTTATTTGATATATTAATTATTTGTGCATGTAAACTGTTTCTGTATGTCCATAAAGACACACAATAAGTAGGCTAAGTATTAGAACATTGCATTAAATTAACCTAACAAATAATTAAAATTTATAATTAAATAACTTATTAAATTTTAAAAAATCCTAATTTTAACTAGGCCAGTAAGTGCAGTTGTAGTAATAGAATAATTTTAGGCTTAGGGCTAAATAGACTATATGATAATTCTAAAGTTAATTTTTTAATATTCTCCCATGCCCATATTCATATGAGTAGTCATTAATAAGAGATTAACAATTATTATTATTGCTATGACTATTAATGATTAATTATTGATTCAATAATGAGGATGGATAAATTGGGTATATTAAATATTTTTAACATAATAAAACTATCAAGCAAGCCTCAGTCCCCACCCAAATCTTTTCAAGTTTGGTTACAATATTTTCTTAAATGTAAATTATTCATTTCAAACTTCTTAGAATTATTCAGATGTTTCAGGATTCAAACCTAAAGATACAGTGCTAAGAGCCATTTCCGGCATCTCAATCGAATAAAATTAACTTTTACTTTAGACTTTGGCGACATTTTCAGCTCCCTCCCCCATGCATAAATGTTCCCTGTATTGGCTGGTCATTTATAATACGTTAAATATGCTCAAACTGAAAATGGATGTAGTTTAAGTGAAACTAAACCTTATTTTTAAAGTAATAAATATAAAAAAAGGATTTATGTGGTCTATGCTTACCCAATCATTATGATAACCCTAGCCGTGACACAAAACAATTCGTAGCATAAATTATATAGATTTAATAGATCCACCGGAACACAAAAACTGCTGCACTGATGACAGATGAGGCAAGCTATTATTTAAGAGACAAATTTGACAAAGTAGACAATTTTCAAATTTACAGCATAGGCTTAAGCCATGTTGTCATTATTGTAGAGAAAGTTTTAATTAATTTATCAACATTTTTCTACATGCGCAGTACGGTATGGTGCATAGGCTGACATAGATCTAAGAGTAAGAGTCAAAGTACCTACAGCCTACTGAACTGAGATTGTCAGTAGTGAGTAGTGTGATTTTAGCACTAATAACTAAGAACTAATTAATAAAAGGTCCACTATAATTGTATGTCTAGTGTTCATATTAACTTGATAATCGTGAAAATGTAATTAATAATTAATTAATTAAAATTAATAACATCAACATATAGACTTATAGTTATTATCTACTCTATCTGAGGCCTGAAAAATATTAGAAAGCATAAAATTTAAGTAAAAAGCAGAAAACAATGGGGTTGTAAATAGCCATTGTCTTATATTGAATACAGTAAGACGTTATTTGTTTAACTGGCAAATTAAATTGTAAGCTTAAAATGCGTTGTCGTCGATAACAGGTAACACCTAAAGCACAAACTTCAATAATGATAATCATGACAAGCAATTTTGAGTCGATGTTGCCCTGATAAAAAAAGCCTAGGTATATTGGAACGGATTCAAACACAAATATATGACCTCTTTTAGTTGTATAACATACTCACTCTCTTTTAAACGAGCTTCCTGTTCTTTATGCTCGAGGAGTCGTTTTCTATAATCTGTGAGAGCCTTCTCTCTAGCGGTATCAACAACTGGAGCTGCCATCTTTGCTTTGTGTTAGCTAAAAAATGTACGACTATCGTTGAAGAGCTCAGAGAAATGGGAACTAATCGTGTAAATACAATACCATGAAGAACTTTCTAAATTATTAACCTTTGAAAATTAGCTTTTAAGTTTCATTTCTAAAGTACAGTACTGTACAGGGGTTGTTAAACCTACAATCATAACGGCGGTACAACCATATAAATTAATGCCATAAAGTATCATCTGATCCCAACCAAACCCATTAAAAGATTCATCATCACCACAGATGCCATGAAAACTATCCTTCTCCATTCCTCTCGGTCTTCTGCACTACGCATAGCATCGCCTAGTTTTAATTAAAAGATTAAATATTACTTTAACGCAGACTTTTCCATAGCCCATGGCCTATGGGAGTGCGACTGCGTGAGCTCGAGACGGAATGTCAGGTAGATGGGAGGAAGATGTTTTATATGAACAGAGAAGTCAATCAATTTTTAAAGTTTTTAAAAAAAATATTGTTGACAAAAATGTTGATATATATTTCTTAATGTCTTCATTAACCTATACCTTATGTCAGTATTAATGTTCTATGTAAGCTATGTGCGCGCACACAAGAGTGAAAAGGCAGCACATACTATCAAAATAAACAATTTTTAAAAAAAAGAAAGAAATGGTATAACAAGACACAAACAAAGATAAACCAAATCAAATCTCAGCACCTTGTTGAAGTTTCAAATTGGAGCGAGATTAAAACTATTGTTCAGGAATATGCAGAAAATGATGTTTCATTAGATTCAAACCCTTTTCAGCTTTTATTGTAAGTTTGTGTTCTCATTTGAAAGACACATTTCCAGAAAATGAAGTTCAAAATTAGTTAGCATTTGATATAACAACGCTGTGATCAGATATTGACGTTGTGTAAGAACCATTCAAGTTTGCTTTCTGTGACATAACCATTTAGGTTTGCTTTCTGTGACAGAACCATTCAGGTTTGCTTTCTGTGACAGAACCATTCAGGTTTGCTTTCTGTGACAGAACCATTCAGGTGTGCTTTCCGTGAAAGAACCATTCAGGTGTGCTTTCCGTGACAGAACCAACTATAAGAAATTAATACCGTAATTCAAGTTTTATATATGTGCATATTACACCACTACGTAGTTGCATAATGTGACGTAGCTAGGGTTGGTGTCACCCGGTGCGGTAAACTCATGGTGTCGCCCTCTCCCCCCCCCCCTACCGACTTCTACGGTGGATTTCTTCTTGTTAAAATAAGTCCATAGTGTAACAATGACAAGAACAAAAACAAATTTATTAAAGGTCAGGAGGTCAATGTATTTATGAACTGTAACAACGTTAAGTTATATTTCTTATTACATTAAATTTATTTTATTTAAAATTGTCCTTTTCTGGTCTTCAAAGTTGCAAACCTGTCAATCACTTGATCAAAATCAATATCTTTTACCGCATCACTTTCACCTTGACTGTCCCATGATGGATCCTAAATGAAGGGCTCAAGGGAAAAACCAGTGATGTCAGGTTTTGAGAGTTTTGAGAAAAAGGATAATAAAGTTTGAAAATTCCTCATAAAAGTATCAAAAAATTAAAATTTCTAAATATTTATTTATTGACTACGTTGCTTTTTCAGCTAGACCTATGTGCCATATTATTCTATTGAATGGAATGTTGCCACACGGGAGATAACTTGCAATTTTCCCTTGAACCCTTCAAATGAATCTATGGTCCGATTTTAAAAGTGTCTTTTCATTGGCATGTTCCACCAAGTTACAGCGCTTCACGTGCAGAAACAATCTTAAGTCCTCAAGAGTAAAGCTTTTAGTCTGCAGACACTGTGCTGTACGACAATCGTGCTCAAATGTTAAGGGGCAGTGCTAATGACGAATCATGGTCAACCTTGAACTTGATGAAACTTGCATTGAGATTGATTACATGAGGGGAAAATTTACGCGTGATCGGTTATCCCTATATGCAGGGCCGGATTTACAGACAGGCCGACTAGGCCGTGGCCTAGGGGCCCCGCGAAATAAGGGGCCCCAAAATTGGGAGTAGTATATAAAAATATATATTTTTGAATTTAAAAAACTTTGCAATATTTTTTATTTTTCAAAATGGGGCCTCAAATTTTTTTTGGCCCAGGGCCCCTAAAATTGTAAATCCGGCCCTGCCTATATGAAGTTCGGTTAGATCGAGCAGTGCGTGCTCTGTAAATATGCAATGTTATAACTTAGTGGCATCCCTGAGATGATGTCACCCGGTGCGGTCCGCACCCCCACACCTCCTTAGCTACGCCACTGGTTGCATATAACACCGCTATGTGTGTGCATTTATTACATCTTTCTCCAATTTTGAGGGACAATAACTACATTTCCAAAAATTAACATTTAACGAAAAATACTTGTATTAATGTTAGGCTAAAAGGCCTGATGTTAGGCTAAAAGGCCTGATGTTATGCTAGAAGGCCTGATGTTATGCTAGAAGGCCCGATGTAATGCTAGAAGGCCCGATGTTATGCTAGAAGGCCCGATGTAATGCTAGAAGGCTCGATGTTATGCTAGAAGGCCCGATATATTGCTAGAAGGCCCGATGTAATGCTAGAAGGCCCGATGTAATGCTAGAAGGTCCAATGTAATGCTAGAAGGCCCGATGTAATGCTAGAAGGCCTGGACGTTAGATCGGTGGTAAGGGGCTGGGGAAATCTTATGAAAATTTATACCCTAGCATATCACGCCATACACTGTTATTTTACACAATGCTGAGTGACAGCAGAGTGACAGCAGGGTGACAGCAGAGCTACTGCAGGGGGCTGCAGGGTGACAGCAGAGTTACTGCAGGGGGCTGCAGGGTGACAGCAGAGTTACTGCAGGGGGCTGCAGAGTGACAGCAGAGTTACTGCAGGGGGCTGCAGGGTGACAGCGGAGTTACTGCAGGGGGCTGCAGGGTGACAACAGAGTATGACTGCAGATTGACTACAGGGTAAATAAAATTCCAGTTGTTTTGAACGATTTTTTGTGTTGTTAACAGCTCAGTAAAGTATTCTATGTTCAACTCCAACATAATACTTCCAATCTTATGTTGTAAACAACGCAATAAAATATGGTATGTTCAATTCCAACATAATACTTCCAATCTTATGTTGTAAACAACGCAATGAAATATGGTATGTTCAAATCCAACATAATATTCCCAGAAGCTTACTTCAGGATTCTTTGTTCAATAAAATTCATTTTTAAAGGGAAAAAAAAAAAGTTTATTAGATAAAAAGTGTTAAAATTCGACAAAGCACCTTGTGCCCCAGGCCTGTAATCGGCCTGACACTCCTGACTTTTTGCCCCTTCTCACCGGATAACGCCAATATCCCCTTAAACGTTTCAGAAATTATTATTTTTAACTGTGAGATCAACTTTCCCTCAATGACATTTCTTTCCAGCAGCTCTTACCCCAGTCAAATTTTGAGGCCCACAGCACGACATCAGATCTCCCAGGGACAGGCCCCCACCCCTTCCCCACCCCATCCCTCAGTGTTGTGATGTCCCGCTGACACCAGCCGTCAGATGGCGACTCTGCTTGTCCTGAAGGTCTGTAATAATCCATGTCAGTATCCCATCCTGCCATCTTGGATAAGAATCTGACAGGCGAGTTTCACACTTGTCATACCAAGAGACGGCCGGTCCATGGTGTCGGATTCAATTGCTCGAAGTAAAAGGAATAATAATCTCTCTTTACTTTTTTTGTTCTTGTTTGGAGGTAGTTTGGTCAGTAGGTGAACACCAGAAGCCGTTAAAGCTGACCTGTCATCGCAGTTTAGATATTATGACATTAAGTATAGACATGGTGAACGGTGTTTCCTTTCTTTAGTGCCACTGATCTCTTCGTGTGGGTGGTGTGGTTACCCGGATGTGGTGAGGCTCTAAAGATGATCTATGTTAGTGATCTATTGTGGACGATAGCAGACAGTTCATTTCTTACTTTCATTTTTTAAAGATTTCATTTGATTGTAAGCTTTTGAGACTGTCTTATTGGTGTGTGGTGTGGGGGGGGGGGGGGGGGTGAATGTCACCAATTGTACAACGATGACGCCATCGGGTCTGATCTCTCAAAGGTCACTTTCAGTGACAAATGTGTCAATTACAGGTAATTAATTAAATACAGGGTAAAAAATGATAACATCTCTTAGAATGTCATATAATTACATCAAGATTTGTTAACCGTTTACATTAACCGATTTACTTAAGTAACTATGTAACTAATGACATGATTAGCATGACAGTTTCCAGTGGTCGTAAATGACAAAACATTATATCAATTAAATTATATTAAATAACCTTTTGGGGGCGTCCATTAATTATGTCAACGAAATAGGGGGTGGGGGTTGACAGTTGACAAAGTGTGGGGGGGGGGGGGGGTTAGATTAGTTGATGTCAACAATCATGTTTTCTCTATTACAATTTTAATCTTAAAAATTGACGTTATTTTTAAAAGATTATAAGTGTAAATGATTGTACGAGTAAATAGTCATATAATTTTTAGGCTTTGAACAATATAAGATTTATTTAATGTGTGTTTATCGGTGCACTGCAGATGGAAGGTCAGAATGTTAGCACACTTTGTCAGTGCTAGAAAAGTCACAAGTTGGCCTCTCTTCCCCTGTAGAATCTGTTTGTCGCAAATGACTAGGGCGGTATGTTTTCGATCATGTTGCAGGTATGGAACAAGGACAAGGTTCAAGTGTCATGTGCAATCAAGATAAATGATATTGACAGAGTAGGAATACGATATTTTGAGAATTAGGGGACAGTAAAGTGAGTAACAAAATAGCATCGCTGCTTGAAAGGATTTAAAAGATCTGTAACATCTATTTTGCATCACAAGTCATGTTGAAAAAGCATGTTCACCTGCACCTACAATCCCCTCTGGATCATAAGAAATTACCACCTGCTCCTCAACAAAAAAGGATTCGACCAATGCGAGTAGCTGCCAGGAGACAGAGAGAGCTTATGGCAATTATTGCTCACACCGACAATGCTTCTATTTTAAGTGCTGAAAAGTTAGATGAGGATAATGTTGACTTGTCTGTATATCAGTTCAACAAGATAACTATGATAAATCAGCTTCTATAGACTATGCTCATCAGTGGCGTCATTTCATGTTTTTTTCAGGTGGGGAGGGGGAAAAATCAAAACCAAAAAGTTGTTTCTTACTGGAGGCGCCACTGTACATAGTAATTTAAATAAGACCTGCAAATTCAAGGGGGGGGGGGGCGCAAATGCCCCTCTGCCCTACCCAAATGATGTCCATGATGCCCATTGTTACGATAGAGCAACATCTTGCTACTCCGTAGGAAGATCGTTGCAGAAACTCTGCTGACACTACCACAAACAATGTTATTTAATATTTAGTCTTAAACAACCTTTTAACTGATTCTGCGTTATAAATTTTAAGTTTAAAATCTTTTTAACTTGTTGATTAACAACCTTAAGATGTAATAAAATGTTTTTCCTACAATTAAAATAGATCAGCACAAAGTAAAATGTAGTTATACATTTATTTATATTATATTTCATTGGGGGGGGGGGTGAGGGTTGAAATAGTTGACATAATTATACTGACGATGTGACTTATGACTATAAGTTCACACGTTAAAATTTGCGTCAAAATTCTTTTTGAACACACTATATTGAATAGTAAAATGAAATAATGCGCTCAAAAAGAAATTTGACCCAAAATTTTAACGTGTGGACTGAAAAAAAGATTCGACCAAATTTCCGTTCGATCAAATTTCCGTCGATCAGTTTTCCGGATACGATGATGCTGTGACATATGTATATAATTATGATGTGACATATGTATATAATGATGATGTGACATTTGAATATATTGATGAAGTGAAATATGAATATAATGATGATGTGACTAATGACTATACTGATGATATGACACATGACTATAATGATGATGTGACAAATGACTATAATAATGATTTGATAAATGACTATAATAATGATGTGACATATGACTATAATGATGATGTGACAAATGACTATGATGACATTATAGTTACATAAATCTACTTTTTAAAAAATTGATTTCTTTTATACTTTGACTGATTTAAATGCAATTGAAACTAAGTACCTCATTTTGAAACAAACTCAACCCCCATAATCCCACACCTCACTATCCCCCATAACACAATCCCCCCACACACCACACAATCACCAACCTCACATCACTCACAACAAAATTTTCCACCGAACAATCGTCCAACAGACAATCACCCACCACAAAATTATCACATTTACAATCACCCACCACAAAATTATCACATTTACAATCACCCACCACAAAATTATCACATTTACAATCACCCACCACACACCGCACAATCTGCAATACTTTTATATGGGGTTTTGGGCTTGAATTGAGGTACGGCCTAAAGTTAACAAACAAGTAGGCCTAAAGCTAACAAACAAGTAGGCCTAAAGTTAACAAACAAGTAGGCCTAAAGTTAACAAACAAGTAGGCCTAAAGTTAACAAACAAGTAAGCCTAAAGTTAACAAACAAGTAGGCCTAAAGTTAACAAACAAGTAGGCCTAAAGTTAACAAACAAGTAGGCCTAAAGTTAACAAACAAGTAGGCCTAAAGTTAACAAACAAGCAGCCTAAAGTTAACAAACAAGTAGGCCTAAAGTTAACAAACAAGTAGGCCTAAAGTTAACAAACAAGTAGGACTAAAGTTAACAAACAAGTAGGCCTAAAGCTAACAAACAAGTAGGCCTAAAGTTAACAAACAAGTAGACCTAAAGTTAACAAACAAGTAGGCCTAAAGTTAACAAACAAGCAGCCTAAAGTTAACAAACAAGTAGGCCTAAAGTTAAAAAACAAGTAGGCCTAAAGTTAACAAACAAGTAGGCCTAAAGTTAACAAACAAGCAGCCTAAAGTTAACAAACAAGTAGGCCTAAAGTTAACAAACAAGTAGGCCTAAAGTTAACAAACAAGCAGCCTAAAGTTAACAAACAAGTAGGCCTAAAGCTAACAAACAAGTAGGCCTAAAGTTAACAAACAAGTAGGCCTAAAGCTAACAAACAAGTAGGCCTAAAGTTAACAAACAAGTAGGCCTAAAGTTAACAAACAAGTAGGCCTAAAGTTAACAAACAAGCAGCCTAAAGTTAACAAACAAGTAGGCCTAAAGTTAACAAACAAGTAGGCCTAAAGTTAACAAACAAGTAGGCCTAAAGTTAACAAACAAGTAGGCCTAAAGTTAACAAACAAGTAGGCCTAAAGTTAACAAACAAGTAGGCCTAAAGTTAACAAACAAGTAGGCCTAAAGTTAACAAACAAGTAGGCCTAAAGTTAACAAACAAGTAGGCCTAAAGTTAACAAACAAGTAGGCCTAAAGTTAACAAACAAGTAGGCATAAAGATAACAAACAAACAAGTAGGCCTAAAGTTAACAAACAAGTAGGCCTAAAGTTAACAAACAAGTAGGCCTAAAGTTAACAAACAAGTAGACCTAAAGTTAACAAACAAGTAGGCCTAAAGTTAACAAACAAGTAGGCCTAAAGTTAACAAACAAGTAGGCCTAAAGTTAACAAAATGAAATTTAAGTATATCGGGTTTTTTATGTGTACTAAATTATATAGAGGAGCGAAACTAGGCATTAAACCAAGACTGAGATGGTTCATTGGTCGACCAAGACTGTGATGGTTCATTGGTCCACCAAGACTGAGATGGTTCATTGGTCCACCAAGACTGAGATGGTTCATTGGTCCACCAAGACTGAGATGGTTCATTGGTCGACCAAGACTGAGATGGTTCATTCGTCGACCAAGACTGAGATGGTTCATTGGTCCACCAAGACTGAGATGGTTCATTGGTCCACCAAGACTGAGATGGTTCATTGGTCGACCAAGACTGAGATGGTTCATTGGTCGACCAAGACTGAGATGGTTCATTGGTCCACCAAGACTGACATGGTTCATTGGTCCACCAAGACTGAGATGGTTCATTGGTCGACCAAGACTGAGATGGTTCATTGGTCCACCAAGACTGACATGGTTCATTGGTCCACCAAGACTGAGATGGTTCATTGGTCGACCAAGACTGAGATGGTTCATTGGTCCACCAAGACTGAGATGGTTCATTGGTCCACCAAGACTGATATGGTTCATTGGTCGACCAAGACTGAGGTGGTTCATTGGTTTACCAAGACTGAGATGGTTCATTGGTTTACCAAGACTGAGATGGTTCATTGGTTTACCAAGACTGAGATGGTTCATTGGTTTACCAAGACTGAGATGGTTCATTGGTCCACCAAGACTGAGATGGTTCATTGGTCCACCAAGACTGATATGGTTCATTGGTCCACCAAGACTGAGATTGTTCATTGGTTTACCAAGACTGAGATGGTTCATTGGTTTACCAAGACTGAGATGGTTCATTGGTTTACCAAGACTGAGATGGTTCATTGGTTTACCAAGACTGAGATGGTTCATTGGTCGACCAAGACTGAGATGGTTCATTGGTTTACCAAGACTGAGATGGTTCATTGGTTTACCAAGACTGAGATGGTTCATTGGTCGACCAAGACTGAGATGGTTCATTGGTCGACCAAGACTGAGATGGTTCATTTGGTCGACCAAGACTGAGATGGTTCATTGGTCGACCAAGACTGAGATGGTTCATTTGGTCGACCAAGACTGAGATGGTTCATTGGTCGACCAAGACTGAGATTGTTCATTGGTTTACCAAGACTGAGATGGTTCATTGGTCGACCAAGACTGAGATGGTTCATTGGTCCACCAAGACTGAGATGGTTCATTGGTCCACCAAGACTGAGGTGGTTCATTGGTCCACCAAGACTGAGTTGGTTCATTGGTCCACCAAGACTGAGATGGTTCATTGGTCCACCAAGACTGAGATGGTTCATTGGTCGACCAAGACTGATATGGTTCATTGGTCCACCAAGACTGAGATGGTTCATTGGTCCACCAAGACTGACGTGGTTCATTGGTCCACCAAGACTGAGATGGTTCATTGGTCCACCAAGACTGAGATGTTTCATTGGTCCACCAAGACTGAGATGGTTCATTGGTCCACCAAGACTGAGATGGTTCATTGGTCCACCAAGACTGAGATGGTTCATTGGTCGACCAAGACTGAGATGGTTCATTGGTCCACCAAGACTGAGATGGTTCATTGGTCCACCAAGACTGAGATGGTTACAAAAAGTAACAAGAAAAAAGTAACGGAAAAGAGTAACAGAAAAAAAAAAAGACTCCGAAAAACTCAAAAATTAGCCGTAGTTTTATTTGTAAGTCCAAATAAAATTTTGTTATATACTGAATATCAGTAAATAGAAGTAAGAGACGACTCATTAGGAAAGTGGTTTGATTCTCACTTGGGATACAATATGTGTTGTTATTTGTGTTATGAATACATCTTATAATCACATATTTAATTCTATGTTAAATCCATACGTGGTCTCAATGTTGTCACCAATATTTTTTAGAATTTAAGCTGTGCTCTTCCGACTTTCTGATTAAAAGAGTTTAAATTTATTTTTTTAACAATGTGTTACTTTTAGACGTATCTATTAATTTATTTATGTGATATTTATGATAGAGTTTAATAAATGTGTTGTCATCAGCAATGAGTCCATGTGCCAAGTTTCAGTTCGATAGGTTGACGGGAAGTGGGTCAATTAGCCACCCGAAGATTTTGCCATAAACACACGAACAAAAGTTAAAGTTCATAGAAAGGATTTAAAAATCTGTCTCGTCTCACTGCAAAGTTGTATCCCGGTTTTCCGGACATAGTTTGGACTAGGCGCCCCGGGGGTGGGGCGAAAGAGACTGGTCGTCATAGGAGACGTGTTGCCCTTCCATTTAACACAATTCCAATGAACTAATTACACATTCATCGTTTCTAAAATGTTCTACAGAATTCTAATGACCTAATTACACATTCATCATGTTTATAGTATTCTACACAATTCTCATAACCTAATTACACATTCATCATGTTTATAGTGTTCTACACAATTCTCATGAACTAATTACACATTCATTATGTTTATAGTGTTCTACACAATTCTCATGAACTAATTACACATTCATCATGTCTATAGTGTTATGTGCTTTCATCCATGTTATTTAGTCCTCCAGTGGCGTAGCGAGCTTAAAACTCGCGCCCGGGGCACAATACCTTTTTAGCGCCCCCAATACCTTTTTAGCGCCCTTCCTTATTCGAAAACCATACAATATTATAGTAAAATATACCATTTGGCGCCCCTTTGTGAGTAGCGCCCGGGGCATGATGCCCCCCTTGCCCCCCTCACTACGCCACTGTAGTCCTCATGTCGATCCAATTACTTCTGGTAATCTTTATTAAATAAACAATTGGGGCTTCATTGGCGGGGCACGATCAATCAAAGCCCTGGGGCAACAGAAACTATTTTATGCGGTACCTTAATCAGAGACACGTGGCCCAAACGACAGACTAGTACATCTAACAAACAAACTTCATAAAATATTCATAAAGCTAGCACGCAATGAACATTGGCTTCAAATTATTCATACAACTTAAATCTCAACATCTCGCGTCGACGCGTTTCTCCGTTGGCCAAATGTTGCAATGCGAGTATAATGTAGTAAACCGCGGGTGTTAGGGTACCCGCCAAACCAAACCTTCGTCCACAAACAAATAGCACTCCACTCTTTAGGATAAATTTTAGGTACGCAGATTCATACCGGCGCCCCTCAAAGGACAACAGTTGAGAAATCCCCCGTTGGGACCCCCGTCTATGGCCAAACGCGTTAGTATCATGACCATCTCGTGATAATGAGGTACATTTAATCTTCGACTTGGAGAGATACAATTGCAGGTTTTCTACACACCCGCCTTTCATCCAAACTCCAAACGCGTCGAGATGGTCTCGGTTAGAATCATTGATCGATGGGGGTAGTCGTAGGGGCAAAGACTCTTTATATCCAATCCCTCGCGTACGGGCCATCCTATTGCTGCCCTTAGATAGCGTTTTATCTGCTGCCCCTACAAATCTATACGTTTTCTTCTCCACTGTCCGGGGTAAACCGGTACACAGTTCTCTCCCCCTGATCCCCGCCCGATAACGGGAAACAATGCGCAGAGACCGTGCGCGCTCGATTAGGTAGACATCTTTCACGTATGGAAAAAGTGGGGGACGGCAGGGGACACACGAATTTGCATTAGAAAGAATGAAGAGGTTTCCACACGGCCCTACTGATAAATGAACTCCGGTTTGCATGCCTCTCGTGTCACCGCTTAAATGGTTTAATGCACCCAAATACCCATGGCCTTAACAATTCTTCAAGATGCATTAGTTGGATTAGTCGGGAACTATGACGTTCGGCAAACAGTGTCGCTGAGATACGATCGTCCTTTAGAAACAAAGCTAATGAACTTCATTAAGAACTTCTTTCAAGTCGTCTGCTAACTTTTAAATTCTTTTTTTTTAATATATTTTTTTTACCTTATTTATTTTTATTTTGTTTGTTGAGGTAATGATGAAATCGGTTACATTAGGGGCTGTCCATAAATTATGTCAACAAAATAGGGGGGAGGGGGGTCTGAAAATTTTTGACAATTGTTGACAAGGGGGAGGTCAAGAAAAGTTGACGTCAACAATGTTAAATTTTTAAAATAAATTTATTTTCATAATTTAAAATTTATTAAACGATTTTTTCTAAACATTTTACTTTTATTCACTTTCTTGTTGTAGTTGTAAACTAGTCTATTTAAAATATTGTTTTTTTCCCCCCATTTTATCTTTATTTTGGTGGGGGGGGGGGGAGGGGGTAATCAAATGTTGACGTAATTTTATAGGGGGGGGGGGTCTCTGGAAGTTTGACAAGTTGTTGACAAGGGGGAGAGGTAAAAATTGCCAAAAAATTGTTGACATAATTAATGGACAGCCCCTTAAAGTTAGGTTTTAAAGTTGGGTTTTAAAGTTTGGTTTTAAAGTTGGGTTTTAAAGTTGGGTTTTAAAGTTGGGTTTTAAAGTTGGGTTTTAAAGTTGGGTTTTAAAGTTGGGTTTTAAAGTTGGGTTTTAAAGTTGGGTTTTAAAGTTGGGTTTTAAAGTTGGGTTTTAAAGTTGGGTTTTTAAAAATTCTATTAGAATGTAAATATTCTAGAGTTTTCCATTAGAAAAATGCAAAGGTTGCCTTATCGCTAAATGTTCATTACATTTTGATGCACAACCTCATTAATTCTGTGTGAAGATAAGATATGATAAGATAAGATAATTTGATTGATCCAAATCAATGGAAATGTTATTTGATGGCATCGTACACATTCATTTTCAGCACAGATACGAATGCATATTGAATCCAAGACAGCATGCTTCAATTATAACAATTGTCTCAAGGCATTACGGGCCTATTATGCCATTCATTGTAAAGATAACAGGACATTGTAAACATAACATGACATTGTCAGGATATCATGACATTGTAAAGATAACATGACATTGTAAAGATAACATGACATTGTAAAGATAACATGACATTGTAAAGATAACATGACATCAATTGACTCTAGTCTCGTAAATAGATGTAAAGAGGATAAGTTCTGAAGACATCTCGATGTACGCCGATGCTTTCTCGTATAAAACCATGACAAGCGTTGACAGAACCATGACAAGCGTTGACAAAACCATGACAAGCGTTGACAAAACCATGACCAGCGTTGACAAAACTATGACAAGCGTTGACAAAACCATGACCAGCGTTGACAAAACCATGACAAGCGTTGACAAAACCATGACAAGCGTTGACAAAACCATTACAGCGTTGACAAAACCATGACAAGCGTTGACAAAACCATGACAAGCGTTGACAAAACCATGACCAGCGTTGACAAAACTATGACAAGCGTTGACAAAACCATGACCAGCGTTGACAAAACCATGACAAGCGTTGACAAAACCATGACAAGCGTTGACAAAACCATTACAGCGTTGACAAAACCATGACAAGCGTTGACAAAACCATGACAAGCGTTGACAAAACCATGACAAGCGTTGACAGAACCATTACTGCGTCGACAAAACCATGACAAGCGTTGACAAAACCATGACAAGCGTTGACAAAACCATTACAGCGTTGACAAAACCATGACAAGCGTTGACAAAACCATGACAGAAGAAACGCTTTAAAGACACCCTGAACGCATCTTTGAAAGCATTTCCCATTGACCTGGACATGCGGGAATAGTCCTCTGACCTTGACATGCGGGAATAGTCCTCTGACCTGGACATGCGGGAATACTATTGTCTCTACCCACCCACCCCCTTTTTTATTCTTAAACACAAACATCTGACATACATCTGACATACATCTGACACACATCTGACATACATCTGACATACACATGACACACATCTGACATACATATGACACACATCTGACACACATATGACATACATCTGACATACATCTGACACACATCAGACACACATCTGACATACATCTGACACACATCTGACATACATCTGACATACATCCGACATACATCTGACACACATCTGACACACATCTGACACACATCTGACACACATCTGACACACATCTGACATACATCTGACACACATCAGACATGATTGTGCATGAAAACTAATCAATGGGGACGCTACAAAAAATAATTTTTGAAATTTAAATCAGATTGTGACAAAGGGACATAACTACTATAGTGTATACAAGGGAAACAAAAATGTATGTATGTTTATAAGGGTAAAGTTGAGGATCTTGTTTGAGAAATGCTATTTTTTCATATATTGTATAATTGTGTTGTAAATGTCTGGCTAAAAAGGGTAAAAATATATCGGACATCTTGACAGCTAAGAGTATGATTCATATTTTATAACTTTCTTATGTAGTATTTATAAAAAAATATTTATTTAAAAATCGTTAAATATATTTTTGACATAAAAAAAAAAAAAAAAACAAAAAAAAAAAAACTTTATATTGAGTCCTGCTTTTTGAAGGTTTTACTTGTTACATACTAGTGGAAAGTCGACTTATATTCGATCACTAATCCCTACACCAGTGATTCCCAAAGTGGTCTGTATCGACCTCCAGGGGTCGACAACAACTTGCAAGTGGTCCATGTCAGTGAAAAAAAATGAGGGTCGATGATAGTGGATCTCATGTAAGCAGGTCGTGACTTCTATTTTGGCATTCCATGAATGGAATAATTCACATACACAGATAGTACCTATTTACTTACAAAATATTACCTTATAATATAAAGACATATATCTTCTTACATAAATTATAAAAGTACATATGAAATAAATATTTTAAAAACATGAATCTTGATGAAGAATCGTATTAAAATTTAAGTTATTAGGTATAATTTTTTTATATATGAATATAAATTTAAATCTTTCAAAGTGAGTAGCACTATACCGACTGTCAAAAATACATTTGAAGTTAATGAATTTGCAAAAAATCAATATCAGGTAAGCAGGGATCTACCCAAAACCGAAAACATGGTCTACGAGAGAAAAAAGTTTGGGGACCTCTACCCTACACTAAGGGATGTGACGTCAGAGAATGGTTGTTTGAAACGTCACCGAGGTTATTGCATGTGTTCTCTTGAACCATTACTTCCATCCACTATACATAATCCATCCACTATACATAATCCATCCACTATACACAATCCATCCACGATACACAATCCATCCACGATACACAAGTACATCTTGTGTCATACGATATGACATATTATTATTAATATTATTATTATTATTATTATTATTATTGTTTATACAATTTTTAATTCATTTTTCGATAAGTTACGAGTGGATACTTCCCGTGCGCCCGCTCTCATTGCGCTCCATGCTGCGCTCTCATTCGCTGCTCCCCTAATCATGCGCTTAAACATGTACGCATCAAAATTAGAAAGAATGTGTTGTCATTGTCAATGAATCTGTGTGCCAAGTTTCAGCTCGGTAGGTTGACGGGAAAGGATCAATTATCCGTCCGTAGATTTTGACAGCCTGCCACCCACGAACAAAAGCAAGGTTAATATAAAGGATTCAAAACGGATTATCATTTACAAACTGTATAACGTCAACCATCCGTTAAGTACATGCTAGTCTGTTAAATTAAGGATAGTCTGTTAAATTAAGGATAGTCTGTAAAATTAAGGATAGTCTGTAAAATTAAGGATAGTCTGTTAAATTAAGGATAGTCCGTAAAATTAAGGATAGTCTGTAAAATTAAGGATAGTCTGTTAAATTAAGGATAGTCTGTTAAATTAAGGATAGTCTGTTAAATTAAGGATAGTCTGTTAAATTAAGGATAGTCTGTTAAATTAAGGATATTCTGTTAAATTAAGGATAGTCTGTAAAATTAAGGATAGTCTGTTAAATTAAGGATAGTCTGTTAAATTAAGGATAGTTGTTCAAAATAAGGACAGTTGTTCAAAATAAGGACAGTTGTTCAAAATAAGGATAATTGTTCAAAATAAGGATAGTCTGTTAAATTAAGGATAATCCTTAGATTTTAGGATAGCTCGTAAAATTAGGATTGTCTGTAAATTAAGGATAGTCCGTAAGATTATGACCTAGAGTACCTGCCTGTAAAAGTACGTGCATTATGATGGCTCTCTGAAATGTCCCTTCAACACGCTTGAAGCACTAGACAACTGGAGGTCTGATCGTCTGAGATTTGCTTTCCTGCCTTCTTAAAGTTTATATGATCGCATGTCACAAGCAGCATGGATTGGACACCTATTAGCATGGATTGGACACCTATTAGCATGGATTGGACACCTATTAGCATGGATTGGACACCTATTAGCATGGATTGGACACCTATTAGCATGGATTGGACACCTATTAGCATGAATTGGACACCTATTAGCATGGATTGGACACCTATTAGCATGGATTGGACACCTATTAGCATGGATTGGACACCTATTTGAATGTGGATGGCGTTCAATGAAGCGACGCTACTCATTGGAGTTTTAATGTTAAGACATAGTTTCATCTTAAGACATAGGTTCATCTTAAGACATAGTTTAATCTTAAGACATAGGTTCATCTTAAGACATAGTTTAATCTTAAGACATAGGTTCATCTTAAGACATAGTTTAATCTTAAGACATAGGTTCATCTTAAGACATAGTTTAATCTTAAGACATAGGTTCATCTTAAGACATAGTTTAATCTTAAGACATAGGTTCATCTTAAGACATAGATTTATTTCTATATTTGATAAATAACGGTGATGCCCACTGAATGTTTCAACTCTTTTAAGGTCGTAGTTTTACAAATCTGATTATAGTAAATGTGATTCTATTAATTCTTATACACCCTGGTGTGCTTGTTCCGTCTCCCTGTTACTGATGTCATAATTCCTGGAATTTTGGAAAATGACAAAGATTGTTTCAGATCATTTAAAATTGACAATCATATTTATGTCAATAAGTTTAATTACCAGCTGCAAATGCGCACAAATAGCAAAATCAGTAGTGACCGTTAAGTATAACTTTTTAAAAATTGTGTCAATTTGAACCCCCACCCCCACAAAGTAAGGTCCTGCCAATTTGAACCCCCACCCCCACAAAGTAAGGTCCTGCCAATTTGAACCCCCACCCCCACAAAGTAAGGTCCTGCCAATTTGAACCCCCACCCCCACAAAGTAGGGTCCTGCCAATTTGAACCCCCACCCCCACAAAGTAAGGTCCTGCCAATTTGAACCCCCACCCCCACAAAGTAAGGTCCTGTCAATTTGACCCCCCCCCCAAGTAAAACCCTGTGAATTTGAAGCTGCACCCTCACGCTTTTTTTCCCTGCTATAATCCTCTCACTCATTAATCATCTCACTCATTAATCCTCTCACTCATTAATCCTCTCACTCATTAATCCTCTCAATCATTAATCATCTCACTCATTAATCCTCTCTCATTAATCCTCTCACTCATTAATCATCTAACTCATTAATCCTCTCACTCATTAATCCACCCCCTTAGAGATGCAGGGCCGAGCAGAGAATTTTTAGGACCCGACAAAATCCAACTTTTTGGGAACACACAAATTTGAAAATAAATTTATCAACCATTTTGTGAAAAAATTGATCTTCTTGCCCGGCATTTGATGTGGTCCTGTTTTAGAACGCGTTCCTGAAACAACATTTGAACCATTTGATCCTATTTCATGAGATTGATATCATTTTAGACAATGTTCAATTACTGGAGTTGAGTGTTTGGAGGAACGCGAAATATCAAGTTTGGAAAACGAGATGTCAGGTTTGGAACACGAAATGTCATGGGAGAAACACGAGATGTCATGCGTGGAATACGAGATGTCAGGCATTGAACACGAGATGTCATGCGTGGAACACGAGATGTCATGCGTGGAATACGAGATGTCAGGCTTTGAACCAAGATGTCATGTGTGGAACACGAGATGTCATGTCTGGACCACGAGATGTCATGGGTGAAACACGAGATGTCATGGGTGAAACACGAGATGTCATGCGTGAAACAAAGGTGTCATGCATGGAACACGAGATGTCATGCTTGGAGGGACATTTATTCTTTGCACTTGGATGTTGGTTATATAAATCCGTGCACCATTTACATATATAGAAAATGAATTGGGCTATCACTCTGAGAGATTTTCAGTAAAAATAATCCTTGAGTGTGTACCAGAGTTACTGCCCTATTAACTGGTTAGCCAGAATTAAATCCCTTTGAGCGCCAACAGATAATCTCCCTTTGAGTTGTCACAAATGATCCGAGCTTTTCGCGACCATTAGCCCAATGCTAACAACACAAAGGATTTTCTGGCAAGTCTGAACCGAGTCACTATTTATCCAACTCCTCAAAGACTAACAATTCCAGTAACCAAAGTCTCACTCCACCCCACCCTCTTTTTTCCCCTTAGGGTTTCGTACACTCTGGTTCGTACGCTTTAAGGATTAGGCGCCCTGAGCTTGGAAGGAGGGAAAGGGGGGGGGGAGCACGGACAAAAACCCTTCACCGTTTTCCGCTTGAGACAATATTGACCTAGGTCCGCAGAGCGAGAAAATCTGGTCGTCTGGTCACAAGGGGTAATGGGGTCAGATTACCAAGCTATGATTGAATCTAAATACGTCAGTGGAATTCTGTCGATCTGTTTTTCTTGTGCGTCTCTGGGGAGCCTTAAGGTTAAAAGTAAGTAAGCTCAATAGAAACTAGAAAATGTGAGCACCGATAGAAACTAGGAAACTGTAAGCATCAATATGACTAGAAAATGTCAGCTTCAATAAAAACTAGTGAGTATAAGCATCAATACAAACCAGAAAATGTAAGCATCAATAGAAACTAGAAAATGTAAGCATCAGTAGAAACTTGAAAATGTAACTATCAATAATTGTCAATATAAACTAGAAAATTTAAGCATCACTAAAAACTAGAAAATGTAAGCATCAAAAGAAACTAGCAAATTTCAGCATCAATACAAACTAGAAAATGTAAGCATCAAAGGGAAGTAGAAAATGTCAACATCAATAGAAACTAAAGCTTTTAATTTTCACCAAACTCCTTAAAGAAAAGTTGAGACTTCATTCATCAAGAAGTTGTATTTTTACATCAGCAACGTTTTTATAGACAATTGTGCGTTGGTAGAGGAATTATTTAAAGTAAAAATCGTTTAATGATTTTTAAGTTTGAAATAGATACAAACATATTGGACCATTGCACAAGAATTTCAAACTTATACAAACATTCTAAACATAGTTTCTTTGCGCATGGCAAGCTGACTGACCGGAAGTAAATCATTCAACGCGAGAGGTGGACGTTTGATTTGTGTTAAAATTGCAAAAACGTATTTTTACTTACAGTTCTGGCAACGCTACTACAAACAAAGGAACACACTTGCAAATATTTTTTTCAAATGTGAATGATCCAATAAATCATAAATAATAATCATGATGATGACAACAACAATAACATTCATAATCAATAAATGACGAGAGTTAAAAGTGCAAATCTGACTTATACTCAGTTCACTCGATCAAATTTTCCTAAAGTTTGCGTAAAATTTCTTTTTGGACGCATTATTTTGTCAAACCAATTTTAAGAGTGGTGGACTGTGATACAGCTTTAAAATAGATTAGACACAAATAATTTGTGTCAATACAACAACATATGCTCAGCTTGAATGATGATTTTACATAATACAAATGTAAACGTTTCGGCAAATGCCTTCGTCAGGAGAACAAACAAAACATTGAAATAAGTATAAATTAAATTTACATAACATAAATAATCAAAAGAATAAGATTGGGTGCAAACTCAGACAAAAACAAAGTTAAGAAGAAGTGAGTGGAAGAAAAATTTAAAAACAAAACAGGAAAAAGACTTGGCAGCTATCTAAAATTTTGGATTGGGTTTATATGTTGGATATATGTAAATAATCTTAGTAAACCAAAATAGTGCGTTCCAAAAGAAATTTTACGAAGATTTTGACGCGAATTTGATCGTGTAAGTAGCAGAAGGGACATCTTTGATCATTAAAAAAAAAAAAAACTCGAATCTTACATGATATTAAAAAGGAGATTATGAAAGAATAACTCAAGAAAAAAATTAAATAAATGAGACTGTTCAAATTATTTGTTTCATTCCGATATATTATTTTCACTTTTATATTTATAATTTAAGCATCCATTATTTGCTAGTGTTCTTGATGGTTTCCAAACAAAGTGAAATACTTCTGGGTGAAATATTAAATTAATTGAATGGGGGAAAAAAACAGCAAAGGGAAAAGCCATAATTTCAAGACGTGTAATAAATCACGAGAAGAGAAAAGATCGGCTTGTTTTAATTAGCATGACTTGAAATTCTCAGAGCTAATAACTAGCGGGCTTTGTGCTCTTATGGAATAATTTATTCGAGTCTGTTATTCAATAATTCGCCGTTTTTAAGAGGCAAATCCACGGATGACAGGCCGTGAGAATAGAGCTAGTGGCGTGCAATGAATCAACAGAGCACTAGTGTCAGATGGCGCGAACGCGAGGATCATTTTTATACTTGTCTGTGCGCACCTAGTGCGATGCGTTGTGAGAAACCTGCATTGTTCACAGCAAGTGTTTTTAGCATTTTTTTTTATCGCATCCTAAAGGAAACAGAATACGGTTAGAGGATTAGTTTGGTTTTATTTACTTTCATAGATAACATTTGCATGTTACAACAGAAGACGTTTGTTTAGAGAGTTAGTTGGGTTTCATTTAAGTTCATAGATAACATTAGCATGTTAAAAAGCAAAATATCGTAATCATTAAAGTGTGCTATTTCTGGAATGTACAGATTCGAGGACATTGCCATTTTTGAGTAGACATGAGCTATTTTGAATTTTGTTAACAACTGCGTTCCGCCTTCTAGTAAAAAGGTGGACGCTTTTTACCATGCATGAACATTGGAATAAACAAAGAAAACAAACACATTTTTTTTATAGATGGAGGATATGGTGTTCTCTTTTTGTCTTAACCATAATAATTTTTATAGGTTCATGGACTTATAGGTTCATGGACTTATAGGTTCATGGACTTATAGGTTCATGGACTTATAGGTTCATGGACGTATATGTTCATAGTCTTAGAGGTTCATGGACTTATAGGTTCATGGACTTATACAGCGGTTCTCAACCTGTGGGTCGCGACCCCTTTCCCAGGGGTCGCCTAAGACCATCTAATAACAGACATTCTCTACAGTTGCGAAGTAAAAACAAAAATAATTGTTTTGCTGGGGGTCGCTACAACATGAGGAACTATTGTAAAGGGTCGCGGAATTAAAAAGGTTGAGAACTACTGGACTTATAGGATAATGGACTTATAGGTTCATGGACTTATAGGTTCATGGACTTATAGGTTCATGGACTTATAGGTTCATAGACTTATAGGTTCATAGACGTATAGGTTCATAGACTTATTGATTCATAGACGTATAGGTTCATGGACTTATAGGTTCATGGACTTATAGGTTCATGGACTTATAGGTTCATGGACTTATAGGTTCATAGACTTATAGGTTCATAGACGTATAGGTTCATGGACTTATAGGTTCATGGACTTATAGGTTCATGGACTTATAGGTTCATTGACTTATAGGTTCATAGACTTATAGGTTCATAGACGTATAGGTTCATAGACGTATAGGTTCATAGACGTATATGTTCATAGACTATAGGTTCATAGACGTATAGGTTCATAGACCTATAGGTTCATAGACGTATAGGTTCATAGACGAATAGGTTCATAGACATATAGGTTCATAGACGTATAGGTTCATAGACTTATAGGTTCATAGACGTATAGGTTCATAGACGTATAGGTTCATAGACTTATAGTTCATAGACGTATAGGTTCATGGACTTATAGGTTCATAGACGTATAGGTACATAGACTTATAGGTTCATAGACGTATAGGTTCATGGACTTATAGGTTCATAGACTCATAGGTTCATAGACTTATAGGTTCATAGACTTATAGGTTCATAAACGTATAGGTTGATAGACTTATAGGTTCATAGACGTATAGGTTCATGGATTTATAGGTTCATGGACTTATAGGTTAATGGACTTATAGGTTCATGGACTTATAGGTTCATAAACGTATAGGTTCATATACTTATAGGTTCATAGACTTATAAGTTCATAGACTTATAAGTTCATAGACGTATAAGTTCATAGACGTATAGGTTCATGGACTTTTCTTGCATAGACGTTTTTCCAATAGAAAATTCTTTCAAGATAATCACAGACAATTAAGATTGAAGACTCTGGTGACGTCAATGTGCGTTTGTGGATAAGTAATGGCAGATGGATAAATAATGGCCAGTGGATAAGTAATGGCAGATGGATAAATAAAGGCTAGTGGATAAGTAATGACAAGTGGATAACTAATGACAAGTGGATAAGTAATGGCTAGTGGATAAGTAATGGCTAGTGGGTAAGTAATGACAAGTGGATAAGTAATGGCCAGTGGATAAGTAATGGCAGATGGATAAATAATGGCTAGTGGATAAGTAATGGCAGATGGATAAATAATGGCTAGTGGATAAGTAATGGCAGATGGATAAGTAATGGCCAGTGGATAAGTAATGGCATATGGATAAATAATGGCTAGTGGATAAGTAAGGACAAGTGGATAAGTAATGGCCAGTGGATAAGTAATGGCAGGTGGATAAATAATGGCTAGTGGATAAGTAATGGCAGATGGATAAATAATGGCTAGTGGATAAGTAATGTCAAGTGGATAAGTAATGGCCACTGGATAAGTAATGGCCAGTGGATAAGTAATGACAAGTGGATAAGTAATGACCAGTGGATAAGTAATGGCGATGGATAAATAATGGCTAGTGGATAAGTAATGACAAGTGGATAAGTAATGGCCAGTGGATAAGTAATGGCAGATGGATAAATAATGGCTAGTGGATAAGTAATGACAAGTGGATAAGTAATGACAAGTGGATAAGTAATGGCTAGTGGATAAGTAATGACAAGTGTATAAGTAATGGCTAGTGGATAAATAATGACAAGTGGATAAGTAATGGCTAGTGGATAAGTAATGGCAGATGGATAAATAATGGCTAGTGGATAAGTAATGGCAGATGGATAAATAATGGCTAGTGGATAAGTAATGGCAGATGGATAAATAATGGCCATTGGATAAGTAATGGCAAATGGATAAATAATGGCTAGTTGATAAGTAATGACAAGTGGGTAAGTAATGGTCAGTGGATAAGTAATGGCAGATGGATAAATAATGGCTAGTGGATAAGTAATGACAAGTGGATAAGTAATGACAAGTGGATAAGTAATGGTCATTGGATAAGTAATAGCAGATGGATAAATAATGGCTAGTGGATAAGTAATGACAAGTGGATAAGTAATGGCTAGTGGATAAATAATGGCTAGTGGATAAGTAATGGCAGATGGATAAATAATGGCCAGTGTATAAGTAATGGCAGATGGATAAGTAATGGCTAGGGGATAAGTAATGGCTAGTGGATAAGTAATGACAAGTGGATAAGTAATGGCTAGTGGATAAGTAATGGCTAGTGGATAAATAATGGCTAGTGGATAAGTAATGGCAGATGGATAAATAATGGCCAGTGGATAAGTAATGGCAGATGGATAAATAATGGCTAGTTGATAAGTAATGACAAGTGGATAAGTAATGGTCAGTGGATAAGTAATGGCAGATGGATAAATAATGGCTAGTGGATAAGTAATGACAAGTGGATAAGTAATGGCCAGTGGATAAATAATGGCTAGTGGATAAGTAATGGCTAGTGGATAAGTAATGGATCGTGGATAAGTAATGACTAGAGAATAAGTAATGGCTAGTGGATAAATAATGGCTAGTGGATAAGTAATGGCTAGTGGATAAGTAATGGCTAGTGGATAAGTAATGGCTAGTGGATAAGTAATGGATCGTGGATAAGTAATGGCTAGATAATAAGTAATGGATAGTGGATAAATAATGGCTAGTGGATAAGTAATTGCTAGTGGATAAGTAAAGGCAAAACAATTCTTTGAGAGAAATAAACCATACAGAGCAAATAGGAAAAAAAACCATTTGGAAATGTGGGTTAGTGGAACAAGGACAGACTAGGACAGACTAGGACAGACTAGGACAGACTAGGACAGACTACGACAGACTAGGAGGACTAGACTATCATACCCGATGTCATTAGTTTTTTCTTCATTTCTCACTGAGGGGTCGTCCATTAATTATGTCAACAATTTTTAGCAATTTTGTACCCCCTCCCCCCCCCCTTTTTGTCAACAACTGTCAAGCTTTCAATGACGCCACCTATTTAATTATGTGAACATTTTCTAACCCCCACCCCCCCCCCCCATCGAAAAAAACCAAAAAAAAAACAAAAAAGAAATAATTATAATGCAAGTAAATTTATAAATATAGTTTACTTTGTGCTGATCTATTTTAAGGACACAAAATTGTAGGAAAAACATTTTATCGCATGTTAAGCTTTTCAATCAACAAGTTAAAAAGTTTGTACACTTAGATTTTATAATGCAGAATCAATTGAAAGGTTGTTAAAGACTATATATCATTGTTTGTGTTATACATATGATTATTGCCAGTAAAGCTGACACTCTAGTATAGTTTCTAGCTGATATTACCTACTCATGGAATAGCCAGGTGTTGCTCTATCGTAACAATTGGCATCAGGGACATCATTTGGGTAGGGCAGGTTTATTTAAATTGCTATTTACTGTGGCGCCTCATGTAACAAAAAACTTAACAAGCCGTCCAGGTTTTGGTTCCCCCCCCCCCCCCACCACCCCAGTTTTTTTGAAAAAACCCTGAAATATTACCCCTGATGGGCATAATTTATAGAAGCTGATTTATAGTTTTTAAACTGATATACCAGACAAGTCAACATCATCCACATCTAAACATTATACCAGACAAGTCAACATCATCCTCATCTAAACATTATACCAGACAAGTCAACATCATCCTCATCTAAACATTATACCAGACAAGTCAACATCATCCTCATCTAACCATTCAGCACTTAAAATAGAAGTATTGTCGGTGTGAGCAATTAGTGCCATAAACTTTCTCTATCTTCTTGCAGCTACTCGCATTGGTCGAATCCTTTTTGTTGAGGAGCAGGTGCTAATTTCTTATGATCCAGAGGGGATTGTAGGTGCAGGTGAACATGCTTTTTCAACATGACTTGTGATGCAAAATAGATGTTACAGTTTTGCAAATCCGTTCAAGCTCGGATGTTATTATTGTTACTCACTTTACTTTCCCATCATTCTCAAAATATCGTATTCCTACTCTATCAATATCATTTATCTGGACTTCACATGGCACCTGAACCTTGACCTTGTTCCATACCTGCAACATGATCGAAAACATGATCGCTGACGTCAACTAATACCCCCCCTCCCTTTTTTTTGTCAATAATAGTCAAACATTTCCAACCCTCTTCCTATTTTGTTGACATGATTAATGGACGCCCACTTAGAACAACCACTAACATTTAACTAACACCAACATTGATTCCGTTTACAGGCGTATTAATCCAATCAAAGTAAATTGAAATGTTCTTTCCCTACGGTAAAAACGAACAGGTCTTGCATAATTTTAATTGAAATTTTTTTAAAACTTTAAAAAATATTTCAAATCATTGTTAACCATCGCACTTTTTGCGGCCTACTTACTTCTCTTTCAAAACTGTGGTTCATAAATTAAACTCATTACTAACAGCGTGCAAAGTTTGAAAGTCCGAAAATCTAAAAAAATATTGTCGCTTTTTCTAGAAGCCCTTAAAAAGAATGTATTTGTCAAATATTGCATGTATTTCGTCAAATATGGCCTGTATTTTGTCAAAGATGGCCTGTATTTTGTCAAAGATGGCCTGTATTTTGTCAAAGATGGCCTGTATTTTGTCAAAGAGGGCCTGTATTTTGTCAAAGATTGCCTGTATTTCGTCAAAGATGGCCTGTATTTTGTCAAAGATGGCCTGTATTTTGTCAAAGATGTCCTGTATTTCGTCAAAGAAGTTCTGTATTTCGTCAAAAGATCGTTTAAATTCAAGAAGATTTCCTTCCAACTTGTGATGTTGATTTCTATGATGTCAGGTGACAATTACTGACACTCTCACTGATGTCAGTTTACAATTAATGACCCTCTTACTGATGTCAGGTGACCGTTCGTGTACTTAATGACCCTCTCAGTTTGTCTCTACTCTCTACACCAACAAAATGCGGATGTTGTTGGTAAGTTGCCTTCTATTGAGCGCTTGGTGCAAAAACCATTTAAATGTTAATTTAACGGTACGGGCATATTCACTGTAACTTTGTTGCGCGATCAAAGAATTCACTTTTAATCAGATAAGGAAATGTTGCGACTGGTGAGATTGCTTGAAATACATTAACACTTTTCATGAGCTTTTCGATGTGACAGACCGTCTTGACAGACCGTATCACCAAAGTGGCTACGTACCTTTTATTGCTCGTCTGCCCAATCTAATCTGTCAACGGAATTAATGTTAAAAGTACTACTTGAAAGATCGCGTGGTTCCATTTGACACCTATGAACAGAGCATGTTGACGTCACAGCGAGCATCACGTGACCACTGTTTGTTTACAGCTTCAGTTCATGTCATTCTTGGACGAGCGCCCGCATTTATTTATATCAGAAATACGCCCAGTTAGACGGGACGAGAATATTATCTCAGAGACTTGCAAGCACAACTCAATCAGCCTAGTTGTACAGCGCGTGTAATTAAGCTCCCAGATTTACAAGGCACATCTCAATCATTTTTGTTGTACAGCGCGTGTATCTTAAGCTCCCAGACTTACAATGTAAAACTCAATCAGCTTAGTTGTACAGCGCGTGTTATATCTTAAGCTCCCAGACTTACACGGCACAACTCAATCAGCTTAAGTTGACTTCAACGTTCTCAAATCTATAGGACTGAAATAAATAAATAAAACATAAAAATACAAAACAGGAATAAAAATAGACAAACTAAAGGTACAAGAAAAAAAGGACATAATAAATTATTATTATTATTATTTGTTGTCTTACATAGCGCGGTACCCCAGCCTAGGGCTAGGCTCACCGCGCTGTACATAAAAATATTAGAAAAAGAGACATAATCGTGACAATAAAATAAAATACATTTATGTAATAAAGAAGAGCTGTATAGAGACAAAACAAAAACAAATGCATATTCACTCATCCACACCAGAACTTTTACATGACAAGCCATGGACGGCGGCCAGCAGCATCGTTTATCGGTCAGATGTGGGGAATCAGTCGGGGTAGTAGAGTTTAAAGAGATGTGTTTTGAGTGCTGTTTTGAAGGATGTGATGGTTGATATATTGCGGATGTGTAGTGGAAGAGAATTACATTGTTTGGGGGCGCAGTAAGAGAAAGACTTTTCCCCGTATGTTTTTGTGCGAGTCTTGGGGCAGAAAGAATACGCAAGACCTTATCCTATTTATCCCTGTGCTGAATCCTCTTCGACCCACATCCTGGGATTGGCCTTCCGAATTCATCTACGTTTTTAATAATTGTGTTATTAAATTCATTTTTTAATATTATTTCAAAATAGTTTTTTCATTACGTATTGTATGAAAATATACTTATATCTACCTTTATTTTTCTACAGTATAGACATGCGCATCGAATTGTTTTTGTTACCAAATATCTGAGCTCTATTGGGATCGCGACCCCATTGGGATCCCGATGGGATCACGTTTCAAAGTAGGATCCCACTTTCCGATTGGTTCTGTTCCCATGGTATCCCTTTTTACGGTAGAATCCCTATTACCGTTGTGATCCTTACCAATTGGGATATCATTCTGTGGGAATCCCTTGTCCCGGTGGGATCCCCTTCAATTACGGGATCACATTCCTGATGTGATCCCGTTCCTTGTTTGACACCTTTGCCAGTGGGATCCATTTCCCATAATTTTGGGCAGTTAATGTGGAACTTTCTATAACTTCCAAAAATATCTCCAATTCTTATTCCGAAACACAATGAAAGGTAATGAGACACAATGAAAGGTAATGGAACACAATGAAAGGTAATGAAACACATTGAAAGGTAATGGAACACAATGAAAGGTAATGAGACACAATGAAAGGTAATGAGACACAATGAACATGATAAGGGCATTGATATAATTTGAAACAGATAACAGCGAAAAATCGAAGATTCTAGGATATTCTAGAATTTTCATAAAACTTAAAAAAACGATGACTAAGTGATACTGTGAAATTTCCCAGGAGAGTATAGAAATGAATAGAATCCAAGTAACACATCAATAAGCTGTGAGATCCAACTATATCTCCCAGTGGAACAATTTAGAACTGTCTGGAACATTCTAGATTACATTTAATAGCCTCCGCGAAACGTGTGAAAAATGACTTTTTAAACGTAATTATCTTTCGAATACAAAAAATTCTACAAGAAAATGTCATAACTCATGTTATGTTATGACTCATAACTCTATCCATTTTTCATTAAGTTAAAAGAGAGACCCTAGTGGTGGCCCATATCTTACGGTACCGATTTAGTGTTGGCTGAGAAAGGAGGCCCTATATAAATCACTTAGATAAATAATACAGTTACAATTTAAAAGTGGTCCCATTAAAATCAGTTTAAAACTGCCATAGATCTAGCTATTTGAACTTTCTGGAAAATTCTAGTTCGGGCCAGAATGGATTGGATATTTTTAGTTTTAATCCACTGATATTTCAATATATCTTGTATTACAGTTATTTATATAGCTTACATAAGGAAAAAAGGAAATGGGGCCCCAGCCACCAAAATTGGATATTATCAGTTCCGTTTCCGTTGTAATTTTAATATGGATAATCCATTGTATGTGTACTAAGTTTAGTCAAGATCCACCACTCCATTCATGTTGTTATGTAGACGACGTGTGTACGTCATCTTTCCCCGTGAATAAACTCTAGCTGACACCAAGCTCGGAACCGCATTTAGGGCGTGGCTAGCTAAAAATAGTCTCCCTTGACCTTGTTTACGACTAAATAAAATTAATAGTCGTCTGTATCCTTAGAATTCTGTATTAAAAAATCTGGAGAAATCTGGAAAGGAGAACAATGTTTACGGCTGTTTGAGAAATGTCTATGAAACAGGCTTTATATACGCCTAGAGAGATTGAGTGAAGGCAGCCACACGAGAGATTGTTGGCAATCATATATCACGAGATATTTTTGCTATACGAGACAGAGATTTGCTTACTAACTTTTGCTGTGCGTGTAGATTCCTTTTCATCAATGTACATTTTTACAACCTTTTGTACCGGTACAAGCAAATAATTATTCTGTAAGTCAATAGCTTTAATTTATTTCTTTGCTTAATTTATTATTAACTTAATAAAATGTATTAATTGTAATTAGCCCTGGTTTGGGTATTGTATTGTTTTTTTATTGAATTTAACATATGGTATCGTCTTTTGTTGCGTATTATCTAACGAGTCATATACTTAAATAAGAGATCGATTTCTCCAAACTGATAACAGTAGGTACCAAGGGAGGAGTATTTGTTGGTCATTTTATTGTTATAGCACATATAAAGGAAAAAAATGATTTCGGGGCCCCCGGCCAAAAACGAAATGTTAAAAAGGATTTATTTCACGGATAATGATGGATATTTGTGCCAAGTTTGGCCAAGATCCTTCAATCCATGTAGAAACGTATAACACATAAACACATTTTCACTTATATATGATAAATGAATAAATAAATGAACATAATAATATAAGTGGCGTAATATCGCCCGGGGTATGCAAAAATATTTTCCGACCCCCCCCCCCACCCCCCAATTCCCCTTCCACGAAAAATTGCATATTTCGCCGACAACACCGACCCGTTGGGTCAATGGTTCCCAACCTTTTGTGTGCAATGACCCAGCTAAGCCTTACTAAAAGTCTTATGCCCCCCCCCCACCCATCCCATGTTCTATATATTCTTTATTTGTAATATTTAAAAAAAATGAATTGTCCGATGAATGAAAACTAAATGTTTGGTTTAAGGAAGAAGAAAGTTTTAATGAAACACAGTAAGTTAATTTTCAAAACATATAATGGAGAACTGAAATTCAAGTGCAACATAAAAGATGTTTCTGAAATATTTTAATTATTAATCATTTATTATTCATTATTTAATCATTTTAAATTACAATGATAGATTACAAATACATTGAGAATCACAAATAAAATGAGAGATCACAAATAAAATGAGAGATCACAAATAAAATGAGAGATCACAAATAAAATGAGAGATCACAAATAAAATGAGAGATCACAAATAAAATGAGAGATCACAAATAAAATGAGAGATCACAAATAAAATGAGAGATCACAAATAAAATGAGAGATCACAAATAAAATGAGAGATCACAAATACAATGAGAGATCACAAAAACAGTGTGAGATGACTAATTTAGTGAGAAACTTGCGCTTGATTCTTGCAGCAGAGATTTTATGTTAGGCCCCAATTTAGAAAAGCTTCATTCTCCAAACTCTCCACTGTGTTACATCCACTCGATTTCTTTTTTAGCAGCAAATCACGTATGGCATTAAATCCACATTTCTGCTAAACATGAAGATGGAAACGATACCAATAGCTGTCTTACACATTTCGTCGAACTTGGATATTTGATTTCTGTTTCCTCACAAAGTCATGCCATCGCTCCTTACATATTATAAAAGGTTTTAACTAACTCATCATGTTACATTTCTTCGAGTTCGTCTTGATACTGCATATTTGAAATATCAGACAGTGCCGCTAACATTGGCTGCATCATCCAAGTTGGGAAGTCAATTTCTTTTAAATCACAGAATCTTTCTTTTAAATCAGCTGACAACATATTTAGATGATCGACAATAACAAGTATAGCGGTATCAGTCAATATCAAATATAGCTGTATCAGTCAATATCAAATATAGATGTATCAGTCAATATAAAATATAGCTGTATCAGTCAATATCAAATATAGCTGTATCAGTCAATATCAAATATAGCTGTATCAGTCAATATCAAATATAGCTGTATCAGTCAATATCAAATATAGCTGTATCAGTCAATATCAAATATAGCTGTATCAGTCAATATCAAATATAGCTGTATCAGTCAATATCAAATATAACTGTATCAGTCAATATCAAATATAGCTGTATCAGTCAATATCAAATATAGCTGTATCAGTTAATATCAAATATAGCTGTTTCAGTCAATATCAAATATAGCTGTATCAGTCAATATCAAATATAGCTGTATCAGTCAATATCAAATATAGCTGTATCAGTCAATATCATATATAGCTGTATCAGTCAATATCAAATATAGCTGTATCAGTCAATATCAAATATAGCTGTATCAGTCAATATCAAATATAGCTGTATCAGTCAATATCAAATATAGCTGTATCAGTCAATATCAAATATAGATGTATCAGTCAATATCAAATATAGCGTTATCAGTCAATATCAAATATAGCTGTATCAGTCAATATCAAATATAGCTGTATCAGTCAATATCAAATATAGCGTTATCAGTCAATATCAAATATAGCTGTATAGAGACACTTCACATTTTTTGAGGAAATGAAACGTTTCAAAAATATTATGTTTTCAAACATTAATGCTACTAACATATTTCTGACAGTTCAATAAATGTAATGAAATCAAATTTCCTCATTTTTGCATCGACAAGAGCTTTATTTGTTCCATGAATTTAATTATTAATATGTTTAGTTTTTCAAAGATATCGGCTAAATAACTCACAAATACTTTACCATCACCTGTTAGCAGGTACTTCATTTCAGGTTTCTCACTTAAGAAAGTCACTAGAGTATCAGTTTCATAAATCTTTTCAAGCTGTTTCCTTTCGAGGGCCACCTTACTTCATTGTGAAGTAAAAGTTTCAAATGGTCTGCATTTTGTTCTTCACAAAATAATTTGATAAGACGCACATATTTGGCGTTAGCTTTAATAGCTTAAATTCACTTTATAACTGCATTTACTATAAATATTTTTAGCTACAAGATTTCCCTTTGAATACACAGTGCACAAGAAGATTTTTGGATTCTCATCCTTCATCAATTTAAAGAAGACATTTTTCTTGATCATTACATTAGGAGCACTATCTGCAACACAAGATGTCCCATCACATTAGGAGCACCATCTGCAATACAGATATCATATTTCTCATTGGTATATTTTAGACTTTTGAGTATTTTTTTAGCTTATTGTATCTATCTTTAGCAGTAGTGTGGTGCTTTCTAATGATTTACAGAACAACGTTTCTTCAGCAAAATACTCTTTATTACTATATCTAAGTAAGTTATCAATACAGCCTCACTGTCTCTCAAAGTTGATTTATCAATTTGCACTGATAGTTTTTATATTCTTTTCAGCTTTCAACAAGTTGTAGCTCAATATCTTCACTTATTTCATCTATTCTTCTGCGAACAGTATTGTTAATGAGTGGCACAGCTTCAAACAGTATTGTTAATGAGTGGCACAGCTTTCACGACTTTGTCATCGTTTTCAGAACTGTTTTAAAAAATGCTGATATTGATGGTGTGATTTAAGTCCCCCATGTAATATGATTTCCCCCTAGATTTAGCCATGGGTAAAAAAATTTTATAACTAGCTTCAAGAGTAAGATTGGCGGTTGGAGTGTAAGCAGTAAACAGAGACTTTATGGTTGTTCTTCTTTCAAAATGTTTCTTTAACGTTTGAATGTAATTGAAATCTCGATTAATATGAGCACAATATTTGTCCTTTAAATGATCAAATGCACACAAAGATGACCTGATTTCTAGTGATTCACCAGACAAGCCTTGCTGGCATAAGAGAAAACAAAAGTGACAGCTCATGAAGGAAAGCGGGTATAAATACAAATTTTAAATATTCTTCGGAATACTTACTTCAAAAAGCAATACATTAAAAAAATACCACTTTATATTTATATCCACTTTTTTTTTCTACTTCTAACTATTTTTACATGCTCATTTTCCCACACACAAAAAAACAAACAAACAAAAAAACAAACAACAAAAAACAAACAAAAAACAAACAAAACAAGAGAAAACGTGCCTGTAAGGTACCGTTACCATGGTTATAAAGATTAAATCTTTGTTAATAGTTGACTCGTTTTCAAAACAATACCTAACAAAAGTCAGATGTAACCGTAGGCAAAGAAACACCGTAACAAACCTAGTGCTACTAAAGTGTAATTTAATTATATATATATATATATATATATATATGCAAATACAAAAATTTGAGTAGAAAAGCGAAAACTATATCAGCTTAAAGCAATCATATCATTTATATGTATATAAAAGTGAAAACTATATCAGCTTAAAGCAATCATATCATTTATATGTATATAAAAGTGAAAACTATATCAGCTTAAAGCAATCATATCATTTATATGTATATAAAAGTGAAAACTATATCAGCTTAAAGCAATCATATCATTTATATGTATATAAAATTGAAAACTATATCAACTTAAAGCAATCATATCATGTATATGTATATAAAAGTGAAAACTATATCAGCTTAAAACAATCATATCATTTATATGTATATAAAAGTGAAAACTATATCAACTTAAAGCAATCATATCATTTATATGTATATACAAGTGAAAACTATATCAGCTTAAAGCAATCATATCATTTATATGTATATAAAAGTGAAAACTATATCAACTTAAAGCAATCATATCATTTATATGTATATAAATGTGAAAACTATATCAACTTAAAGCAATCATATCATTTATATGTATATACAAGTGAAAACTATATCAGCTTAAAGCAATCATATCATTTATATGTATATAAAAGTGAAAACTATATCAACTTAAAGCAATCATATCATTTATATGTATATAAAAGTGAAAAATATATCAACTTAAAGCAATCATATCATTTATATGTATATAAAAGTGAAAACTATATCAGCTTAAAGCAATCATATCATTTATATGTATATAAAAGTGAAAACTATATCAGCTTAAAGCAATCATATCATATATATATATAAAAGTGAAAACTATATAAACTTAAAGCAATCATATCATATATATATATAAACGTGAAAACTATATCAACTTAAAGCAATCATATCATTTATATGTATATACAAGTGAAAACTATATCAGCTTAAAGCAATCATATAATTTATATGTATATAAAAGTGAAAACTATATCAGCTTAAAGCAATCATATCATATATATATATAAAAGTGAAAACTATATCAACTTAAAGCAATCATATCAAATATATATATAAAAGTGAAAACTATATCAACTTAAAGCAATCATATCATATATATATATATAAAAGTGAAAACTATATCGACTTAAAGCAATCATATCATTTATATGTATATACAAGTGAAAACTATATCAGCTTAAAGCAATCATATCATTTATATGTATATAAAAGTGAAAACTATATCAGCTTAAAGCAATCATATCATATATATATATAAAAGTGAAAACTATATCAACTTAAAGCAATCATATCATATATATATATAAAAGTGAAAACTATATCAACTTAAAGCAATCATATCATTTATATGTATATACAAGTGAAAACTATATCAGCTTAAAGCAAACATATCATTTATATATATATAAAAGTGAAAACTAAATCAGCTAAAAGCAATCATATCATATATATATATATAAAAGTGAAAACTATATCAACTTAAAGCAATCATATCATATATATATATATAAAAGTGAAAACTATATCAACTTAAAGCAATCATATCATTTATATGTATATACAAGTGAAAACTATATCAGCTTAAAGCAATCATATCATTTATATGTATATAAAAGTGAAAACTATATCAGCTTAAAGCAATCATATCATATATATATATATAAAAGTGAAAACTATATCAGCTTAAAGCAATCATATCATATATATATATAAAAGTGAAAACTATATCAACTTAAAGCAATCATATCATATATATATATAAAAGTGAAAACTATATCAGCTTAAAGCAATCATATCATATTTATGTATATAAAAGTGAAAACTATATCAACTTAAAGCACTCATATCATATATATATATAAAAGTGAAAACTATATCAGCTTAAAGCAATCATATCATATATATATATACAAGTGAAAACTATATAAGCTTAAAGCAATCATATCATATATGTATATAAAAGTGAAAACTATATCAACTTAAAGCACTCATATCATATATGTATATAAAAGTGAAAACTATATCAACTTAAAGCAATCATATCATATATATATATAAAAGTGAAAACTATATCAGCTTAAAGCACTCATATCATATATATATATAAAAGTGAAAACTATATCAGCTTAAAGCACTCATATCATATATATATATAAAAGTGAAAACTATATCAGCTTAAAGCAATCATATCATATATATATATATAAGTGAAAACTACATCAGCTTAACGCAATCATATCATATATATATATAAAAGTGAAAACTATATCAGCTTAAAGCAATCATATCATTTATATGTATATAAAAGTGAAAACTATATCAGCTTAAAGCAATCATATCATATATATATATAAAAGTGAAAACTATTTCAACTTAAAGCAATCATATCATATATGTATATAAAAGTGAAAACTATATCAGCTTAAAGCAATCATATCATATATATATATAAAAGTGAAAACTATATCAGCTTAAAGCAATCATATCATATATATATATAAAAGTGAAAACTATATCAGCTTAAAGCAATCATATCATATATATATATAAAAGTCAAAACTATATCAGCTTAAAGCAATCATATCATTTATATGTATAAAAGTGAAAACTATATCAGCTTAAAGCAATCATATCAAATATATATATAAAAGTGAAAACTATATCAGCTTAAAGCAATCATATCATATATGTATATAAAAGTGAAAACTATATCAACTTAAAGCACTCATATCATATATGTATATAAAAGTGAAAACTATATCAGCTTAAAGCAATCATATCATATATATATATATAAAAGTCAAAATTATATCAGCTTAAAGCAATCATATCATTTATATGTATAAAAGTGAAAACTATATCAGCTTAAAGCAATCATATCATATATATATATAAAAGTGAAAACTATATCAACTTAAAGCAATCATATCAAATATATATATAAAAGTGAAAACTATATCAGCTTAAAGCAATCATATCATATATGTATATAAAAGTGAAAACTATATCAACTTAAAGCAATCATATCATATATATATATAAAAGTGAAAACTATATCAGCTTAAAGCAATCATATCATATATATATATAAAAGTCAAAATTATATCAGCTTAAAGCAATCATATCATTTATATGTATAAAAGTGAAAACTATATCAGCTTAAAGCAATCATATCATATATATATATAAAAGTGAAAACTATATCAACTTAAAGCAATCATATCAAATATATATATAAAAGTGAAAACTATATCAGCTTAAAGCAATCATATCATATATGTATATAAAAGTGAAAACTATATCAACTTAAAGCAATCATATCATATATATATATAAAAGTGAAAACTATATCAGCTTAAAGCAATCATATCATTTATATATATAAAAGTGAAAACTATATCAGCTTAAAGCAATCATATCATATATATATATAAAAGTGAAAACTATATCAGCTTAAAGCAATCATATCATATATATATATAAAAGTGAAAACTATATCAGCTTAAAGCAATCATATCATATATATATATAAAAGTGAAAACTATATCAGCTTAAAGCAATCATATCATATATATATATAAAAGTGAAAACTATATCAGCTTAAAGCAATCATATCATATATATATATAAAAGTGAAAACTATATCAACTTAAAGCAATCATATCAAATATATATATAAAAGTTAAAACTATATCAGCTTAAAGCAATCATATCATATATGTATATAAAAGTGAAAACTATATCAACTTAAAGCAATCATATCATATATATATATAAAAGTGAAAACTATATCAGCTTAAAGCAATCATATCATTTATATATATAAAAGTGAAAACTATATCAGCTTAAAGCAATCATATCATATATATATATAAAAGTGAAAACTATATCAGCTTAAAGCAATTATATCATATATATATATAAAAGTGAAAACTATATCAGCTTAAAGCAATCATATCATATATATATATAAAAGTGAAAACTATATCAGCTTAAAGCAATCATATCATATATATATATAAAAGTGAAAACTATATCAGCTTAAAGCAATCATATCATATATATATATAAAAGTGAAAACTATATCAGCTTAAAGCAATCATATCATATATGTATATAAAAGTGAAAACTATATTAACTTAAAGCAATCATATCATATATATATATAAAAGTGAAAACTATATCAGCTTAAAGCAATCATATCATATATATATATAAAAGTGAAAACTATATCAGCTTAAAGCAATCATATCATATATATATATAAAAGTGAAAACTATATCAGCTTAAAGCAATCATATCATATATATATATAAAAGTGAAAACTATATCAGCTTAAAGCAATCATATCATATATATATATAAAAGTGAAAACTATATCAACTTAAAGCAATCATATCATATATATATATAAAAGTGAAAACTATATCAACTTAAAGCAATCATATCATATATATATATAAAAGTGAAAACTATATCAGCTTAAAGCAATCATATCATATATATATATAAAAGTGAAAACTATGTCAACTTAAAGCAATCATATCAAATATATATATAAAAGTGAAAACTATATCAGCTTAAAGCAATCATATCATATATGTATATAAAAGTGAAAACTATATCAACTTAAAGCAATCATATCATATATATATATAAAAGTGAAAACTATATCAGCTTAAAGCAATCATATCATTTATATATATAAAAGTGAAAACTATATCAGCTTAAAGCAATCATATCATATATATATATAAAAGTGAAAACTATATCAGCTTAAAGCAATCATATCATATATATATATAAAAGTGAAAACTATATAAACTTAAAGCAATCATATCATATATATATATAAACGTGAAAACTATATCAACTTAAAGCAATCATATCATTTATATGTATATACAAGTGAAAACTATATCAGCTTAAAGCAATCATATAATTTATATGTATATAAAAGTGAAAACTATATCAGCTTAAAGCAATCATATCATATATGTATATAAAAGTGAAAACTATATCAACTTAAAGCAATCATATCATATATATATATAAAAGTGAAAACTATATCAGCTTAAAGCAATCATATCATTTATATATATAAAAGTGAAAACTATATCAGCTTAAAGCAATCATATCATATATATATAGAAAAGTGAAAACTATATCAGCTTAAAGCAATCATATCATATATATATATAAAAGTGAAAACTATATCAGCTTAAAGCAATCATATCATATATATATATAAAAGTGAAAACTATATCAACTTAAAGCACTCATATCATATATATATATAAAAGTGAAAACTATATCAGCTTAAAGCAATCATATCATTTATATGTATATACAAGTGAAAACTATATCAACTTAAAGCAATCATATCATATATATATATAAAAGTGAAAACTATATCAGCTTAAAGCAATCATATCATATATATATATAAAAGTGAAAACTATATCAACTTAAAGCACTCATATCATATATATATATATAAAAGTGAAAACTATATCAACTTAAAGCAATCATATCATATATATATATAAAAGTGAAAACTATATCAACTTAAAGCAATCATATCATATATATATATAAAAGTGAAAACTATATCAGCTTAAAGCACTCATATCATATATATATATAAAAGTGAAAACTATATCAACTTAAAGCAATCATATCATATATATATATAAAAGTGAAAACTATATCAGCTTAAAGCAATCATATCATTTATATGTATAAAAGTGAAAACTATATCAACTTAAAGCAATCATATCATATATATATATAAAAGTGAAAACTATATCAGCTTAAAGCAATCATATCATATATATATATAAAAGTGAAAACTATATCAGCTTAAAGCAATCATATCATATATATATATAAAAGTGAAAACTATATCAGCTTAAAGCAATCATATCAAATATATATATAAAAGTGAAAACTATATCAACTTAAAGCAATCATATCATATATATATATAAAAGTGAAAACTATATCAACTTAAAGCACTTGTAAAATGAAAGCACACTACTCAAACAACTAGGAAACATGACGGCCTTGTAAGGAACTCCGAATGTTCTAGTGAGTTAGTCACACCGCAGAAAACCACTTAAACCCTATTAGAGGGCGTCTGTAAAACACCTATGCGTCTCCCCTGGATGGGAAGGGGGGAAATTAGAGACGTAAAATATATCCACCCTGGGAAATATGGAAATCATTCGAATGTAAGCAATCTGTTATCGCCAGCCAGGACAGGGGAGGGTATCAATGACATGGTGAAGTTAATTTCATGGCCATTCTACTAGCAGACAGTCGTATTGGCTAAAAATAAGTATGCGCTGAAGTGTAAAATCAAGCTATACACTTTGCTCGAAGTGGAAGTTGAAAAATAAGTCAAGCTCCACGTTTTACTATTCAACAGCACCCGTTCTAATTCTAATTTTTTGCCAACTCAGGCTATTTAATATTTTTTAACATCAATGGATTTTTACAACACTTTTAACGAATATTTTTTTTTTAAAATTGAGTCTTTAACGATTTTCACTTTAAAATAAAAGTTAAACGAAAGAGAATGGTTGGTTTTCAAATTCTAGACAATCAAATTGTCTGCTTGTCTCTCTGATTGTCTGCCTATTGGTCTGCCTGTTTGTTTGCCTGCTTGTCTCTCTGTTTGTCTGCCTGTTTGTCTGCCTGTTTGTCTGCCTGTTTGTTTGCCTGCTTGTCTCTCTGTTTGTCTGCCTGTTTGTCTGCCTGTTTGTCTGCCTGTTTGTCTGCCTGTTTGCCTGGGTCAAATCTTGCATATCAAGGTTGACCCCCCCCCCTGCTAATATCCAACTGAGCTGAAACTTTGTACACTTAACAACCTTGATGACAATCTGACTCACTTAATGAACAATACCAACACTTTTTTACTTGCATGCTTTACGTCTCGTACAAATGAAACGTTCACAAGAGTACCTAACTGCCAGAGGGCCAGCCTTGACCCTGCATAAGGGCGATGACCCCACAAATTCTAAATCCTATTTGGTATTTTTACGTTTTTAAAAATATAAGAAAATTTAAAAAAAAACAAAGCAAATTTCACCAAAAAGATAACTCTGAGTGTGATCCTTGAATTATCTCCCTTCAACGTCATTGTGGCTTCCGCTTCTTTAAATGTTGACATAAACATGATGCTGTACCAGTACAGGTATTGTCATATAGTACCAGGCAAAGTTGAATGATGGTCGGGTACTGGTCATGTCTTCAATTTGGGATTTGCCAAGGAAAGAGAATCCTTTTAATCTTAGTACCCCTGCATCTGCGGCTCTTACAGCCTGGCGGCACACTGGAAACATATTCATCGATTCAATTGAAATGCGTCGTACTTCAAAGCAACCTCTGCGGCAAACATGATCCCTGAAAACCACCTCCCAATGCACCCCCGCCTCAGTGTATCAAAACACCTTTATAGAATTGTCCATGTGGAAAGATCGCCTTACTCCAGTCTGTGGCCGACAGAGAGGAGAGCAGATTGCGATCTGTTCCAGCTCCGTGTTTTAGCTCTACAGATTATCAACATCGTTAAAGATTGGTGCTCTAATTCATCCATTTCATTGTTAGCAAGGAGAGAAAGAGCTCTTTCAACCAACACTTTGCTTGCAAGGAGAGAAAGAGTTCTCTCAGCCAACACTTTTCTAACATGGACAGAAATAACTCTCTTGACCACCCTGTCCTGTAGGCATCAATTTCTGGTGGCATCCTGTTTTTGTATGTATTTGAGTCCTGTTATAAAACTCTGTCAAATTTGAAATTTTCCATTTGGTGTCGACACCCTATGAGTAGCCCCCCCCCCCCGCACCCCCTAGTGACGCCACTGCCTATACTCATAAAGTATATTCGTCAACATGCGACATTGAGTAAATGAAGCATTACCTGAAGCATTCATTATTCCTCAACCACGTTGACAATATACCTACTCACAAGTTTGTGAATATACCTACTCACAATTTTGTGAATATACCTACTCACAAGTTTGTGAATATACCTACTCACAATTTTGTGAATATACCTACTCACAAGTTTGTGAATATACATACTCACAAGTTTGTTAATATACATACTCACAAGTCTGTGAATATACCTACTCACAAGTTTGTGACAGTGGCGTAGCGAGCTTAACTCGCGCCCGGGGCACAATACCTTTTTAGCGCCCCCAATACCTTTTTAGCGCCCCCCTATTCGAAAACCATACAATATTATTGTAAAATATACCATTTGGCGCCCCATTGTGAGTAGCGCCCGGGGCATTATGCCCCCCTTGCCCCCCCCCCCTCACTACCCCACTGGTTTGTGAATATACCTACTCACAAGTTTGTGAATTTACATACTCACAAGTTTTTGACCAGAAAACAAGGGCTCGCCCAAAGAAATCATGCAGGACACTACTAGAGGAGGGAGAAGAAGAGCAAGACAGAGAAAAAGATGGGACGATAACATCAAAGAGTGGACGTGACTAAAACTAGGCGATGCTATGTGTTTTGCAGAAGACCGAGAGGAATGGAGAAGGATAGTTTTCATGTCAGCTGTGGCGCCCCAACGGTCCAAGGACTAAGGGACATGATGATGATGAAGTTTGTGAATATACCTACTCACAAGTCTGTGAATAAACCTACTCACAAGTTTGGGAATATACCTACTCACAAGTTTGTGAATATACATACTCACAAGTTTGGGAATATACCTACTCACAAGTTTGTGAATATACCTACTCACAAGTTTGTGAATATACCTACTCACAAGTTTGTGAATATACCTACTCACAAGTTTGTTAATATACATACTCACAAGTTTGTGAATATACCTACTCACAAGTTTGGGAATATACCTACACACAAGTTTGTGAATATACCTACTCACAAGTTTGTGAATATACCTACTCACAAGTTTGTGAATATACCTACTCACAAGTTTGTGAATATACCTACTCACAAGTTTGTGAATATACCTACTCACTAGTTTGTGAATATACCTACTCACAAGTTTGGGAATATATCTACTCACAGGTTTGTGAATATACCTACTCACAGGTTTGTGAATATACCTACTCACAGGTTTGTGAATATACCTACTCACAAGTTTGTGAATATACCTACTCATAAGTTTGGTAATATACCTACTCACAAGTTTGTAAATATACCTACTCACAAGTTTGTGAATATACCTACTCATAAGTTTGGGACTATACCTATTACTCCCCAAGTTTGTGAATATACCTAGTACTCCCTAGAAGTGCTAATTATAATTCATTGTTTACAGATGTGCGGATCAACAAGTTGTTTCTACGCTACAGATGAACTCTTCTGACCAACCAGGTCAAGTAAAACCAAACGTATCAGTTGCGTTTCAGTGCCCTGTTCTTCCGTACGGTAACATGCAGTTCTCTTGTATAAGAAGTATTAAGCTATTAGTTAATCCTTAATTTGAGAACCGTTATGTGTGTGTACATGTGTGTACACTTGTGTGAACATGTGTGTATGTGTGTGTGTGCTTGTGGGTGTGTTCGTATGTGTGTGCGTGTGCGTATGTATTATTCCGTGACCCAGTTATATATAGGTGGTCAGTAGGTCAGTTCTGAATATTACCCAATTAATTATAATGAAGGATTAAAAAAAAATGTGAATTTGGAGGGATACTTTTAAAGCTATTTAATGAATTGGCCTGGATAGTGACTTGTCTAATAACTTGGCCAAGGCCCTGGCTAATAACTTGGCCAAGGCCCTGGCTAATGACATTTAAAATCCTATAGTGTGTATCATACTTCAGATAACAGTTTCAAATAATTTGGCGGCCACATTGAACTTTGTTCATCCGCGAACACGAGTATACTTTCTGTTCCCAGAAAACGCACTAAAACATATGGTGAACGATATTTCTGTGCCCATAACAATTGAATTCTGTCCCATCACGCATCCATAATATAACGACCATCACATCCTTCAAAACTGCCCTAGAGACCAATCTCTTCAAACTCTACTATACCGACTCATTCTCCCCCTCCTCTGATAGTTAAACAACGCTCGCTGCTGCTGAGTGCTGTCCATTGCGAGACAGGGGTAGATAGTGCCTGGGTGGGTGCTGTCCATGGCTAGACAGGGGTAGATAGTACCTTGGTGGGTGAGGTCAAGCTTTTCACCAATTGTTGATTTTAAATGTAAACGTTTCTGTAATTGCTAATTTTTATGTGAAGCGCAGTGAGCCTAGCCCTATAAGGCTGGGGTCACACGCTATAGACAACTACTACTACTAATAATAATAATAATAATGCGCTATATAAAACCACCTAATAATAATAATACTATGACTTTATTTAACCGTAATACCTGCATTTAAGAATAATCTATCTACATTTAACTACGGCTACATTCCAAATCCTTTGCAAATCCCATTGGCGCATTCCGACATAACAATTTCCAACCCTGACGATGTCTTGCCAACTCTTCTCTATTGCAAGCTCTTCTCTATTGCAAGCTCTTCTCTATTGCAAGCTCTTCTCTTGCCAACTCTTCTCTATTGCAAGCTCTTCTCTATTGCCAACTCGTTCATGTCTTTACATACATCCTCTTCGATCTCTCTTCGCCAATGAGACATAATCTTCTTTTCATGATGCTTCAGTTGACCAGATACCCGAAGATTACACAACAAGTTGTTCACGCCAAACTCAAGACCAGGACAATTAAACCAAAACATGCAAACATGTCCAAGCCTCATTCCAGTGTGTGGCAATTATCAGATGCTTCGGTAGTAAGACTTGTGGGGGAGACCTGTGACGTTTCAGCGGCTAACTCAGGGAGACCACACAGGCAAACCGCGGCCAATATTGACCTATCCACTCAACAAACTCGAGAATCCTCTAAGCCGCGATCCTGTTAATCTGAAACCAGACCACAACAAGTCGCCCTGGGCGGGTGGCGAGTGCCGAGTCTTTGATTCCTGGGCCAACATTTGGGAATGTTTGTCTTCTCACATTCTGACTTGATTAAAATATAGAGCATTAGTGAAGTGTTAATCTGTGGCGTCACGAGATGGTACAAGGGGCCCCAATTTATTCATTTATTGTCTACATACACATGTGCTAACATAAGTGTTTTTGAAAACATCATACACTATGAAACAAAATACACTCTGAAACAACATACACTCTGAAAAACATACACTCTGAAAAAGATTCAAGGGACATTTGGATTATTGAAGTAATCACAATCCCCTTGAATACACCCAGCACGGCATCCATCACTACATCCAACACTACATCCAACACTACATCCAACACTACATCCAACACTACATCCAACACTACATCCAACACTACATCCAACACTACATCCAACACTAAATCCAACACTACATCCAACAGTACATCCAACACTACATCCAACACTACATCCAACACTACATCCAACAGTACATCCAACACTACATCCAACACTACATCCAACACTACATCCAACACTACATCCAACACTACATCCAACACTACATCCAACAGTACATCCAACACTACATCCAACAGTACATCCAACACTACATCCAACACTACATCCAACACTACATCCAACACTACATCCAACAGTACATCCAACACTACATCCAACAGTACATCCAACACTACATCCAACACTACATCCAACACTACATCCAACACTACATCCAACACTACATCCAACACTACATCCAACACTACATCCAACACTACATCCAACACTACATCCAACACTACATCCAACACTACATCCAACACTACATCCAACACTACATCCAACACTACATCCAACACTACATCCAACACTACATCCAACACTACATCCAACACTACATCCAACACTACATCCAAAACTACATCCAACACTACATCCAACACTACATCCAACACTACATCCAACACTACATCCAACACTACATCCAACACTACATCCATCACTACATCCAACACTACATCCAACACTATATCCAACACTACATCCAACACTACATCCAACACTACATCCAACACTACATCTAACACTACATCCAACACTACATCCAACACTACATCTACATTATATTGATAATTTTAAAATATCTTATTACTTGCATTCGGATAAAATAATCAAAATATTTTTTATTTATTTTATAGATTAAGTTTATTTCTAATTTCTAATAATAATGCTCAAACATTTACATAAATATAAACATATTTTTTATTTTAAAGTATCGAGTTCGTTAAAAATTATAAGAAAATCCATACTTTTGTGTTTAAAGTATTTCAATTGATTCGTTTTGAGCATAATGTGGTACACTAGCTCATTCTTATATACTAGGACATATGTCCCGATGTTACCGAGTTAATAATGGCAGACATTTTGCGATACTGTCTCCCTGCTATTGATAAGTCTTATCTTAAATAGAAGTATCTATGTAATGATGTTTATGTTTCTAACATCATTTAGTTTTGAGATTAAATATCTGCTATATGTAATATAGGCCTACCATACCACTTTATCTGCCCCTGAACTACAATTTATTTTTGTTCTCTAAAAATGTTAAAAACATTATCTTAAGTGTACAACAATAAATCTTTATACCATTTTAAATATCTTTTAAATTAACGGAATTCGATATAATTGTATCGTCATTCAAAATGTAACCAAAGTTTGTCTTTTTTTTTCTCAAATATATTATCTGCAATTGTAAAACAAAAAATTCTTTTAACTAAAGATGAACCTCTTAACCTATTTTCATGCCTTTAACAACCTAGAGTGTTTTTTCATGCTTGTAACAGCCTAGAGTGTTTTTTCATGCTTGTAACAGCCTAGAGTGTTTTTTCATGCTTGTAACAGACTAGAGTGTTTTTCATGTTTGTAACAGCATAGAGTGCTTTTTCATGCTTGTAACAGCCTAGAGTGTTTTTGTATGCTTGTAACATCCTAGAGTGTTTTTTCATGCTTGTAACAGCCTAGAGTGTTTTTTAAAACACTTGCTTAAAATGGTTTGGTTTTGATATATTTATATTAGGTATGGGTACACTTATGTCAACGTACCAACAGTTTGTCAACGCCTTTGAACTATATTTTCTTAACTGATATAAAATGCATCTATTTGTTGAAAAAGAATTCAATACCTCTTTTCCCCCAATGTAATATCTTTGGATTTAAAGATATTGTCATTCACTTAAAAATGTACACACCCTTTTCCCTCAACCTGATATGAGTTTACCTAAAAAGGTTAAGTTTTTTATTAATTTCATTCCTTTATTCTGAGGCGTATCTTGTGCTGTCCGGGGCAAAATTTAAGTATTGAATCTCTCTCCCCCACCCCCATTTTTAACAAACATTAGTAAAATAGTTGACGAATTGATAGCCCTTACGCACCAGGCTACACATTTTGGCACATCCGGAACTTTAAAAAAAACCCAATAATTTAAGTCCCAGATCACTTTTACCGCTCAATGTCTTATATTATATTATATATATACATATATATATATATATATATATATATATATATATATATATATATATCTATACCTATATATATATCTATAATTGTAGGCATAATTCCGTATATTGAAAAATTCTGGTTATTTATTTGAATATTACAAACTAGACCAAAGTTCAAATCTGAATCATACTTGTGTTTTGATATATTGCTATCTAAATGAACCAATTACTACTTCATATGGTTTGTTCTTGTTTGGGTGAGTGATAGGTGAAGTGGTGATTGGCTATTTGGCTATGAAGTTTCGCTGCACTCATTGACTTAAACGGTATCTTCTTATAAAAAGTATTTGTATAAATTATGTTTTATTACTTTATAAATATGATGAAAGCAAAATATTTTTGGAATGAAAAATAAGTAAAACATTATTAAATGTAAGAATACAACGTTAAAAATTAAAAGTAATCAAAAATATGTATTGAATTTTATTTTTAAAACAGGGTATTGCATTATCGGTTTTGTCATTACACGGTTATTAAATCAAAGAGACTTAAAACGTTTGATTGGCAACTTTAAATAAGCTCTTATAAAATTAATCTATTTTTTATTTATTTGAGTTCAATCGAAAATTTTACTTGGACATCGTTTGAAGTCATTTAGATATAACTAATTTTAAATCGATTATGCAGTATGAAAAACGCTGACTTATACTGTACTTCCGGGGCGCTGCTCTGCAGGCGACTCGATTGCATCAGTGCATCTTTTTCAGCCTTTTTTACAGTTTTTACACGTTAGATTTAATTGTGTTTCACTCAAGTACAAATCGATCTACTAAGGATGATTTTCTTGTATGTTTTGTGTCTTTTTCTTCGCGGGAAACAGCTTTAATATGGACTTTGGATATCAAAATAGTCAGCCTGGTATAAAAATGTCACTTCCGCCATTTTTGTAAACTTCCGCCATGTCAAAAACAAATGGCGACCAATTCACGACTAAAAGGAAGAAAGCAGGGAAGAAGGGGAGTCATTCGTTTAAAATGCGGAAACATAGGACAGCGAGACTTTCTTCCACATGTTGTTTTGGGAAACGTTAGATCACTACGTAACAGGATGGATGACGTGGGTTGTTGGGGATGAAGCGTGATTTTAAATACATTTTATTATTATTATTACTAAATTAACATCAGATGTTTGGGTTTTCCCGATAAATGCTATTATATTATATAAGAATGAGCTATAGGGACATAATGCCAAAGAGCCGAAAATATTTTGATACATTCGGACTCTTAAAAACAAACATAGTTATTTTCTATTATTTTACGTAAATCGAATAAATTTACATGCGCAAAAAATATTATATTTCCGCTTTTATTTTAGCAAAAGTTTAAGTATTATTATTATAAATTACAAATACATATAAAGAAATAACTAAGGAACTATCTTAAGCATTTTATATACGTTTAAAAGTTATGAAAAAAAAATTAAATAGAAAAAATATGATCAAAGAAATACACAGTAATCACATTTATCGGGAAAACCTAAACATCAGTTGTTGTTAGTGCGTTCTTTAGCGCGTTGTCAATAAGGCGAAATAAAATTAAAATTAATTAGTTCTAAATATACACGCAAATGACGTCATAGTGCGAATTGCCTATTTAGCCAAAGCTAAAAGTTCTCTGATTTAATAAAAGAACGTGACAAAACTGATAATGTACATTCCCCTTCTTATAAGTAAAATTAATAAATAGCATTGAAACTTAAATACTAATTTAGCTTTGTATTTTTAACATTTCTTCTTCTTCTTCTATATATTAATTAAGGGCCCACGATCAATTTATTGATCATTATGGCTCTTATGAATGTAGATTGGATTTGCAATGTCTCTGTGCCTGGTGTTGATGGGGATATTGAACTGGTTACAAGAGTAACTGTTTGAGGGTACTTTTTATTCATTCCAAAAATAAACTTTTAAGAAATATATACAGTAGTAAAAACTCTACATTTGAAAATAATTTAAATTTAATTTAAATTGGTGTAGCAAAACTAAATAGCCAAATAGCGTTTTTAATGCACTTATCACTGATCTAGCATTTTAAATGAAAAAAAAATCTTCTGCGTAAGGGGGCTACAATCCTGTGGATGATTTATTTATTTTGCTAAAACTCTGTGTAGCCCACTATACACTATACATTCATTTTGCCCAGTGCAGCACAAGATAAGCCTCAGAATAAATTTGATCAATAATTAACCTTCTTGGATACATGTATATCGATGGTAGGAAATAGAGTTCATGCATTTTTACTTGGATGACAATATCTTTCAATCAAATGACATTTCAGTTGTAAAAAAAAAAAAGAATCTATATTCTCATTTTACATATGAACATATGTTAACCAATTATGAAAATCAGTGACTTTAACAAAACATAAAAATATTTTCATAATTATCCCCAGGGATATCAAAACCCAATCACTTTACACAAGTGAAAATTTAATTTTAAAAAGAGAGATTTTATTAGATAGAGAGATAGAAAGACAGACAGACAGGCAGACTAATACACAGATAGATGATATATAGATAGAGATGTAGATAAAAGATGGCTACACGGATGGATGGATGATGGATGAAAGGATGGATGGATGGAAGGGTGGGTGGGTGAGAGGATGAATGGATGGATGGATAGATAGGTAGATAGAAAGGCAGGTAGGTTGGTAGGTAGGTAAGTAGGTAGATAGATGGGTAGATAGATACAGACCTGTTTACTCTTACGATTTTGGTGTACAATGTACGATTTTGATGTGTGTACATTATATATACTGAGTGTTTTTTTACCATTAAGATAATGTATTGAACGATTTTGTGATGAAATTGTACGATTTTAAGATTTTGAGGGTAAACAGGTCTGTAGATAGAAGCTGGATTGGTATATAGATAGGTAGGTAGGTAGTTAGGTAGGTAGGTGGGCAGGTAGGCAGGCAGGCATGTAGATGGTAAATAGGTAGATAGGTAGATGATAGATAGATAGGTAGATAAACAGACAGACAGACAAACAGACAGGCAGTCAGACAGACAGAGAGACAGAAGGAGAGACAGAAAGAGAGACAGTCAGAGAGACAAACAGACAGACAGAGATGTAGACAGATAGACAGACATATAGACAGACAGAGAGTCAGACAGAGAGACAGACAGAGAGACAGACAGAGAGACAGACAGAAAGATAGACAGAGACTGACAGTGAGACAGACTGAGAGACAGTTTGAGAGACAGCTTGAGAGACAAACATAGAGACAGAGAGACAGACAGACAGAGAGTCATATAGACCGGCAGAGAAACAGAGAGACAGACAGAGAGAAAGAGAGACAGACAGACAGAAAGAGAGATAGACAGAGAGACAGACAGAGAGACAGACAGAGAGACAGACAGAGAGACAGACAGAGAGACAGACAGAGAGTCAGACAGAGAGACAGACAGAGAGACAGACAGAGAGACAAACAGAGAGACAGACAGAGAGACAGACAGTCCGACAGACCGACAGATCATCCTTGAATAATTGCAAAAAAGTTATCTTAATTCGGTAAACTATATCTATACATATATAAGTATATCCCGTATGTGCTTCTATACCATCAATCCAAAGTAATGAGAATTGTGTGAATTATTACACACATTTTACAATATTCCGTTTTGGGACCGGGGACCTAAATTCTTTTTTTCCCCCTTTTATGAGCTAAATATAATTTTCGTATTCGTTCCTATACCATTCATCCGATTGCGATAAAACTGTGGTAAGTTGTTGTGGGCACCAATGGTTTCTGAATTAGCTTATCCATTTTGAAATATTCCTTTTCGGGCCGGAGCCCCAAATTATTTTTTTCTTATATGAGCTATACAAATATAATTTCAATCAGCGCTATTGCATGGGTGGCTAGAAATCAATCAAATACAAACGGCATTTCAGTTTGTGTGTGACATAAGTACAACCATTTTAAAATTTTACGTTTGGGGCCGGGGGCCTTATTTTAAAAATAATAAATATTTGAGCTACCTAAATATAATTTAAAACAGAGCTACTGCGTGGGTGGATCAATCGCTACAAGTGTGTGGACTAAATTTTGAAAATACACGCTTCTCACGTGGACAGCTATATGTTGCCTGCTCACGTGGACAGCTATATGTTGCCTGCTCACGCGTTGAAAAAACTTCTAATTTATTTGTGTACGCACGAGACGGAAAAAAACAATAAATATTTTCTATTTAAAAACTACTTTAACCTCAATTAAAACACAAACACTTTTTTTCATTGAGTGGCATGCAACGCATGCCGGGTTCTCGCTAGTTATTTATAAACAATTATTTAATAATTAAAAGTATTCCGATTCTACTTCCATTTAAATTTTAAATTGAGGTGAAGAGTAAGAGTAAATTCTTGTAACCCCATTTTTTTTTGTACTTGTTTTTTTTTAAATCTGACGAAGGTTTTTTTTTAAAAACCAAGGCGTTGTTTTGTTCCATCTTCTTTTAAGTTATCAATCTCCTGTCTTCTGCCTCATTTTTCATATTACTTATTCAATAAGTTATTGACTTATTGTTTACATTTTTGTTACTTACCATTTTGGCTAATTCAGATAGATCGTACCTCATCATTAGTCATTAGGTTTAGTAGATTTAGGGTTCAGGTTAAGTTTAGGGATAGATTTAGGGTTCAGGTTAGGTTTAGGGATAAATTTAGGGTTAAGGCAACCAAGATGGCGGCCATGTTAAAAAAACGCGTTACGATCTATCCGAATTTACCAAAAATTTTTTCTTAATTAATATTTGAATAAATATTTTTTTTAAACCGAGCTAAAGTTATACATTTAGTATCATTTAGTTGTCAGTAAACTGGTAGGGACGTGTTAAAAATGTAAAGAATCATTTTTCCTAAAAAGTTTTTTTTAAAATGAAACTTAAACATTGTTTTCATTTGTTGCAGTCTATTGTTATAAATGTTGACCTTAGTGAAAAATTAGCAAAAAGCCATTCAAGTTAAATGAAATAATAAAAAAAATCTTAAACTCTAGGTAACCGGTTTTGAATGCTTAGTCATAGTCAAAATCCCTAACTCAAGCATAAATTCTAATGTAAATTTAGTTCCCCCAAACTTGAGCCTAAATTCACCCCTAAATTTAGTCCCCTTAACCCTTTGAATCCTGAATTATAAAAAAGTGGAATAAAAATTTTGTTTTTTGATTTTCTTTTGATGAAATTGAGTCAAAAAAGACATTTTATGAAAAAAAAATATTTGCACAACCCTTTCATGGTTTTTTACCATGACTCCATTTGGAGTCAATGGGTCTGAAATGAAAAGTCATGAAAAATGTGAATTTAAACTTCTCGTTCTTTATTCAACATTATATTTTAATTCAAAGCAAAAAACAAAGCCAAAATTAATTATTAAACAACTAATGCTTCTTTTTCATACAAATTATTTTTAAAAAATGTGTCTCTTGTTAACAGAAATAACAACTTCGTATAAAAAATCACGACCAAGTTATTTGTTATGTATGCACTACTTCATATGAAATATCATGAAACAGTTGTTGTCCTTAGTTACACATAAATGGCAATTGCACTTTATGCATTTCAGTCTCGCGTATGAGTTGCACACTTTGCAACGCTGTTTTGGCTCTTCGTGGGCTGGAAAGTGGCCAATGTTGTCAAACCGCCCAGATAAGTGGACAACAGTTAGTTTTCTTTTCTTCTTTGTGTCATCTTCATCTTCTTCATCATTTCCGGCTTGTTGAGAAAATCTTACCGGGCGACCTGGACCCTTTCGAGCAAGGAATGGCGGTAGCTTTTGTTCGATTACGAGACTTTCACTGATACTGCCGGTGAACTCTAGAAGACTAAGCTGGTTCTTACGTGGAGTTCCCTTCTGGGCTGTGTGACAACGATACAATATCCATCCATTTACAACCGCTACGTTCAGGACCCAGAAAAAAATGCGACGATACCACTTACAACTTCTGTGATCCAACTTGTAAAGTGACATCAACATGTCAAATAGGTCAACCCCACCCATATGTTCATTGTATTCTTTCACGATAGCAGGATAATCTATTTCGACATGTTTCCTTTGCTTTCTATCCTATCCGTTTTATTTTTGACATTGGTTCTATGCCAATATGAGTTGATGACAACTGTACAGCCGAACTATCCATCCAACGAACAACATGTAATCCACTGTTGGCATCAACGCGGTAGTCAAATGATCCACGTCCTTCTTTCTTTAACTCTTTATCTGAGTTGAGGTCACATCCTCTAGTCCGATTGGATCGGATAGTTCCAACAGACCAGATTTCTGTAGCTGTGTGTGTAATTCAAGGAAGGTAAACCAGTTGTCGAAGTACACCTTAAAATTCTTGTCAATTGGAAGGGTTTCGCAGAGTTTTATGACAAAGTCACCACAACTTTCTGACACTGACGGACAACTGCCATCATACAACAGAAAATCGTATGTCAATCCGCTAACCCCACATCGTGCAATAGCCTTAAAACCGCATTTCTTTGGTTTTTTAGGAAGATATTGTCGTAAACTATTCTTCCCTTTATATGGAATCATTTGCTCGTCAACACTCATCTTTTCTTCTGGTTCAGTTTGCAGGCAAGCATCACTTAACATAGTCAGCATTGGCCGAACCTTGAAATATCTATCATATAGTGGGTTATCCCGAGTGGTGACAACTAACGAGTTCTCATTGAAATGAATGAATTTCTGGAGCTCAGCAAATCGGTTTCTACTCATCACATCTGCCACTGGAGCAAACCTTGTCTCTGTCGCCCAATACATTCGATATCTAGGCATATGCACAATGCCCATTTTCATCAAAATACCCAGATATTTCTCAAATTCATCTCGATCGGTTCTGAAGCTGGATCCACTTTGCACAGCATAAAAGTTAGTTTGCTCAACAATGTGCTGTATTAGTTCATGGGTAAAATATTTATGGAAGTACTCAATAGGTTTGAGTATTTCAGCTTAACCTTCGGACCCATAGACTCCATTTGGAGTCAATGAGAAAAACTAAAATTTTCCTAACTTATTTCAAATTAAACTATTTTCAAATGATTCTATCTAGTTCTTTGATTAAATGCAGTCATGAAAATAATTATCGTACCTGTTTTCAGAAAATTTAGCTAATTTTAATTTTTTTTTATAAAATTTGCAAATGTTTTTTAGCAGACAATTAGTTTATAACCAGTAACTATAGCAACGCCATCTAGTTAATTAAAAATATAAAATTAACAAAGATCATAGAAAATATCTTTAAAATTATATCCAATATTCAAAATTATATCAGTGCACACTAATTGTGAATAAAAAATTATTATAGGTCTTGACTCCAAGGGGCCTGAAAGGGTTAACATAAGCGTAAATCTTCAGATATAAAATTTATGACTGAACGCCTAACTTAAACCAAGCATAAAATCCCAAATTTGTCAGAAAAAATAATAAAATGCTGGTCTTGTTTTAAATATCATAATTATCAACACAATAAAATATTAATATAAAATAAAAAAAATAACGTTCCCTTAGCGTAATAATATTTTAAAAAAAGAAAAATTAACTCTAGTGATTTAATAAAAATACTTCTTAAATGATAATTTATTGATATTAAAAACAATAACAAAATTGTCAAATTCGGATAAAATACATAAATAGTTCTCTTAATGTTATTTAAAAATGTATTTATAATAATAATACTTACACATAGCCTGAAACAAACACAGATATCTTTTATGTTTAGCACATTTAAATTTATTCGATGTCGGTAAATATTAGAAAATCATTATCACTATTTTTAATATTCCGAATGTATTTAAATTAATTCGTTTCTTTAGCGTCGTATGGATACCGGTGATCACACTTATACTTTCCTATTATTTATAAATAAATAAATAAGTAAATATATATATATATATATATATATATATGTGTGTGTGTGTGTGTGTATAATGAAGTTTCAATTATGTTGAATATTATAAACGCTATACACCGACTCAGTACTGGAATGTATACGTCTCCTATTTCTACTTAAAAATAGCGTGTTTGTTCAAGTTTACAATTTTTAGCATAGTAACATGAGTTTGACATGGATATTTAATTTTAGCCTCCGTCATTATCTACAAACACACACGCACCAACGTGCACCAACACACACCAACGTGCACCAACGCGCACCAACGTGCACCAACACACACCAACACACACCGACGTGCACCAACACGCATCAACGTGAACCAATGCGCACCAACGTGCACCAACACGAACCAAAGTGCACCAACGCGAATGCTTGCATGGACGAATAGTGTATCGAATGACCGCGTCATCAAACAGATTTGATTCGAAACGGCGATATCTTTACTCTCCTTTTACCTATTCCTGCGAAAATTTTAACTCCTTCATTTAAATTGCAACACTAACCATCCCACCATTGCGTACGCCCCTGCACACCCACTAGCGAACTTCCTTGTTAAGCTCGGACTTCTAATTATTCTATTCCTCGGTTTCCGAGTTTAATCCGTGCGCAACAAACCATTGCTGGCCATATGGTCGTGTGATATTCGAAACGTTTGAAAGGGATGAGATCACGTGGTAGTCGCGGTGGTCGTCTGCTCACGCTGTGTGCAAGGCCACGCAGTGGTTGGTCAGTGGTGCTGAGTTGGCGGCAGTCAAGAAGAAGTGGTAACAGGAAGGGGTGTGTCGATGAAGGTAGCAACAGGAAGTAATGTGTCCGTGGGTGTAGCAACAGGAAGTGGTGTGTCGATGAAGGTAGCGACAGGAAGTAATGTGTCCGTGGGTGCAGCAACAGAAAGTGGTGTGTCGTTAAGGGTAGCGACAGGAAGTAATGTGTCCGTGGGTGTAGCAACAGAAAGTGGTGTGTCGCTAAGGGTAGCAAAAGGAATCACTGTTTAAACAACATTGTCTCAAGACACAGTGTGTCAGTTTTTACAAAAGGGGGGGGGGTGGTTACACTAAGGCATTTAAAGCCATACGGACACGAGCATACATCATAACTAGCAGAGGCGTCACCTTCAGTGGTATTTACTCTCATTTGATATGAAAAAACATTTGGCCCCCTTGATCTAGGAATGAAGACACCGTTTCACAACGTTCTGACTTCATGTTATCAGCAATGTTATCTTACGCACGGTGCGCAGGAGAGACGTTCGTGTGTGTGCACCAACAGAAACTTACATTAAACCTCCATCACTGACCTTGCCGCAGCGCAAAATTATTATTTTTTAAAGACTAGCCGAAATACCCGGCATTGCACGGGATTGCATTCGGTAAATAAAACAACTTCTACATCCTTTTAATTACCATTGCAATTTAGAGCCATGTAAAAAAACCACTTTTATAGTAAAAAACAAAAATTACGTTGTCTTCTATAAAAACACATTATAACAACTTTTGTAAATCGTTCGTTATCTGGTGGTATCCCGATTCCAGAGGGATTCCAGTCTGATCCCTTTTTCCCGATGGGATCCCGTTTTTCAATGTATCACAGTACCCGTTTGGATCCCGACCCCGTTGGGATCCCAACCCCGATTTGATCTCGAACCCGGTGGGATCTCGATCTTATTTAAATCCCGAGCCAGGTTGGATCCCGATCCCATTAGGATTCCTGTTCCCGGTGGAATGCCGATCCCACTGGATCCCAATCCGATGATATCCTAATCCCATCGGTATTCTGATCCCGGTAGGATCCCGATACCGGTGGATTCCCGATTCAGATTTTATACCAAACCCGGTGGGATCCCGATCCCAGCGGATCCCTATCTCGTCATATCCCAATCACACTGGGTTCCCGATTCCAGTGGGATCCCGATCCCGATAGGATCAAATTTCCCAATAGGATCCCGATGGGATTTCGATTGCGTTATCAATTATCTCGATCCCGTTATGATCCATTTCCCTGTGGGATCCCGATACCGGTTGGTTCCCGATCACGTCGATATCCCGATGCTTTTGGGAACCCGACCCCGATTTGATCCCAATGCCGGAGGGATTCCAATCCCGGTAGGATCGAGTTTCCTGGTGGGATCCTCTTCTCTGATGCGATCCCGATAGGATCCTGATCCCAGTTTGATCCCGTTACCCGATGGGATAACTTTACCGCTGAATTCAGTTTACTGTTGGATCTCGTTTGATCCCCTTACATAACCCCGGAGTAAAATATACAAATTTCTGGAATATTCTAGATTACATTTAATATCCTCCTTGAAACGTATTAAAAATAAATTTCGACGTCATTATTTTTCGAACACGAAAAATTATACAACTTAATGTACTGCTATAACAATATAAGGTATCCTTCAGTCTTCGCGAGACGATGGAGTAGCAATGCGTGGTTCTACACTTCGATGAGTGGCTCACTAGGCCAATCCTGGAGTGACAATCTCGACTGCATTTCTCGCAGGAAAATATTGATTCCTGGTTAGATTTGGCCTTCCGTGCTGTTCTTTTTGTTGCAAGTGCTTCGTTTCGCACATCTTCTGCCTTTTTGACGCATTCGTTCACTGCTGTTTGCCAGCTGGAACGTTGTTCGGCAATGATCTCCCATTTGTTGATTTCAATGTTGTTTTCCCTCATGCTTCTTTTGCAAACGTCCATAAATCTCAGGCGTGGCCGTCCAATGCGCCTTTTCCCTTTTGCCAACTCTCCATACAGTAGCATCTTTAGAATACGATCTTTCTCCATTCTCCTTACATGGCCTTACCAGCGAAGTCGCCTCTTGCTAAAAGAGGAGAATATGCTACACATTTGGCACGTTATAAGACCTCTGTGTTAGTCACCTTGTCCTGCCATCGGATGCGTAAAATGCGACGCAGTCATCTTTGGTGGAAGCTGTTGCGTTTCCGCTCGTGGTTTGTGTATGTGGTCCACACTTCACTGCCATATAGGACCGTACTAAGCACACGTGACTGGTGTATGTGGTCCACACTTCACTGCCATATAGGACCGTACTAAGCACGCATGTCTGAAAGACACTTAGTTTTGTTTTTTCAGTTACATTGAGATTATTCCACATCCGCTAAACAGTTTAGCCATATTTGCTGCTGCTTAGCGATCCTGATGTTTATCTCTTCATCAACGGAGAGAGAACTAGAAATTATTGGATACAAGGTATGTGAAATGCTCAACAAACGACAGATTATAACCCTCAATAGCTATGATTGGTGGGGAAAGTGCTTCTTGCATCATGACATGAGTTTTCTGTAGACTAATTGACAGTCCAAACTCTTAACAAGCGTGTGCTAGACGATTAACTAGCCGCTGAAGACCTTCTTCTGTGTGAGATGTTAAGGCTGCATCGTCAGCGAACAGCAGTTCACGAATTAGAACCCATTTTACCTTAGTCTTTGAACGAAGGCGAGCGATATTGAACAGCTTACTATCAGATCTGGTATGTATGTACACTCCATCTTACCCATGTACACAACCCTGTTATACGCCGGAAATGGCACCCCCGCCCCAAAGGAGTGGATATTATGAGTTTAGTACCCTTCATTATTTGGATAATCAAGTGTAAGTTATTATTATTATTAGTTGTCTTAAATAGCGCGGTACCCCAGCCTAGGGCTAGGCTCACTGCGCTGTACTATGTTTGGTCAAGATCCATCTTGACCAAACATCTCTGTGTAAGTTACAACGTGAGAACAGTTGGCTGTTGACCATTTGACATTGCTCCATGTGAGAACAGCTGGCCAATGGTTGACCATTTGACCTTGCTCCATGGAAAGGTCATCCCAAGGCCTACTTCCCATTGGTCAAAATCCAAGCATATTTGAATGAGATTGAATGTCATTAAAATATTTCGTCAAGTTGACCCAATTTTCTTCACAAATATTAGCTCAATTATATTGATTAAAGACTTCTGCCCGACAGACCTACATCCTGCCCGACACACCTACATCCTGCCCGACACACCTACATCCTGCCCGACACACCTACACTCTGCCCGACACACCTACATCCTGCCCGACACACCTACATCCTGCCCGACACACCTACATCCTGCCCGACACACCTACATCCTGCCCGACACACCTACATCCTGCCCGACACACCTACATCCTGCCCGACACACCTACATCCTGCCCGACACACCTACATCCTGCCCGACACACCTACATCCTGCCCGACACACCTACATCCTGCCCGACACACCTACACTCTGCCCGACACACCTACATCCTGCCCGACACACCTACATCCTGCCCGACACACCTACATCCTGCCCGACACACCTACATCCTGCCCGACACACCTACACCTCTACACACTGCCCAACACACCTACATCCTGCCCGACACACCTACACCATGCCCGACACACCTACACCTGCCCGACACACCTACACTCCGCCCGACACACCTACACCTCTACACACTGCCCGACACACCTACATCCTGCCCGACACACCTACACCCTGCCCGACACACCTACACCTGCCCGACACACCTACACTCCACCCGACACACCTACACCTTTATCTTGCTTGTGACATACAACTGTGTCGCGACACGCAGTTTGGAAATCACAGGTTGTTATGGACGTAATGGTTGTGCAGCATCTCCTGCAGATTGTTATGGACGTAATGGTTGTGCAGCATCTCCTGCAGGTTGTTATGGACGTAATGGTTGCGCAGCATCTCCTGCAGATTGTTATGGACGTAATGGTTGTGCAGCATCTCCTGCAGGTTGTTATGGACGTAATGGTTGCGCAGCATCTCCTGCAGGTTGTTATGGACGTAATGATTGTGCAGCATCTCCTGCAGGTTGTTATGGACGTAATGGTTATGCAGCATCTCCTGCAGGTTGTTATGGACGTAATGGTTGTCCAGCATCTCCTGCAGGTTGACTGGCGTTGGCAATTTTGAGTGTTTTTTTGCTGTCTTTGTTCAATTATTACATACTGTTCAATTGATACTGTTCAATTGTTACATACTGTTCAATAGCTACATACTGTTCAATTATTTCATACTGTTCAATTCTTGCATACTGGTGGTGAATCATGTGTGAGGGATAGTGCGGTTATTGTAGGACGGGGGAACATATGGTGGGTGAGTGTGTGGGTGATGGTATAGGGGAACATTTGTGGGTGAGTGTGTGGGTAATGGTAGGGGAAGTGTTGCTAAAAAAATTACGGGCAACTAATTGGATACAACGTAATACCAGCTGAAATGAGACGTAGCGGATTGGGTTACCAGGAAGGCTTATGGAGCTGATGGCTATCAACATTAAACATGGATGCTGCCAGTTGGAGCGGAGCCTGCAGATCATCTCATTCTGCCCGACATTCGGAATGCCAGATAAGGCTACGGTCACATTGGATCTGCATTACGCCGAAATTTTAGACTGACATACGAGACCGATGTCGTTTGGAAAAAAATACTACGCAGAACAAAGTGCAGATGTTCACAGCAGCCGAGTCAAATTTACTAATTTTCGGTTCTTAGGGGGTGTGTACAAACGAATTTTTTTTCCGGCAGAATCATCCGATTATGTCTTCAAAAATCATTTCCGCGTTTTATTTATAGCTAAAATTAATGATTGTAGTTTATTGGATAAAGAACTGGTAGCTATCAAAATGTTAAATTATTTATTTGGCAGCCAAAAATAAGTTTGGCTTTCGACATCGCTCTGTAATTTTCCGCGGCACCCCATAATGTCTCATCACGGGCTTAATCAGGAACTCTTATGAAGGGATGACCTGCCGAGTGGTCGACGGACAACAGGTGACAGATGCTTTCCAGGCGAAGACCGGTGTGAGGCAAGGATGTTTGCTTTCGCCTTTCCTGTTCCTATTGGTCATTGACTGGGTGATGAAAACATCCACATAGCAGAAGCAGTATGGTATTCAATGGACCTTGTGGGACCAGCTTGTTGACCTCGATTTTGCTGACGATCTTGCCCTCCTCTCCCATACCCAACAACAGATGCAGGAGAAGACCAGAACTATTGCACGTATTGGTCTTAATATTCACAAGGGGAAGAGCAATGTCCTCAAGGTCAATACCGCCACCAATACAGCACCCATCAGGCTCAAAGAGGAAGCACCCGAAGAGGTAGAGAATTTTGTCTACCTTGGCAGCATCGTGGACAAGCAAGGTGGGACAGATGCTGACATCAAAATAAGGGTAGGAAAGACACGGGCAGCCTTCCAACAACTCAAGAATATCTGGGCCTCCAAACACTTGAATACCAACCTGAAGATCATAACCTTCAACACCATGGTGAACCCTGTTCTACTGTATGGTGCAGAGACATGGAGAGCCACTGCTGTGAATATGAAAGGAATCGAGTCCTTCATCAATAACTGCCTAAAAAGGATTCTCGGGATTCACTGGCCCGACAGAATCAGCAACTAGAAACTGTAGCAGTGGACAAAGCAAGAACCGGTAGAACAAGAGATCCCCCAGAGAAGATGGAGGTGGATCGGCCATACGCTCAGGAAACCTGCCTCCAGCATAACTAGACAAGCCTTGAACTGGAACCCTCAAGGAAAACGGAAAAGAGGCAGGCCGAGGAACACTTGGCGCCGTGAAGTGGAAACAAATACCAAGAAACTTGGCCACACTTGGGGGAGGCTGGAGTGTTTGGCTCAGGATCGTGATGCCTGGAGGGCTCTTGTAGTCTAGAAATGACCACAGACGCCGATGAAGATCGGCTGCTGTTTCTCGAGGACGAAAAGGCGAAAGAAGATCGACATCGCTCAGTCCCAGGCATGAAAGGTCAAGGCCATCATCATGATAAACAATGAAGATGGCTGCGTTTAAAATGTGTTGCAATGTGAGCACGATGTCAGACGCATTTCTGTACCGACAATTCAGTCTTGTGTGTCAGCCACGAATTTCGTAGAAATACGGTTTCAATGTGAAAGTAGCTCAATGCTTCTAGTGTTGGGACAATATCTAACTATGGTTCTCTCAAACCATAATTTTATTCGTGTTTCTGTTTGTTCGCTGATGAAGGCTTCCTGCCGACACGTTCGTTGTTTTGTTGCGTTCCTTTCATCAGGTTTAACCTTACTGTGTTTTACTAATTTCCTATTGTGCTAACATGATTGAAGTCTCCCCCATTATTACCTTTCTCAAACCAAGCTCCTGGTTTGTTTCTGTTGTTGAGCTATTTTTAAACATGTGTGTGTGGGGGGGGGGGGAGGGGAAGGGGTGGGCTTGTCATAACTTTTTAAATTCACTTCTTTGCTGTCATCGCCGACACAACTTTGTGTCAGTGACAACTTGGCATGAGGCACAACTTGGTGTCAGTTAAAAACTTGCTGTTATGTAAAACGTAGTCTCAGGTGAGTAACACTATAGCTCCTCGTGGTGTACACTATACAATGACATGACATGACACTACATGCCATAACAACATGCTATAGTAACATGAAATGACAGTAAATGACATGACCCTAAAGATCAACACGTATATTTGACATATTCAGTTTATTGAATCAAGTGAGCTCAATGTTTATCAATTGTTCTACTATATAACACCATCAATTGTGGACCAAAACAAAAACACACGATAAAATATTGCAGGAATGTGTTTTTCTTTCTTCCTTACTTTCTTTCTCTCTTACTTTCTTTCTTTCTCCCATTCTTTATATCTTTAAGTCTTTCTTACTCTTTTTCTTACTGTATTTCTTCTTTGTTCCATCCAAGTGTACTTACATTAAACGAAATGACGTAACACATCAAAGTAAGCTCATACAAGAGGATCTGTCCGTCAATGAAGACAGCTCTTATAAGTGGGTTTGTCCGTCAATAAAGACAGCTCAAATAAGTGGGGTTGTCCGTCAACGAAGACAACTCATATAAGCGGTGCTGTCCGTCAATGAAGACAGCTCTTATAAGTGGTGTTGTCCGTCAATGAAGACAGCTCAAATAAGTGGGGTTGTCCGTCAATGAAGACAACTCATATAAGCGGGGCTGTCCGTCAATGAAGACAGCTCATATAAGCGGGGCTGTCCGTTAACGAAGACAGCTGACAAAATTATAAATACGAAGACCTGTTCACGCACATGCACACCAAAGTTTGCACTTCCTGAAATGAAAATACGCGAATGCTCCAAGTTAAACGACAACACTGCCACCTCTCTTAAAAACCATTTCTGTTGTATCTAAACAGTTGATTTAATTCTTCACTTGCCATTGTTTGGATACACTACTTTTTCTTAGTAGGAATTGTGGCCTCGTTCTGGTCATGGTATAATAATAGCATATTGACCCAGTTTACCAAGTCTGTAATGAGTGCAGTGATATATTTGACTAAACTCTGTTATTAGTATAGTGATATATTTGACTAAACTCTGTTATTGTATAGTGATATATTTGACTAAACTCTGTAATGAGTGCAGTGATATATTTGACTAAACTCTGTTATTAGTATAGTGATATATTTGACTAAACTCTGTTATTAGTATAGTGATATATTTGACTAAACTCTGTTATTAGTATAGTGATATATTTGATCAAACTCTGTAATGAGTGCAGTGATATATTTGACTAAACTCTGTTATTAGTATAGTGATATATTTGACTAAACTCTGTTATTAGTATAGTGATATATTTGACTAAACTCTGTTATTAGTATAGTGATATATTTGACTAAACTCTGTTATTAGTATAGTGATATATTTGACTAAACTCTGTTATTAGTATAGTGATATATTTGACTAAACTCTGTTATTAGTATAGTGATATATTTGATTGACTAAACTCTGTTATTATTATAGTGATATATTTGACTAAACTCTGTTATTAGTATAGTGATATATTTGACTAAACTCTGTTATTAGTATAGTGATATATTTTATTGTCTGTATAAGTGTACTGCTGATACATTTGACTAAATCCGTAATGATTGTAACATCAGCTTATGATAAGTAGTGTACACATTTCAAACGAACTGGTCAGCCCCACAATCAGACTGGTCAGCGCCACAATCAGACTGGCCAGCGCCACAATCAGACTGGTCAGCTTGTAATAAATAATGTCCTATTGGTTTAATTAAGTACAAATAAATGATTGTGTTTTTGTTTTCTATTATTGTTATTTTAGATCAATCGTGCACACTGTCGTGATGATTGGTCCAAACATCATTCAACGGACCACACATCAACTATTACATCGGGTTACAGGTGATGACACCGTGATGTGGAGACGATGTGTAATAGGCCTGAATCACATTTCATGTGTTTTCATTTCAACAACAAAGGTTTATGCAGTAGATTATTAGTTTTACGACACAAATAGAAATGTCAACATCGCGACGCGTCATTGTTACACATCATAGCGACACATTATTGCGACACATCATTGTTACACATCATTGCGACACATCATAGCGACACCTTATTGTGACACATCATGGCGGCACATCCTTGCGACACATCATTGTGACACATCACTGTGTCCGTTAAGCTTTGGTGACATCAATGACTAACATTCTGTCTTAATGTCCTACCTAATGTCCTGCCATGTGTAGGACACCCATCTATCTTATCTAAGCATAGCTTATAAATAGATTGTGCTTTAAGGAAAACGGAATCCTTATGTGTCATTATTAGCATCCAGGTATTTTAAACATATATTTACATTAATTATAGCCATATTGTGTTCATTATTTATGGAAATTATTATTTAATTAATAGCTTTGTCACGTTGCTAATTCTATCCTTGACCAGTGTCCGGCAGCAGGATAGACGGCATATATCTGTTATCTGGATAGTCATGTGGTCAGCATGCTAGAGTAACCGTTTAGCTGTGACACTTCGCAGTCACTGTCCACAATAAATAAAAATTGTGTCCTTGAACAAATGTTGTTTGCAGTTCGATGTGTCCAGACACGGGTCCTCAAGGAGACAGCTCGTCATCAGATGAGTCTCCGTGACTTGCCCTGGTGTCAACGTCCTCCTTTCTGCTCGTCAGTGGACCGGTCTCCTGTAACCGGGTCAGGTCCACAGCCGCACTCTGTGGAGGTCTCATGGTCATGTGCTGGCAGGAGTGAATGCTGTCGGGAGGAGACCTGGACACGTCAAGCCTTGATTCCGGCGAGTAGCCACCCTCCTCATCCTCCCTCTCCTCGCCGTCGACACAGATTGAATCCTCTCGTTCGTCCTCATCACATGACGTCACGCATTTCCCAGCCTCCTCGTTACTTAACTTGCTCGATGACGACCCGCTGACGTCACTGACTCGTTTCTCGGCTGCTTCCTGTTCTCGTTTCTGCTTCCTCCATTTGGCGCGCCTGTTCTTGAACCAAACCTGAAATTGATGAAACAGCAGCAATATAAATGAAACAGCAGCAATTGAAATGAAACAGCAGCAAAAGAAATGAAACAGCAGCAATAGAAATGAAACAGCAGCAATAGAAATGAAACAGCAGCAATAGAAATGAAACAGCTGCAAAAGAAATAAAACAGCAGCAAAAGAAATGAAACAGCAGCAATAGAAATGAAACAGCATCAATAGAAATGAAACAACAGCAAAAGAAATGAAACAGCAGCAATAGAAATGAAACAGCAGCAATAGAAATGAAACAGCAGCAATAGAAATGAAACAGCAGCAAAAGAAATGAAACAGCAGCAATATAAATGAAACAGCAGCAATAGAAATGAAACAGCAGCAATAGATATTGAGATTATTTTGATGTTTTTGCAAACATAATTTTTTCACATTGTAAAACCTTTTCAAATTTCCCAGCACAACTTTTTGTTGTTTGGCAACATGGCGAACGTACAATTCTATGGCTACTAAATATTTATAGTGGTCAGATCATTCTATGACACTCGTTTTGAATCCCACTGTTACCCATAGGCAGCGGTAGGATTCGGCCGGTTTCGGTCAAACGAGACCGAATAATGTCCCGATAAATGCGTTAAACATCACCCCTGACTGTGCCTGACGCTTCTATTCCTCACAAATCTCTCCTTCGCCAATCTATCCCTCACAAATTTCTCCTTCACCAATCTATCCCTCACAAATCTCTCCTTCACCAATCTATCCCTCACAAATTTCTCCTTCACCAATCTATCCCTCACAAATCTCTCCTTCACCAATCTATCCCTCACAAATTTCTCCTTCGCCAATCTATCCCTCACTAATCTCTCCTTCACCAATCTATCCCTCACCATTCTTTCCCTCGCCCATCTATCCCTGACCGACCTATCACTGACCCATATATCCTTGACCAAACTTTCAACATGGCCAATCTATATCCTTGGCAAATCTCTATGTTAATGGCCAACACATTTCTATGACAAAATATACGACCATGATCGATATATCTAAATGATCAATCTATCTCAATTGCCAGTCTATCTCCGCGACCAATCTCTGTGACAAATCTATCTAAATGATCAATCTATCCCGCTCTAATTGTTTCCATGAGAAACGTAATCTGAACAAAGCAATAACTCCTGTGTCTATGACATTGAGATGGTCAGACACATTTGCATTGGGTATAGGGGGGTGGGGGTTGTAAGAGGGGTGTGGGGGTTGTGAGAGGCGTGTGGGGGCTGTGAGGGGGTGTGTGGGGGTTTGAAAGCTCTCACAATAATTGTTTCGTTTATCAACTTTCCAATTTAACAAATTTTGATGCAATCCTAAAATGTGTCTGATATAGACGGGTTCGATTTTCAAAATAGATTTTCAAGGGAGATAAATGACATAAAATAGGTAAACATTGAAGTTCTCGACTGTCAGGGGAGTTAAGCCATAATTGACCAAAAAAAAAGGGATGACAATTACTGTGCGAGGATAATGAAAAGAAATGCGTGAATCCAACAATGGATAGCCATCCTATAAAAGAGGCAGGAAAGATAAACGAGTAGATACCGGGGACAAATTGTCGGCCCCTGTCGTATCGAATAACGCCGAACAAGCTTGCGAGTCAAGGGCGAGCGGACCGGGTGCGGATCAGAAAGGATGGGGAGTAGGGAGGGAGCCGCTTAGCTATATCATAAACAATTAGTCTGAATAATTCGTCCAGTGGATGCCGGACTCGGGCGCCGTCGAAAGAAAAGCTACGGGGCACTACATGGCTTTCCCATCATCCAGATAAACAGAACATCGGGGAAACCCGTACCGGCGGCCATAGGCCGGGGGAGAGTATCGTCAGCCCTTCAGGCCATCGCCCGGCTGACGCACTTATCACGCCATCGCCATCAAACACACACACACACACTCGGGGCTTTTATTCTCCCGGCTCCCCCTCCCCTCCCTCGACCGTGTATTCTTCCTAAGAGCGCTATCTCCCTCACGATCTGCAGCAAGTCTGGCGTAGATCCCCGGTGCGATGTTTTCTCATCAGAGCAACTAATTCGCAAAGCGATTTCCTAATGTGTTTGGGAGCGCGTCTGACTTTAATCGAATCACCCACCCATCCAGTATCAAGCCATATAATCGGCCCACCGAAACCCACCACCACCAACCCATCCGAACCCACCCACCCGAACCCACTCATCTCTCTCCACCCCTACCCCCATATTCCTTCATTTATGTTTTGAAATCGTGTTTCCTGAATGGAATGGCCGTCCAGTAGTTTAATGGGATGTTTTCTGGCTTGCGTGGCCGTCCAGTAGTTTAAAGGGATGTTTTCTGGCTTGCGTGGCCGTCCAGTAGTTTGAAGGGATGTTTTCTGGCTTGCGTGGCCGTCCAGTAGTTTGAGGGGATGTTTTCTGGCTTGCGTGGCCGTCCAGTACAACTAGATATTATCTCTCAGATTCAGTCTCCGCTGAATGGACAGAGTCGGGGTGCAAGAGGCGCCAGGGGTGCCAGTAAAGCCAAACAGGGTCGCAAGCGAACACGTACACGTACACACATACACTTTAAACATGTCTCCCACATCGGCTTTTATGAGGGCGCCGTCGACCTCATTCTGAGACCTCACGTTTATCGGCATTATGGAGGCCCCCGAGAGAGAGAGAGCGGCTACACGCATGGCTACACGCACAGCTACACGCGCTGACCAGGACAGCTTACAATAACGTGTTAATATTGTATTAATAGATCCTGGAATATTACGTCACGGCCACGGACTGGCTAATAAGCTAAAAATACATAAGTACACAATGCACAAATACACAATACATACATAGACAATACAATACATGTATAGGACTAATAATAGGTGACGGAAGGTCAGCATGGAAAGTCTGCATGTACAGAGCCCTCAACCTCCACCCTCAACCAACCCCCCCCCCCCCCCACTTTTCCGTAACGATGTGCTCCAGTGTGCACTGTAATTGCACGTGCCCGCCCCGCGCGTCCCCCCATCCCACCCCCGCGTGCTCCCACAAAAGCAGGCGATCTCTGTGGGGCGGTCGGTGGAAAGCCGACTCCGATCCTTTTGATCTGAGGATCGATACCTATAAGTAATTCTTTAATTCTGTTGTTGGGTTAGCGCCCGACTGCCTGCGTCCATTATTGATCACAGTACGATTAAAGGCTCCGGTAAAACCGGATGAGAGTGCTCAGCCACCCCCCCCCCCTATTTTCCCCACCCATCCATCAAGATAAAAAAAATTGTAATGCCGTAGACCAACAAAAATGAAGAAATCCATAGAAGCTGATAAAAGGGAGAGAACTGGATGGCGTTCATCTGATGACGAGAGTTGTCTCGCCGGCTGGATTGTGGTGATTAACTTGCACGAGTTTGCTCTCTGCGAGGATCTGGGAGGCTCAAGGACACACTCGCTTGGAGAGGATCTTTCCCCGACATCACTGACGTCATAACCAACAACCATCGTCTAGTGAGTTGGACATGGGTCAGTGTGTCTCGTGAGTTGGACATGGGTCAGTGAGTCTCGTGAGGTGGACATGGGTCAGTGAGTCTCGTGAGGTGGGTCAGTGTGTCTCGTGAGTTTGACATGGACCAGTGTGTCTCGTGAGTTGGACATGGACCAGTGTGTCTCGTGAGCTGGACATGGACCAGTGTGTCTCGTAAGATGGACATGAGTCAGTGTGTCTCGTTATTTGGACATGAGTCAGTGTGTCTCGTAAGTTGGACCAGTGTGTCTCGTGAGTTGGACATGAGTCAGTGTGTCTTGTGAGCTGAAATAATGGTAGATTAGAGTATTAACTAAGAGTGCTTACGCAATAGGATGGGCATTTCTCTGGTTAATATTGGATTTTTCATGATGGTTGTTATCCTTTAGGCATGTAGACAATTCTTGATGGCTGTCGACAAATTGCTTCATTGGCAGTCTAAACACGCTAATGCCCAATATGGTCCGCCAGCCAGTGAGACCATCGTTGCGAATTTGCAGCCAAGTATCCGGAACCAAGTGTTCTAAGTTATGATGTGAGTGGGCGGCAGATAAATGACCGTTTACATCATACCACGCATTTGCATTACACACAAACACCACGCCGTCCACGCACTATCACCACGCTCAAACACGCAGGCTGTGTACGGTGCGCGGACATACCGTTGTAGTGGTATCATCTATCCAGCAGCATTAGGCTCATGAATATTGCATCCAGCTTGGAGTCTCGGGACGTCTCCTCTCGTGAATTCCTACAATAATACGTCCGTCTCGAGCCCAGGCTGTGGATTGTGTGTAATTTACAGTCTATTTCACTAGTGGAACTGGATATCTCGACACGGTCAGGACGACTCTCTCGCCATGACGTCCACCGTTTCAGTTTTTTTGTTTAATTGTTGAAATAGCGATTACCGTCTTTGTCTGGTCAGACATTTAGGGCCTTGATTGAGTGTAATGTCTGTAAGCTCCGATTTAACATTTATTAAATCATTTTTTTGCGGAACCGAGCCGCGGCTACACTGACGACGTATTTGCTGACGGTGATTGCAGAGATAGACACGGTTCATTGCACGTGGACATTATAGTTGAGAGAGATGAAATGGCAACAGGAGATGCCAGCCCTCGTCAACCCTCGCCAACCCTCGCCAACCATCGCCACTGTTGACTCCCTGGTAAGGAAGGGACACGTCCGACATACATGTCTCATTATATGTTTGAATATTTAATGATTGCAAGGAATAGAGGATGTGCCATGGATATGTCTATTTAGATAAATGGATGTGCCATGGATATGCCTATTTAGATAAATGGATGTGCCATGGCTATGTCTATTTAGATAAATGGATGTGCCATGGATATGCCACTCTTGAAAGAATGGATGTGCCATGGATATGCCACTCTTGCATCAATGGATGTGTCATGGATATGCCACTCTTACATGAATGGATGTATCATGGATATGCCAACTCTTGCATGAATGGATGTGCCATGGATATGCCACTAGTACATGAATGTATGTTGCTGTGGATATGTCACTATGACATGAATTTATGTGCCATGGATATATCACTTTTACATGAATGTATGGGCCATGGATATGCCACTAGTATATGAATGAATGAGTCATGGATATGCCACTGTTACACGCCATGGATATGCCACTCTTACTTGCCATGGAAATTCCACTATTACACGCCATCGATATGCCACTATTACATGCCATCGACATGCCAGTATTACACGCCACGATATGCCACTCTTAGATGCCATGGATATGCCACTCTTACATGCCATGGGTATGCCACTCTTACACGCCATGGATATGTAAAAAACTGTGTGAAGCAAGGTTTCTGCACTGTCTCAGAACTCAAAGAAATGATTGCACATTTCCGGAGTGGAAACCAACCCATATCTAACAATACAAAAGTCATATAAGTACATAGGTGTCACCATATAGAACAAGTAGAGACATATAAGTACATAGGTGTCACTATTAATAATAAGCTGAGATGCCATGAGCACGGCCAAATCCTGTATGCAAAAAGTCAACCAAAGTATTTTTGTCTTAAAAAAGTAGAAAATATCCCCCGAAGTTATCGTGATGATAATGGCAGGACGATTCCGCATCTTAGCAAAATTATCTCTGTCATTATGTTAACGTTTCTTACATCATTAAATGTTTTAAGAATTATTTATCTGCTATATAGTAAACGCCCGCCCTACCCTTTTTAGCGCCCCTAAACTCCAATTCCTTCTTTCTCTAAATGTGACCTTAATTAAGCAAATCTCAATGAGCATTAATTAAATGACTAATTAAATCATCAGTGTCAGTAAAGGAGTTCAATGACGGCTGATTTCTGCTCTAGAGAAATACTTTAGATGTCACGTGTCAGTTAATTGTTTATTGTTGGGCCTGCACTACCACATTTCGTGCCCCCAAATTTAAAAAAAAAAATTATCAAAAAATTGTGAAAACTTTATCTTAAATTTACAAACAAAAAGTCTATTTACAACTTTAAATATATTTTATATTTACAGAATTTGATATACTGTTTCTTCATTAAAAATGTAACCAAACTTTTAACTCTGTTTTCTAATATAATATCGGAAAAATCGTAAAAACAAAGAATTATTTTATCTAAAGAAGAGTTTCTTAACCGTTATTCATGTCTGTAACAACATTGTGTGTTTTTTTTTTTTTACAGAAATGTTATTAATCTCACAACAATATAAACCAAATTTACTATTCGCAAAGAAAAAAAAAATTCATTATTTTGAAAGAAAATATTAACCAATCTCTATTTTGAAAATGAAATTGTCACTTGTGTAAAATGATTGGGTTTTTGATATTTATGGGTATGTCTATGAAAATGTACCCACGTGTTGTTATCGTCCTTGATTTTCTGAATTGGTAAACATATGTTGATTGTTAAAATGAGAGTATGGCATCTATTTTTCACAACTTTAATATCATTGGATTTTAAAATCATGTCATCCACGTAAAAATGTACACAACCTAATTCCAATACCCGATTTATATGTACCCAAGAAGGCTAATTTATATGTACCCAAGAAGGCTAATTTATATGTACCCAAGAAGGCTAATTTATATGTACCCAAGTAGGCTAATTAGTGTTATCAAATTCATTCTGAGGCGTATCTTATGCTGCCTGGGGTAAAATGAAAGTATCGTACCTCCCCAACCCCACACAAACAGAGTTTTAAAAAGATTAATAAAATCATCCATAGGATTGTAACCCCTTTGCTTACGAAAAAACACATTTTTTTGCACTACATAATATGGTTTGTTCTTATTTGGATGAATGATAATTACATGAGTGAATGCTATTTTGCTATGGAGTTTTGCAGAACTGATTGACTTAAAGGGCATTTTCTTATTAAAAGTATATTTAAAGGTTTAGTTTTTATTACGTTATAAATCTAATAAAAGTATATTTATGGAATTTTTAAAAGTAAAAACGTATTAAATGTCAAAAATACAAAGCTAACATTTGATATGTTTTATAAACAATTCACAAAGCAATCAATTATATTTATTAACTGAAGACCCTTGTGCCAAAAGTACTTAAGCCACATTTTGTCAAAATAATCTAAACTGTGACCTTTTCTTGTATGGTTTAGCCAAGTGTACTGCAGAAATATGACTACATTAAAATTAAAATTTATCTAAGTCCCTTATTTAGCCAAGACAAAATAACGCACTAAAAACTTACCAAAACAACAGATTTTTGTGTTTTTCCGATAAATGTGATAACGATATAATTCTTAAATCATAATTTTTTAAATTAAATTTTCTTTTCATACCTTTAAATTCGGATAAAAGGCTTAAAATAGTTCCTTTGTTGTTACTTTAAATGTATTTGTAATCTATAATAATAATAATAATACTTAAACTTTTACTAAAATATAAGTGAATATATATAATAGTTTGTGCGCATTTAAATTTATTTGATTTTCGTTAAGTAATAGAAAATAACTATGATAACTTTTAAGAATCCGAACGTATTTAAATCTCTTCATTTCTTTGGCGTTACAGTCAGCCCAGCCCAGCTCATTCATATATATATATATATGACACAATTTTGGCGTTAAAAATAAATTTATTAGTGTTATAGAATGTCTTTGGGTATTATGATAGTAAGTCGTGGAGCATTATGAGCATTGTGATAGAATGTCATGAGGTATTATGCTAGAATGTCATGGGGTATTATGATAGAATGTCATGGGGTATTATGATAGAATGTCATGGGGTATTATGATAGAATGTCATGGGGTATTATGATAGAATGTCATGGGTTATTATGATAGAATGTCATGGGGTATTATGATAGAATGTCATGGGGTATTATGATAGAATGTCATGAGGTATTATGATAGAATGTCATGGGTTATTATGATAGAATGTCATGGGTTATTATGATAGAATGTCATGGGGTATTATGATAGAATGTCATGGGGTATTATGATAGAATGTCATGGGGTATTATGATAGAATGTCATGGGGTATTATGATAGAATGTCATGGGGTATTATGATAGAATGTCATGGGTTATTATGATAGAATGTCATGGGGTATTATGATAGAATGTCATGGGTTATTATGATAGAATGTCATGGGTTATTATGATAGAATGTCATGGGGTATTATGATAGAATGTCATGGGGTATTATGATAGAATGTCATGGGGTATTATGATAGAATGTCATGGGGTATTATGATAGAATGTCATGGGTTATTATGATAGAATGTCATGGGGTATTATGATAGAATGTCATGGGGTATTATGATAGAATGTCATGGGGTATTATGATAGAATGTCATGGGGTATTATGATAGAATATCATGGGGTATTATGCTAGAATGTCATGGGGTATTATGATAGAATGTCATGGGGTATTATGATAGAAGGTCGTGGATTAGGTCGTTGGGCATTCACGCATTCACCCACACAAATACGCACACCTCCTCGCAAGCACGCACGCACACTCAAACATACACTCATACACACATACACACACTCACAAACACACACAATTGAGATACTGCTTAAAATCCACATTTAAACGCAACACGTCACATGAATAAAAAACCTTACATAACAAAAGTAATGTATCTTACGGCCCTCCAACATTTATCTTACGGCCCTCCAACATTGTCTGAATCTGAAGAATTTAATGGATTGTGTCGTACATTCCGCATTAAGGCTCTTCTAAACCAGAGTCTATAGAATGCCAGCAGGTGGATCTAAAGACCCAGAAATTCCGTCAGGTAAGTCCTGACAGACACAATGGCATCAATGACTCTAGGGTCTCCGTGTCACAAGAGTCACTCTGGCATTTGCGCCAACTCATGTGTGACATGCTGCCAGTGGCATGATGTCTCAGTGCATATTGTCTTACAGCGCTTAATTACAAGATTACCAGCACAGAGGACGGCTGGAGATGACACTTAGACGAGAATCAAGAAGATAATACTCTACAGGGAGGAAACTCCTACGGAGAAGAACTATGTTACATAGGCGACGAGAGTAGGGGGCTAGATGTAATGAACTTGGCAGGGGTTAAATTAAAATGTATTCCTACGCCACGGTGCAGTGTTGGGTAGAGTTTCCATTTTAATTTTTACATCAGAGACTGACTGCGCATGGCATGTGAGATGGTCACGGGGCGGGGGGGGGGGGGGAGGGGGGGGGGAGTCATCTTCATTGTAGTATTGAGTTTGTAAGCTGGAACTTTAAGATAGTGATCTTCATTGTAGCATTGGAGTGATCTTCATCGTAACATTGGGGTGATCTTTATCGTAGCATTGGAGTGATCTTTATCGTAGCATTGGAGTGATGTTTATCGTAGCATTGGAGTGATCTTTATCGTAGCATTGAGTGATCTTTATCGTAGCATTGGAGTGATCTTTATCGTAGCATTGGAGTGATCTTTATCGTAGCATTGGATTTATCGTTATCGTAGCATTGGAGTTTTATTCATTGTAGCATTGGAGTTATATTCATTGTAGCATTGGAGTTTGTAAGATGGAAATTTAAGATGGTGATCATCATTTTAGCACTGAGATTTTAAGGTGGGACTTTGAAATAGTAGGGCTGAAATCTGACGGCTGTCATCAACACGTGTGCATACCACCGGCCGAAAAATGAATTTCTATAGTAAAAATGACTAAAATTAACCAGGCATGATATATTGACAACACACTCCATGTCATGACGATGTAATTGTTACATCATAATTGTGGGGCTCCATGAGATGTGTAGTTTGTGGTGTCATTACATTTAATCTACACTCTTGCAGCATGTCTCACAGTAGCTGACAGTATTCTTCTAGCATGTCTCACGTGTAGCTGATAGCATTATTCTAGCATGTCTCACATGTAGCTGATAGCATTCTTCTAGCATGTCTCACAGTAGCTGACAGCATTCTTCTAGCATATCTCCCAGTAGCTGACAGCATTCTTCTAGCATGTCTCACATGTAGCTGATAGCACTATTCTAGCATGTCTCACAGTAGCTGACAGCATTGTTATTCTCTTAAAATTGGTATCCAGATAAACAGTTTGTATCTTGTAATAAACAGCTTGGATCTTGTCAAACAACTAAAATTATTTCCTTATTTCCAGAGTTCAGAACTACCTCATAGTGACTTTGTTGTAAATAAGAAGAGTTTAATAAGTGGTCACCATCACTAAGAAAAATAACCTTCTTTAAACATAATACCGATACCTCCCCACCCCTTATTATGTTTTGTTTAATTATCTACCCCTGCCCAAAGCCCTGCCCCAGGTCATTTCCCTGCTCAAAGAAGTCAATAAATTCACCAAATCGATCAAATCCATGGAGATAAAGCTGTAACGACTTTTTAAGATTCGTCCGTTCACTAGGACAACTCTTTTGTCCAACTTTATTCTTTCCTCCTTTGTTCCAAGCACAGGTTTATGTCTTCCAAACAGCAAACAAATAGTCCGCGTGGCGCATCAATCAAGTTTTTATTGCCGGAGCCATGATCTATAGCGGAGTGATACAGCAGCATCACTGTAATGGACTATATACGAACTATAGCGGAGTGATACAGCAGCAACACTGTAATGGACTATTTACGAACGGCTCTTTGATATCTAGTTTTATTACCAACACCGAAATATATTTTGGGTTATTTTATTTACTCTATATTGTTGTATTAAATGCTAAAGATTCCAGGTCTATGACTCCAGGTCTTTGATTCCAGGTCTTTGATTCCAGGTCTTTGATTCCAGGTCTATGACTCCAGGTCCATGATTCCAGGTCTTTGATTCTAGGTTTATGACTCCAGGTCTTTGATTCCAGGTCTTTGATTCCAGGTCTTTGATTCCAGGTCTTTGATTCCAGGTCCATGACTCCAGGTTTATGACTCCAGGTCTTTGATTCCAGGTCTTTGATTCCAGGTCTATGACTCCAGGTCTATGATCCCAACGGAATGAAGGATGAGACGAGTTAACCAATGTTTTTTATCATCGACAGTTTGAGAATCATAAAGTGCATTTCCTATAACTTATTAACGTACAACCTGTCATGTAACCTTTAACCTGGTCACCCAGACTAACCAGATCCCTTCCCTGGCGAGGGACGGTGGCGCCCCTTACCTGCGGGGAAGCAGTAGTCTCACCATGACTAAGTTGACCATGTAGTCTACCATGACTAAGTTAACGATGTAGTCTACCATGACTAAATTGACCATGCAGTCTACCATGAATAAGTGGACAATGTAGTCTACCATGACTAAGTTGACCATGTAGTCTACCATGACTAAGTTGACCATATAGTCTAACACGACCAAGCGTTGTATTGAAGATAAACAAAACAATTGATTGAAAATTTATAGAAGATTTATGAAACAACTTCTTAAAGATAAATACAAGATTTATAGAAGCCTTATTCAAGCTCTATACAAGGTCCGTGGTTACCATGGTTACTTGGGTGAGAGAAACAAAGCAACACTGGAACAAGAAACTATATTTAGAATGACTATTTTTAGAATGAGCTCATTAAGTGGCTCACAAGCAGGTGAGTTGTCACCCGTGACTAGATGACACATCCATGACATCTGCGATATTGATATCGCCCGTGACTAGATGACACATCCATGACATCTGCGATATCGCCCGTGACTAGATGACACATCCATGACATCTGCGATATCGCCCGTGACTAGATGACACATCCATGACATCTGCGATATTGCCTGTGACTAGATGACACATCCATGACATCTGCGATATTGATATCGCCCGTGACTAGATGACACATCCATGACATCTGCGATATTGCCTGTGACTAGATGATACATCCATGACATCTTCGATATTGCTCAACTTCCAATTTAAAAAATGGCAAACATATATTATTTTTTAAAAAAATCAATTCAATATATGCCTTGTTTTACTTCCACAGACTGAGATAATTATGAAAAGGTAGATCATCCTAAAGACATCGAAGAATGATTGTCTACAGAAATAGTGTGTGTGTGTTTATCTAGAGGAAAAAGGCTAGAGTGTATTCAATTCCAAACATTTTTTTTTCAAATAAAGAATTCCAAAAATGTTATAAACATGGAAACAATTTTTTTATTAAAAAAATATCCAACCGTTCAGACGCCAGCTGTCGAGAGCAGTCTGTGCAATTCTCGGGATGAGCTTCTGTCACATCAACACTATTCTAAACCAAAGGATGTCGCCAATCTGGCTAAACTCTGGCGTGGCGGGAATCTCGCCACCCGAGACAGACGAGAGGAAAGGATGAGGGGCGATCAGGCTTAAGCGGAGCCTTGCGGTCATGAAATCGATCCCAGAATCCGAGGATATGGGGAGGGCTTGTAGCTGGCCCGCCCGTTAAATACTCGTCACAGGACAGAGTCCTCGATGGTTTGTTCTCGCGCCCCGGGTGGCCAAGATGTGGCATCGTTTTGACAAGGACATCTCACAGAGCGTCACCACCCCCTCGCCATTGTGCTCGAGGTTTGGCGATGTTTCCAGCTCCGCAGCTTGTCACTTGAGGGCTCGCCGCCCCTGTTTACCCAAGTCGTCTAATACCCCTAAATAACCCGGATGTCTAAAGAGGGGGGTCAAATCTTTTGGAAAGGAAAACATTCGGCAATTTTCTCGCCGTGGTGACAACCCCGAAGAGCCTAAAGGGGACCGCCGTACGATATTAGTGGCGCTATTTTCCCTGATAAACTTCCAACGGGTTTTGACAGTGGGTAGCTCCCCACCACACCCATCCCGCCCCCCCACCCGAGCTGCCCCTACCTCACGGGTGTCCGGTTAATCATCTCTCAATAGAATTAGGATTTGATGGGGTCTCCACTCTACTCGGGGCTGCGTCTCTGTTTCCTGGAGGGCCGATAGGGGATACGTCGGTGTCTGCTCGTGTTCCCGTGGTGCAGACAGGTTCCCTTTGAATATGTCCGTCGTAGCGTTGATGCCGGAGTGAGTTCATGTCGGTCTAGACAAACAGGGGCGAGTCACACCGCGAGGGGAATTAAGCGGGCGGCCGGATTTCGAGAATAAGATTGGAGTCGCTTTTTTGTATTTGACATTGTTAAAAGAATATTTAAATTAAAGAAGGAAAAAAAATGAGGTCAAATAATTGTTTAGCTTATGGCTGAAATAGCGGAAGTCAACACACGTCTGATGTCATTCTTCAATCCAGGCCAGTGGCTAAGGGCTAAAGTGAATGACAAACTAAAATCTAGGATGTATGTTACAAGGGACACAATGCCAACAAGACCTTCTGGGGTTCCTTCGCATGTTTAAAAGTCGACAATGTAAACGTGGCCCTATGAGATGCACCGATGGGCCAGGTGTGAGCACATGAGATGGACTTGAAGTGGATAAAGAATTAACTTTTCACATGACCATCGGACACTTGGATGCTAGTCATACCAACAACGCTTAACTCTGGTCTAGTTTAACATAAACATTATCGTGATAGAAAATCAGATGCTCCATTCGCTACATATGTAATATGCAAAACGGAAGCAGAATTATATTACTTATGTTGACAACACTAACCTCATCTCTTCTTATATTCCAAATCACTTCGTAACTTTAGAATCTTTCTTATCTTCCCAGTCATGACTTCTCTTCAGAAACCCTCTTATATTCCCAGTCATGACTTCACTTCAGAAACTCTCTTATATTCCCAGTCATGACTTCACTTCAGAAACTCTCTTATATTCCCAGTCATGACTTCTCTTCAGAAACCCTCTTATATTCCCAGTCATGACTTCACTTCAGAAACTCTCTTATATTCCCAGTCATGACTTCACTTCAGAAACTCTCTTATATTCCCAGTCATGACTTCACTTCAGAAACTCTCTTATATTCCCAGTCATGACTTCTCTTCAGAAACCCTCTTATATTCCCAGTCATGACTTCACTTCAGAAACTCTCTTATATTCCCAGTCATGACTTCACTTCAGAAACTCTCTTATATTCCCAGTCATGACTTCACTTCAGAAACTCTCTTATATTCCCAGTCATGACTTCACTTCAGAAACTCTCTTATATTCCCAGTCATGACTTCACTTCAGAAACTCTCTTATATTCCCAGTCATGACTTCTCTTCAGAAACCCTCTTATATTCCCAGTCATGACTTCACTTCAGAAACTCTCTTATATTCCCAGTCATGACTTCACTTCAGAAACTCTCTTATATTCCCAGTCATGACTTCACTTCAGAAACTCTCTTATATTCCCAGTCATGACTTCACTTCAGAAACTCTCTTATATTCCCAGTCATGACTTCACTTCAGAAACTCTCTTATATTCCCAGTCATGACTTCACTTCAGAAACTCTCTTATATTCCCAGTCATGACTTCACTTCAGAAACTCTCTTATATTCCCAGTCATGACTTCACTTCAGAAACTCTCTTATATTCCCAGTCATGACTTCACTTCAGAAACTCTCTTATATTCCCAGTCATGACTTCACTTCAGAAACCCTCTTATCTTCCCAGTCATGACTTCTCTTCAGAAACTCTCTTATATTCCCAGTCATGACTTCACTTCAGAAACTCTCTTATATTCCCAGTCATGACTTCTCTTCAGAAACCCTCTTATCTTCCCAGTCATGACTTCTCTTCAGAAACTCTCTTATATTCCCAGTCATGACTTCACTTCAGAAACTCTCTTATATTCCCAGTCATGACTTCACTTCAGAAACTCTCTTATATTCCCAGTCATGACTTCACTTCAGAAACCCTCTTATATTCCCAGTCATGACTTCACTTCAGAAACCCTCTTATATTCCCAGTCATGACTTCACTTCAGAAACCCTCTTATATTCCCAGTCATGACTTCACTTCAGAAACTCTCTTATATTCCCAGTCATGACTTCACTTCAGAAACTCTCTTATATTCCCAGTCATGACTTCTCTTCAGAAACCCTCTTATATTCCCAGTCATGACTTCACTTCAGAAACTCTCTTATATTCCCAGTCATGACTTCACTTCAGAAACTCTCTTATATTCCCAGTCATGACTTCTCTTCAGAAACCCTCTTATATTCCCAGTCATGACTTCACTTCAGAAACTCTCTTATATTCCCAGTCATGACTTCTCTTCAGAAACCCTCTTATATTCCCAGTCATGACTTCACTTCAGAAACTCTCTTATATTCCCAGTCATGACTTCACTTCAGAAACCCTCTTATATTCCCAGTCATGACTTCACTTCAGAAACTCTCTTATATTCCCAGTCATGACTTCACTTCAGAAACTCTCTTATATTCCCAGTCATGACTTCACTTCAGAAACTCTCTTATATTCCCAGTCATGACTTCTCTTCAGAAACCCTCTTATATTCCCAGTCATGACTTCACTTCAGAAACTCTCTTATATTCCCAGTCATGACTTCACTTCAGAAACTCTCTTATATTCCCAGTCATGACTTCACTTCAGAAACTCTCTTATATTCCCAGTCATGACTTCACTTCAGAAACTCTCTTATATTCCCAGTCATGACTTCTCTTCAGAAATCCTCTTATATTCCCAGTCATGACTTCACTTCAGAAACTCTCTTATATTCCCAGTCATGACTTCACTTCAGAAACTCTCTTATATTCCCAGTCATGACTTCACTTCAGAAACTCTCTTATATTCCCAGTCATGACTTCTCTTCAGAAACCCTCTTATATTCCCAGTCATGACTTCACTTCAGAAACTCTCTTATATTCCCAGTCATGACTTCACTTCAGAAACTCTCTTATATTCCCAGTCATGACTTCACTTCAGAAACTCTCTTATATTCCCAGTCATGACTTCACTTCAGAAACTCTCTTATATTCCCAGTCATGACTTCTCTTCAGAAACCCTCTTATATTCCCAGTCATGACTTCACTTCAGAAACTCTCTTATATTCCCAGTCATGACTTCACTTCAGAAACTCTCTTATATTCCCAGTCATGACTTCTCTTCAGAAACCCTCTTATATTCCCAGTCATGACTTCACTTCAGAAACTCTCTTATATTCCCAGTCATGACTTCACTTCAGAAACCCTCTTATATTCCCAGTCATGACTTCACTTCAGAAACTCTCTTATATTCCCAGTCATGACTTCACTTCAGAAACCCTCTTATATTCCCAGTCATGACTTCACTTCAGAAACTCTCTTATATTCCCAGTCATGACTTCACTTCAGAAACTCTCTTATATTCCCAGTCATGACTTCACTTCAGAACCATTCTTCGGCGTTTAACCCTGACATTCATCAGAACAAATGTTGAGCATGCGCAGAGCATTGAAAGATTAAAGAGTTGGAGTAAATTCTCAAGGATTTAGCGGAACAAACACTCGGGTTTTAGTTTTATTCTTGTGCTAAAAGCTCGGCGAAGCCATCTTGCCGTACACCGTCACCCACCTTTCAATAAAAATCACTTTTACGCCTACAGATTACAACGCAAAGGGGGGACAAGAAAAGAGCGAGAACATCATCTCATACGAGGCGCCAGCGCGTTCTTTCATAAATGCCGTCCCGAGGAGTCTCCTCGTGTATGGCCAACATATGCATTATGTTTATGTTGGGGGTCCCGCTCTAAAGCCGGGTGTACACAATACATCAAAACACGTCTTAGCGCAAGCACGACAGAAACGGAACGGGTGTGCGAAGGAAAGGGCGATTATGCTCGGGGAGATCTTTTGCCAGGGGAGATAACATTGTACGGTAAAATTATATCCATTTGATATGATTATGTTATATTTGTATTATTACTGCGTTAATATAGTAATATTTTGCGATTACAAAGGGTGTAAAAAGGCATAAATTTGTGTGCTAAATTTTTTTTATTGTCTTAGTAAAACTTTTGTTTTAAAAATCTAAAGTTGATGTGACATATCGGGGTTGTTGTTGTATAAAATTATAGTATAAAATTAAAGTAAATAAATACAGTATAATATTAAAAACAAATCGCTTGAATTCAACTACCGGTTGTGTAGATCTATCGCTTAGCCTTCCAAAGATGTTATTTTTAGTAGTTATCACAAAGAAATTATTATTATTATTATTAGTTGTCTTATATAGCGCGGTACCCCAGCCTAGGGCTAGGCTCACCGCGCTGTACATAAAAATATTAGAAAAAGAGACATAATCGTGACAATAAAATTTGTTTTTTAAATTCAGATTTTTCACGGGTGTGTGTGTGTGTTGACGTCATGAGTCTGACGTCATCATTAACAGCTGTAAACATTGAGTGGGCGTGTCAGAGGTCGCAGGTCGCAATCTGACAACATATCATGTAAAACAGATCTTAATATGTTGGATGGGGACAGTAATTTAAAATAAAATATGTTTGGGGGGGGGGGGATGGGAACTTGGTCAATAATTTGACATAAAATGTGACTATATGAGTATGTGTTTATGTGACTATATGAGTATGTATGTGACTATATATGAATGTGTTTATGTGACTATATGAGTATTTGTTAATGTGACTCTATGAGTATGTGTTTATGAAAATGTCAACATTTCCCCCCGCCCCGGTCTAATTATTTCATTGCTCTTAGTTTAACTGTCACTGGTATCGTTTGCAGGGCATGTCACATTACAGTACTTGTCACATTGTAGTACTTGTCACATTATAGTAGTTGTCACATTATAGTACTTGTCACATTATAGTACTTGTCACATTGGTGTTCTTGTCACATTATAGTACTTGTCACATTATAGTACTTGTCACATTATAGTACTTGTTATATTATTGTACTTGTTACATTATAGTACTTGTCACATTATAGTACTTGTCACATTATAGTACTTGTCACATTATTGCACTTGTCACATTGTAGTACTTGTCACATTATAGTACTAGTAATATCTATAGGACTGGTCACATTTATAATACTGGTAACATTATAGTACTGACACATTTATAGCACTGGTCACATTTTCAGGACTGGTAACATTTATAGTACTGGTCACATTATAGTACTGTCACAATTATAGGAATGTTCACATTTATAGAACTGGTCACATTTATAGGACTGGTCACATTTATAGGAATGGTTAAGAGGTAGATTTAAAGGGATCTGATTATAAACAAAATCAGTTGTATTGATATGCACGTGTTGATATGCACGTGTTGATATGCACGTGTTGATATGCACATATATAATGCATGTGTAATAAACAAAATGAAGACTTAAATGGAGCTTGACTGTCTACCCCATAGGATCCACACTTGTTTGACTGTCTAAACCACAGGACCCACACTTGTTTGACTGTCTAAACCACAGGACCCACACTTGTTTGACTGTCTAAACCACAGGACCCACACTTGTTTGACTGTCTAAACCACAGGACCCACACTTGTTTGACTGTCTAAACCACAGGACCCACACTTGTTTGACTGTCTACCCCATAGGACCCACACTTCTTTGACTGTCTAAAAAACAGGACCCACACTTGTTTGACTGTCTAAACCACACGACCCACACTTGTTTGACTGTCTAAGCCACACGACCCACACTTGTTTAACTGTCAAAGCAACATGGTTCACGCTTAAGTGTCTGTGGTAACTACACAACAAATCTATAGTTCAATATTTTTATTTAAATAACTTATTTAATTTATAAAATTATGTTTATTTCTTATGGAATGTTCAATAAAAATTGTTACCGTTGTTTTTGCTTGTTATTCTAAATTCAATGAATGCTGAATTCTAGACTAACACATTGAAATAGTTCAACTAACATTTGAAAAATACAATAATTCAATCCTAAACTTCTAATATTAGAAATGTATCACGATTTAACCCTAAAATCTAACTTTAGAAAAGTTACAAAATTCAACGCTAAAATTAACATTAGAAAAGTGCACATTGAATAATTTAGCCCAAAATGATCTAATATTAGAGAAGCAGATCTTAAATAAGTTAGGCCTAAACATCAAACATTACAGAAACAGATCTTAAATAATTTAGACCTAAACATCTAACATTAGAGAAGCATATCTTAAATAAGTTAGGCCTAAACATCTAACATTAGAGAAGCAGATCTTAAATAATTTAGACCTAAACATCTAACATTAGAGAAGCAGATCTTAAATAAGTTAGGCCTAAACATCTAACATTAGAGAAGCAGATCTTAAATAATTTAGACCTAAACATCTAACATTAGAGAAGCAGATCTTAAATAATTTAGACCTAAACATCTAACATTAGAGAAGCAGATCTTAAATAATTTAGACCTAAACATCTAACATTAGAGAAGCAGATCTTAAATAATTTAGACCTAAACATCTAACATTAGAGAAGCACATCTTAAATAATTTAGACCTAAATATCTAACATTAGAGAAGCAGATCTTAAATAATTTAGACCTAAACATCTAACATTAGAGAAGCAGATCATTAAATAATTTAGACCTAAATATCTAAAATTACAGAAGCAGATCTTAAATTATTTAGACCTAAACATCTAACATTAGAGAAGCAGATCTTAAATAATTTAGACCTAAATATCTAAAATTACAGAAGCAGATCTTAAATAATTTAGACCTAAACATCTAACATTAGAGAAGCACCAAGCCCAGAATAGCGCAACTTTTTAATATTTTATTTATCAGATTGGCTTTGAGATTATCTGGTCCGTCCCCCAGCAGGGGGTTGACTTCCCGACACCGGCCCTCCCCCCTCACGTTATGTAGGTGTTTGTAGTCCTTATCCTGCCAATCACCGCCTTACAGGCCCTAAGCCCAGGACCCGTCAAACGGTCTTTTTTATTTGATTCATCCGTTTCCATTCACTCCCTACCCACGTGACATGACTTTACAGCGCCCCCATGTAGTGAGCATAAAATGAGTCTCAACAACCACCCTTAGTTCCCTCTCTTGGTTCCATCCATTGGTTCCATTCCTTGGATCTGCCTTGGTTCCCTCCCTTGGTTCATAACTTGGTTCCCTCCCTTGGTTCCATCCCTTGGTTCTCTCTTTCCGTTTCCTTCAATTATTTATCAGTTCCCAAGCCGGAAATGGAACTGGACACGAAGAGCCCATATGGGCGACCTAAGGCTTCCAAACAAACTTGTTATTCCTCTTTAAAAGAAAGATAATTTTTATGTCTACATTCTACATGTGTTAAAGAGTGACAGACAGAAAGAAAGAAAGAAAAAAAAGAAAGAAAGAAAGAAAGAAAGAAAGCAATATCGTACCACCATAGTTTGTGTTTTATGGAAGCATGGAAATATTCTCAGGTTAAAGTTGAAATTCTAAGCCATTTTGTTCCAGAGACCAACTATTATATATGAGCTGTAAAGATTCAAACAGTTGCCAAGCTAAGAAGATGGCGATACTAACGTCTGCCACATGTGGTTTGTATGGTGAAATAAAGAAACATTTAGAGAAGTAATTATTCACAGACACAGCGCCCGACACCCCCCCCCCTCCTCACCCAACCATCCAATCAGATCTGTGACAAGATGGGAAGATTTAGACATGATCTGTACCGTGACATGTGATAAACTTGTCAAAAACTCTGGCAATAAAATACAAAGTCACTTGTTCCAGTCATCTGAATGTATCTTGAATTTTTCAATAGAGCCTTCCAGTAACTTGCTGGGCTCAACCATGACTGGCAATTGTCATTCTAAGTCATGTGGAGAATTGGTTCAAAGCATGTATTGGATATCTTTCAGTTGCTCTACATTCTACATGATACGTGACAATAGAGGTCAAAGATAGGAGATTTGATGTCAAACATATTTTACAGTTGCCCTACACAAGTTGACAAAAACCATTATTGCTGACTGATAAGTTGACAAAAACCATTATTGCTGACTGATAAGCTGACAAAAACCATTATTCCTAACTGATAAGTTGACAAAAAACATTATTGCTGACTGATAAGTTGACACAAACCATCTTCGCTGACTGATAAGTTGACAAAAACATTCTTCGCTGACTGATAAGATGACAAAAACCATCATAGCTGACGGATAAGTTGACAAAAACCATCATTGCAATCTGATGCAAGAAGTCATCGAGACGTATGCGATCCTAAAGCATGAGAAGCCGTCAAGTCGTGAATTGAGCTGCAGTGACGTCACTGTATCGAGTGTCAAGTCTAATTAGCATAAGCTGCAGTGCCGTCTCTGTATCAAGTATCTACTTATTCCAACTATCTACAAATTCAACGATTTTGTTATTTTTTAAAAAATAGATAATAATTGACGGGCTACATTCAAGCCGTGTGAATGGAATAGTAAAACCAGGAATAGTAAAAACAGGAATAGTAAAACCAGGAATAGTAAAAACAGGAATAGTAAAACCAGGAATAGTAAAACCAGGAATAGTAAACCCAGGTATGTTGAAGCTTGAATCAAAAGACAGGACAACAAGGTGAACGTTTCGGCTTAGAGCCTTCTTTGGCGAACAAGACAAATGGAAATAAGTCTAGAAACAGAACACAGTTCTGAGTCGTTCATCTTATTGTCCTATCTTTGGATTCAAGCTTCACCACACTTTGTTTTAATATTTTTTAATTTTTTTAAAGGGGGGAAATAAAAAGCGCATAACATATTCGGTACATTTTAATGAAATTAATCTCCCTTGTTTTATTCGCCATTCTGTTTTTTTTAAACAAATTATTCCGTGGTCAACTGTCATGAAGTACCGCAGTCTGGTTCCGGTGCGGATGTACCGCAGTCTGGTTCCGGTGAGGATGCCGCCCTGCCATATTTCTCCACCAGGGGGCTCCTGAAACCACCAACTCCGCAGACGTGCATCTCTGCCAAAGCGGGAAAGGATTAGCCTTAATGCCGACCATCCAGCGCACGTGGACCTGACCTGGATACAATCGTCAAGATCCAGCCATACTATAATTTTGTCTAACGGGCGTGCAGCCATCAAATTCTGCAACGATCACGAAAGAGACTCCTCATACGGGCTTTCCCTTCCATTTTTTTTTTTGTGGAGTTCCCTTTTGTGGTACTATGAAAGGCTAATTGGAACTTTTCTCAAAGGTTATATTAAATTTTGAAAACAAAAATGAATAACCATGCGTGACGTAATGACCGGAATGCCAGGCATGTATGTACACAAGATTAGACTCCGACTCCACGGAACGGCTTAGCACCGGCTGCGACTGTGTAGCTGGGTTATGTAACGCCCCAGCTTCAACTGTCTTTTGAAGCGTTTGCCCCCTTTAACGTTTTAAACGTGGGATATTTCATCCCGGCTTACTCTGGCTAATAGACACCGGCAACCTCCGGTCTCACGCTGACAACACGAGACAGTGCAAGGCGACGGGCACCGCCGAAACTGGCGAACACAATCGTCTGCTGAAACTTTGGCGGGTTGATGTTAGAGATTGCCTCCTTTTATCGCCGTGAATTATCTGAAACTCTAGATCTTTCGTAATACCCTTTCCGGGTCTTTTAGATTTCAGTTTAAGACCTTTGCGCGCGCCTAGATTTTTTTCATGTGCGGTCCAGTTATACAACGGCTGACGATGACGCTTTACCCCACCGATTGTTTTACCTGAAGAAAAGGTTGTTTAGTTTAATCACGTGACGATGAGATTCAGACCAAGAGTGCTAAGTTCTACCTTCAGATTATGCGTGTACGTGCTACCGTCAGAGTAGGTGTGTAAGCGCTTCCGTCAAGGTATGTGTGTAAGTGCTACCGTCAGGGTATTTTTGTAGGTGCTACCTTCAGAGTATGTGTGTAGGTGCTACCGTCAAAGTATGTGTGTGAGTGCTGCCGCTAGAGTAAGTGTGTAGGTGCTACCGTCAGAGTATGAGTGTAAGTGCTACCGTTAGGGTATGTGTGTACGTGCTACCGTCAGAGTATGTGTGTAAGTGCCACCGTCAGAGTATGTGTGTAAGTGCTACCTTCAGAGTATGTATGTACGTGCTACCGTCAGAGTATGTGTGTAAGTGCTACCGTAAGAGTATGTGTGTAAGTGCTACCGTCAGAGTATGTGTGTACGTGCTACCGTTAGAGTATGTGTGTAAGTGCTACCGTCAGATTATGTGTGTAAGTGCCACCGTCAGGGTATGTGTGTACGTGCTACCGTCAAGGTGTGTGTGTGATGTTTGAATATGAGCAAACCAGATGGGTACAGAAACTAGCATTTCAATTCTATGGTATTTTGGGGATGGCATGGGGGATGGGGTGGGGGATGGGTGGGGGGATGGGGTCGAGGATGGGTGGGGTGGGGGAGTGTTGCCAAAGGGTCATGCTGTAGGCAAGAGTAAAGTACTTAATGTTCTTTGGTTTTATTGTTGAGAATTCTTTAGTTTTTATTACGTCATGGTTATGTTCAACACATCGTTGGAATGTTTTTATCTTACCCTCTCCCTAACACGAAATGCCACCTATCTGATTCCACCATTGACTAAATGCCACCTATCTGATTCCACCATTGACTAAATGCCACCTATCTGATTCCACCATCGACTAAATGCCACCTATCTGATTCCACCATTGACTAAATGCCACTTGTCTATCCAATGAAAAAGAACCGTTGTTTTTGGTTCTCGTTCGTCTAAACGCCACCTCTCTGTCTAATGGATGAGAACCTCTGATGGAGGCTCTACTTACCTCAACTCTCTCCTCCTTGAGTTCCACTTTGTTGGCCAGCTCCTCCCTCATCATGACGTCGGGGTAGTGAGTTTTCTGGAATGTGTCCTCCAGTCGCTCCAGCTGCTCCTCCGTGAAGATGGTCCGATGACGTCGCTTCCGTTTATGACTTCCGGCCCTCGCCAGGTCAACGGGGCTGATCAGACTTGAGAACGGGTGTGAGTAGGCGCCTGGGAAAATGCAAAGAGTCAGTCAGTTGAGCAGATTTAAAACTTTGATTAGCCAGAAGATAGTGCAACTATGCAGACATGGACTAGACATGGACTAGACATGGACTAATCATCTCATAAAAGAGGCATTTAGTTAACTCACGCAAACACACTTGAAACACCATTTGACGGTATTGCGTACATATAACTGCATAGAGTGTACATAAATACACTTGTACCACCATGTGTTGGTACTTCGTACATAACCGTATGTGCACCTCTGTTTAACTATACAGTGTGTACGTAAATACACCTGTATCATCATTTGACGGTATTGCGTGCACCAACTTATCTGTACATCCATTAAACTGCACAGTGTGTACATAAACACAACTTGTACAACTGCATTTATTCTGCGTATTGTTTTCATGGCAGCATCAACAATAAACTATTGTTCATCAAGACACTGGCCAAACCCCGCTCGTGTGTTTAACTTCATTAAGGTAATTTAATAAATAGAGTTAATGAACGATACGAGGAACCGCCGATGTTACATGGGTCCAGTCACAAGTTGTTTGAACAAGAAAGTGAATGTTCACAGAAAACAACAACATCACATGGACATTTTTTTATGGGAAGTAAGCCAAGAGGACAAGAGAAAAAATACAATGAAATTATCAACATATTTCGTTGGAGAACTGAAATATTCTATAGTAACCAACACAGAGTACTATTCTATTGTAACTAACCACAGAGTACTATTCTATTGTAACTAAACACAAAGTGCTATTCTATTGTAACTGAACACATATTAATATTCTATTGTAACTAAACACAAAGTCATATTCTATTGTAACTGAACATTGATTACTATTCTATTGTAACTAAACACAGAGTACTATTTTATTGACAGATTACTACTCTATTGTAACTAAACACAGAGCAAAACATATCTGTTCATTGTCACGTTTCAATTGGGATTTAATAATTGAAGTAGTTTTAGAACGCATTTAAAAGTACTCTATTTACGGTACTTCAAATGTTGCATGTACTTCAAATGTCACATGTACTTCAAATGTTACATGTACTTCAAATGCTACATGTACTTCAAATGTCACATGTACTTCAAATGTTACATGTACTTCAAATGTTACATGCACTTCAAATGTTACATGTACTTCACGTGCGTACGTCAAAATAACAATTTTGAACAAATCAGACGTAGACGACTGACGTGGTAGAAGAGAAGGTAATCGAGCTTCAGACAGGAGCAAGTGATCCAGAGCTAAATGAATTTTAATGTCATTTGTTTCAGTTGACAAGAAACCGTTCTTGGTCCTTCTTCCTATGAGGCAATTGTTACCGGGCATTGTTCAGGGATAAATTCATTTTAAAAGAGGAGTGAAAATTGTACGTGAACTTTTGAGGGGCTTAAAGAAAGAGAAGGTCCTAAGGATTCCTATGAGTTAAAAATAGCGAAAGTGAGAGAGTTCTGGGTCAGGGCGGGGGAAGTGATTGTGTTCGTCCGAAAATGAATACAAAACTTAACGGCCCATTTGACGTGTTCTTATATGAATACAAAACTTAACGGCCCATTTGACGTGTTCTTATATGAATACAAAACTTAACGGCCCATTTGACGTGTTCTTGTACAGATTTTAAAAAAATGTAACCACAGACTTTCTTAAACTTACATAATGGATAGCACGGCTCTTAACCAGAGGGCAGGGAGCAGGGCTCTTAACCAGAGGGCAGGGAGCAGGGCTCTTAACCAGAGGGCAGGGAGCAGGGCTCTTAACCAGAGGGCAGGGAGCAGGGCTCTTAACCAGAGGGCAGGGAGCAGGGCTCTTAACCAGAGGGCAGGGAGCAGGGCTCTTAACCAGAGGGCAGGGAGCAGGGCTCTTAACCAGAGGGCAGGGAGCAGGGCTCTTAACCAGAGGGCAGGGAGCAGGGCTCTTAACCAGAGGGCAGGGAGCAGGGCTCTTAACCAGAGGGCAGGGAGCAGGGCTCTTAACCAGAGGGCAGGGAGCAGGGCTCTTAACCAGAGGGCAGGGAGCAGGGCTCTTAACCAGAGGGCAGGGAGCAGGGCTCTTAACCAGAGGGCAGGGAGCAGGGCTCTTAACCAGAGGGCAGGGAGCAGGGCTCTTAACCAGAGGGCAGGGAGCAGGGCTCTTAACCAGAGGGCAGGGAGCAGGGCTCTTAACCAGAGGGCAGGGAGCAGGGCTCTTAACCAGAGGGCAGGGAGCAGGGCTCTTAACCAGAGGGCAGGGAGCAGGGCTCTTAACCAGAGGGCAGGGAGCAGGGCTCTTAACCAGAGGGCAGGGAGCAGGGCTCTTAACCAGAGGGCAGGGAGCAGGGCTCTTAACCAGAGGGCAGGGAGCAGGGCTCTTAACCAGAGGGCAGGGAGCAGGGCTCTTAACCAGAGGGCAGGGAGCAGGGCTCTTAACCAGAGGGCAGGGAGCAGGGCTCTTAACCAGAGGGCAGGGAGCAGGGCTCTTAACCAGAGGGCAGGGAGCAGGGCTCTTAACCAGAGGGCAGGGAGCAGGGCTCTTAACCAGAGGGCAGGGAGCAGGGCTCTTAACCAGAGGGCAGGGAGCAGGGCTCTTAACCAGAGGGCAGGGAGCAGGGCTCTTAACCAGAGGGCAGGGAGCAGGGCTCTTAACCAGAGGGCAGGGAGCAGGGCTCTTAACCAGAGGGCAGGGAGCAGGGCTCTTAACCAGAGGGCAGGGAGCAGGGCTCTTAACCAGAGGGCAGGGAGCAGGGCTCTTAACCAGAGGGCAGGGAGCAGGGCTCTTAACCAGAGGGCAGGGAGCAGGGCTCTTAACCAGAGGGCAGGGAGCAGGGCTCTTAACCAGAGGGCAGGGAGCAGGGCTCTTAACCAGAGGGCAGGGAGCAGGGCTCTTAACCAGAGGGCAGGGAGCAGGGCTCTTAACCAGAGGGCAGGGAGCAGGGCTCTTAACCAGAGGGCAGGGAGCAGGGCTCTTAACCAGAGGGCAGGGAGCAGGGCTCTTAACCAGAGGGCAGGGAGCAGGGCTCTTAACCAGAGGGCAGGGAGCAGGGCTCTTAACCAGAGGGCAGGGAGCAGGGCTCTTAACCAGAGGGCAGGGAGCAGGGCTCTTAACCAGAGGGCAGGGAGCAGGGCTCTTAACCAGAGGGCAGGGAGCAGGGCTCTTAACCAGAGGGCAGGGAGCAGGGCTCTTAACCAGAGGGCAGGGAGCAGGGCTCTTAACCAGAGGGCAGGGAGCAGGGCTCTTAACCAGAGGGCAGGGAGCAGGGCTCTTAACCAGAGGGCAGGGAGCAGGGCTCTTAACCAGAGGGCAGGGAGCAGGGCTCTTAACCAGAGGGCAGGGAGCAGGGCTCTTAACCAGAGGGCAGGGAGCAGGGCTCTTAACCAGAGGGCAGGGAGCAGGGCTCTTAACCAGAGGGCAGGGAGCAGGGCTCTTAACCAGAGGGCAGGGAGCAGGGCTCTTAACCAGAGGGCAGGGAGCAGGGCTCTTAACCAGAGGGCAGGGAGCAGGGCTCTTAACCAGAGGGCAGGGAGCAGGGCTCTTAACCAGAGGGCAGGGAGCAGGGCTCTTAACCAGATGGCAGGGACCGGGCTCTGAGATAGAGGGCAGGGAGCAGGGCTCTTTGCTAGAGGGCAGGGAACAGGGCTCTTAACCAAATGGTAAGGAGCACGGCTCTTATATAGATGGTAAGGGTAATCATGTTCATTTTATGAGTATTTTTTAAAACCGTGAGCGCCTTTGGAAATATGTTTTAAGATCCAGTAAGGTTGCGGCGCTGCAAGAGAATGTGAAGAGCCCCTAATCTATATGTGGTCATACATTTTTTTCTTAAACTTGAAAGATCTAAAAGTAATTAATCATTAATCCTCTCGTCAATTTCTTAAAGAAATATTGGAAGCAAGAGGTACTGATTGATGATGCCACTGTTTATTCCCATGAATTACAATTTCCGGTCAGAATATAAATGCTAGTTGTGTCACGCTGCTATGGGTCATTTAGCAGGCTGTGTGGTAAACTGTTCTATAATGATAGACCAACTCTTATATTTGTGAGACAAGTCATTATATATAAAGATAAATCAGTTGCCAGCCTCAAAGGTTTTAAACCCAGTTTATATTAAACAGAGAATGTTCGATTATGGCGTACTTGACTTCTCAGTCATGTGTGTCCCAGAGTACTTGACTTCTCAGTCATATGTGTCCCAAGATATGTCATTTCTCAGTCATTGGTGCCCCAGAGTACTTGACTTCTCAGTCATGTGTGACTATGGCTACGTGAATTCTCAGTCATGTGTGACCCAGGGTATGTGACCTCTCAGTCATGTGTCCCAGGATATGTCACTTCTCAGTCAAGGGTGTCCCAGAGTACTTGACTTCTCAGTCAAGTGTGTCCCAGGGTTCTCGACTTCTTATTAATGTGTTTCTCAGGGTAATTGGCTTCTCAGTCATGTGTGTCCCAGATTACTTGACTTCTCAGTCATGTGTGTCCCAGGGTACATGACTTCTCACTTATGTGTGTCCCAGGGTACAGAGGTTAAATAAAACAGATGAAAGATACCAAAAAATTGTGCAGTTAAATGGAGGACATTCTCAGGTGTACGTTTAATGTATGTAATACCTTTGTGTGCGACATACGCTCTGTCATTATGGATACGATTATGATCACAATCCAAATCCTTCAAATGGCAAATCACTGTTTGTGTCTGTCACGGTTTGTGTCCGTCACGCTTTGTGTCCGTCACGGTGTCTGCGTCCAGACCGACAACTTCAGTCCTGCCAGGGGCGTGGTCAGGTGATAAGAAGCCGGTAGTGAGTTCGTAGTCCACTTTTAAAATTTAATACTTATGTGTTTGAATTTTAGTCAGGGTTTCCCAAACAGGTCAATATTCTGGACCCCCAACGAATTATTTGGTTAAGTATCGCATCGCTACAAATGTAACAAAGCCTGTTTGATTTTGATATGGACGTGTGCATTTATAATCATTTTTATTGGCATCCCCCTAAAAACCGGCTCGCACCCCTGGGAAACCCTGGTGGTAGGACATTGGGGATGCCACTGAGACATTCATGTAGACAATGCAGACATTCATGTATTGGTACTTATTTGCCTTACGTGTGTTTTCATAGCTTGCAAGGATTTAAAGTCCCACACAATGCCTTACAAATCTGTTCAATAGACGGAATTCATAACAACACAGACATCTTGTCTAGATATTTCCGTCTAGATTTAGTCGTAAAGTGACGATTTTGGGGGGGGGGGGGGGGTTTTGGACCACGAACTGGTGATGGACCCAGTGGCTTCTGGAGTTTCCGAATTAAAACAACTTACAAAAGATGATCTGATGTCATTCGTGCTTCTGTGACGGCTTAATGGTGCCCCCGTGCCTAGACATGGCGTCTCTGGTTACAGCTGCCATAGAAACTGAAAGCTGGTTTAAGAGATTAGCTGTGCCGTCGACGGCACACTGTTTAATCCTAGATCACTGTTTAATCCTAGATCACTGTTTAATCCTAGATCACTGTTTAATCCTAGATCACTGTTTAATCCTGGATCACTGTTTAATCCTAGATCACTGTTTAATCCTAGATCACTGTTTAATCCTAGATCACTGTTTAATCCTAGATCACTGTTTAATCCTAGATTATATAAGGTTTTTTTTGTTTTTTTTTACCTAGGTCGACCTAAACCGTCTTATGACGTCCCTTTATCGCTTCATATCGTATTTCAGATTCGCTGTCGATTGCAAAATTACAGGTAAAACTTAAATAATTTCTTCCCCGGAAACACCTGGTAAATGTGGTTTCTTATATTTACCTGGCGCAGAAGAAATAGTTGCTGTGACGTCTGTCATACATTGTATGTTGTATTCTAGGAAAGGACTGGCAAATGACTGACAATGACTGGCAACTGACTGACAATGACTGGCGAATGACTGACAATGACTGGCAAATGACTGACAATGACTGGCGAATGACTGGCGAATGACTGGCGAATGACTGACAATGACTGGCGAATGACTGACAATCACTGGCGAATGACTGACAATGACTGGCGAATGACTGACAATGACTGGCGAATGACTGACAATGACTGGCGAATGACTGACAATGACTGACAATGACTGGCGAATGACTGACAATGACTGGCGAATGACTGACAATGACTGGCGAATGACTGACAATGACTGGCGAATGACTGACAATGACTGGCGAATGACTGACAATGACTGGCGAATGACTGACAATGACTGGCGAATGACTGACAATGACTGACAATGACTGGCGAATGACTGACAATGACTGGCGAATGACTGACAATGACTGGAAAATGACTGACAATGACTGGAAAATGACTGACAATGACTGGCGAATGACTGACAATGACTGGCGAATGACTGACAATGACTGGCGAATGACTGACAATGACTGGCGAATGACTGACAATGACTGGCGAATGACTGACAATGACTGACAATGACTGGCGAATGACTGACAATGACTGACAATGACTGACAAACTACTGACAAAATCTGACGTGTTTTAAAACTTATTTTAGATTTCTGATGACAGCTGGACTCTAGACTTTCTTAAAGACAAGTGGACTATGGATATGTAAGGACTAGCTGGACTCTAGACTTTCTTAAAGACAAGTGGACTATGGATATGTAAGGACTAGCTGGACTCTAGACTTTCTTAAAGACAAGTGGACTATGGATATGTAAGGACTAGCTGGACTCTAGACTTTCTTAAAGACAAGTGGACTATGGATATGTAAGGACTAGCTGGACTCTAGACTTTCTTAAAGACAAGTGGACTATGGATATGTAAGGACTAGCTGGACTCTAGACTTTCTTAAAGACAAGTGGACTATGGATATGTAAGGACTAGCTGGACTCTAGACTTTCTTAAAGACAAGTGGACTATGGATATGTAAGGACTAGCTAGACTATATACTTTATTAAAGACAAGTGGACTGTGGATATGTAAGGACAGCTAGGCTACTGAGATGACTTTATGAATGCAGTTTTAGCAGAAGGGTTGTGCACCCCTGGCCCTCCTTTAATGGTTTTCCTTGGAGACTTCATTTAAAATCATCCGCTGCCCTCCTCGTCTACTTGGCGTTAAATCCACAAAGTATCCAGTCATTTCGTCACAAAGTATCCAGTCATTTCGTCACAAAGTTTCCAGTCATTTCGTCACAAAGTATCATTCATTTCGTCACAAAGTATCCATTCATTTCGTCACAAAGTACCATTCATTTCGTCACAAAGTATCCAGTCACTTCGTACGTCACGAATACGAGTTGAGTCATAAAAGGTTTCCAAACTCAACGACTCCGGTGTGAGTGGGCCGGACCAGACTCCATAGGTCAGATAGCTTCGAGCCACACGATCCTGCTGACTTGTTATGTATAATAGATAGAGACTATCCGTCTATGTCCGGGCTTCCAGAGACTCAGTCAAGTATGGCGCTCGTGAACGCAATAATAAAGTCCTCGTTAATCAAGGACCATTTTTAGGACAATGTTACCTGTGTGCTCGCACACGACTAAAAATAAACACCGGCCGTGCTGCGAGTGAATGCTAGGCCTGTGTTCCATGTCGTGCCAACACGCGAACATTTCAAGGGAGCAAGAAAAGAAACAGTGAGATGAAAGCGAGTCCACTGTTGGGAAATTACATGAACACTTTGGCTGATTGAACTTGCCCGAGTCCTTACTGTTTTGTGTACTGCCAGCTGATAAACACAATTTTAATGAGATATACCTCGCCCCTTTTCCAATGTGCCGCCAGCCACACTCACACACAACATAACTTTCCTTGTAAACGATATGACCAATAAAATGGAAATGTATTGTTTAGATCACACACATTACGCAATACATTCGTGCTTTGCCATTGGACGGACGACAATATTCTAACCAAATTTACTTCTTGACCCACTCATATTCGGTGACCGAGCGAGCACAGTATCTGCGCATAACACCAGTAGTGCCCCCTCGACGGGATATACATATATCGCTAACGGTTCACTATAAATATTATAATTATTATAATGTTGACATTTTTAGCAGTATTTGCAATGGATGAACGGACATTAAGCGTCAGTTCACACGATAAAATTAGCTTCAATTTCGCGTCAATTTTTTGTATGAACTGAACGCACTATTTTGTGTGCGTGGTTTCTTTGTTTTTATACCAAAATAGTAATTTGAAAGTTGTGACCAGGCTTCATACACAAATTGCATCAAATGTTTGATCGAAAATTTGATCGCGTGCCCTTTGTTGCTTATGCCTTGTATTTTATAACACAGTTATTGTTATTGCCGGAAGTTGCGCTATACTTCCGACAATAACAATGGCGAACATATAAGTTTTTTGGGGGGGAATATTTTCTACTTCTTCTCCTATTTCATTTGTCCTGTCTGCCGAGGAAGGCTCTAAGCCTAAACGTTTTTCTCTCATTGTCCTGTCTTTCGATTCCAGCTTGCACATACTTTGTTCTACTATTTCTTTCTCTCGCCAGATGAAGATAAGACGATCAGACATTCTTGACTCAACTATGGCAATGTTATTTGAGACCATCAAAGATGGCGGTTAAATTTGAAAGTTTTATATAAATGTAATGATGGTAGCTTTGATGATGGTAGCTATGATGATTGTAGCTATGATGATGATGATAGCTATGATGATGATAGCTATGATGATGGTAGTTATGATGAGATAGCTACGATGATGGTAGCTATGATGATGGTAGCTATGATGATGATAGCTATGATGATGATGATAGCTATGATGATGGTAGCTATGATGATGGTAGCTATGATGATGGTAGCTATGATGATGGTAGCTATGATGATGGTAGCTATGACAGCCTTTTTTAACAAAAATGTCTTCCGCCACTCCCTCCCCCCCCCCAAACTGCAAATGCTAAACTGCCATTATTTGCATACTGTACACTTACATGTGCACTTACCCATCCCTTTCATAACATTACATGTACACTGGGCACTGGGTTAAGATCATGGACAAATATAAGACCTGCTTAGCGGATGAAGTTTGTGTTTACACGCAACTACGCAATACAAATACTGGTGGACGTAGAGGACTGGTGGTTTTTGATCTTCCAATAAAACCGAACAAAATATGGCGTGTTCAAGGGATCTCACTGTTTGGAGGTCACAAATTGCATTTTTCCGGTGACACAAATACAGTTTACCCGTGATTCCCCCCTCCCCACCCCCCATGTCCAGGTGTACAATGGTCCGCGCCCCCTCCCCCCGCACCAAAACCCCCAACTTCGTAGATTTAAATTGACTTATCAGATTGGATTTGAATAGTCGGAGCCTTTTGTGTTGGTGGCTGCCATGCCTGGCCGAGTCAGTGATGCATGCCCAGGCCCTGGCGAGTCAGCGATGCGTGCCAGCCTGATGCGATCATCTTTGAATACAAAACAAGAAATCAAGGGTTTATTAAGTCAAAAGGCCCCGGGCCCCCGGGCCCCGGAGCTCGGCGTTCAAGTGACAACGCGGAAATTACCGGACGGTGTTTGCGGTGACGAACAGTCCGGACTAATGTAATGCGCATTGTTTGACAACGGCGATAAAATACTTCGCAATATTAAGATCTAAATTTTTCCCCACCTATGACTTTGTTTTAAGGTGTTAATCTGAGTCTTAATCTTAAGAGGCTTAACAGATTGGGGGTGGGGGGGGGGAGCGTAGAGGGATACCTGGAGTGGGGGGTGGGAGTGTGGGTCCGGAGTTGGGTTACGGGGCGCCCGCCGAATCAATGCTCTAGATTAGTATCTGCATCAGAATTCGCATGAAGTGGCTTAAGTCTAATTGTGTGACTTGGAATTTAAAAAAAAAATGATTATCAAATCAAGTTTATGTAAAGATATGACAATCAACCGGAGTTATTAATCTATCATATCAAAACATGGGGATGTGTTCTCAGGCATTATAAGTCTTCATTTGTTTATGATTTGGGATGTGTCATCAGATATTACAAGTCTGAATTTGTTTATGATAAACGAATGATTCAAATATCAGCCGTTTTGTAAGATTAATTTCCTATAAGATGTTATTCTGTTATACTTACAAAAATATTTTAAAATTTCAGTTCATAATCATTTCGTAATCATTTATTAATCATTTCTTTTTAAAATTTCATGTATCAGTCATTTTTTTTTCCATTTCGATTCAATTTCGTAGTACACGTCCGCCTTTTAAATAATTTGGCAAGTTGGTGTGGGGGGGGGGGGTGCTTTTTTTAATTTTCGGGCAAGATTTTAAAGTCTTCATAATGTTGAAATAATTTTTGTTAAATCCCAAAGTTTTAAAATTAATTAACTTTTTTTTTAAATTCACAAACTGCATGCGCGAACACTGACAGAGCTTTCTAACCATAGTACGTCATTGTGGATAGTTCGATTTCACCGTCACTTGCTTCTTCTAAATATATTATATCATGAGGTATTTCTTGTAATATGTATCACACTTACAAGAGCAATGTTAGCACACCTGACAGTATAAATGGTATGACACTATGTCTACAACGATTATATGATCTTATATGTAATCTTTAGTATATATAAGTTATGACACTATGTCAAGAAATATTGTATGATGTTGTCATCTTTAGTATACATTGACATTGAGCTATGGATATATAACGCATATAATTTAGGTCGTATATATTGATCAATAAATTATCAATTTAAACACAAAATCTTAAAAAAATAATTATGTATCTTTCTAGTCACTGCATGTTGGCGTTTCGGCAACAGCAAAAACACAAAAACATCAACTCACAGCAAAAACAACTCACCACAAAAACATCAACTCACCACAAAAACATCAACTCACCACAAAGACATCAACTCACAGCAAAAACAACTCACCACAAAAACATCAACTCACCACAAAAACATCAACTCACCACAAAAACATCAACTCACCACAAAAGCATCAACTCACCACAAAAGCATCAACTCACCACAAAAACATCAACTCACCACAAAAACATCAACTCACCAAAAAAAACATCAACTCACCACAAAAACATCAACTCACCAAAAAAACATCAACATTATCATAGCAATAACCGCCTATTTCCTCCGATGCAAGAATATATGACCTTTGGCCTCATTACACATCCCTTTCTAAACTGACAGCAGTTTACAGTCGGCCTAAAACAGGCATCCAAACAAATGGATTTGTGGGAAATATCCCTACCATGACCTCTGACCTTGCTACCCAAATGTGATCACAGACATCCTCTGATACATGTTACATTAGGTTTTAAAAAAAATCTTAATGTGAAATCCTAAATTTTCAAAATTCAAGAATGAAGCTAAAAATAAAATAGAAGAATGAAGAATGTCATAGTTCTGTTCTGTCACCTTCCTGTTCTGTCATAGTTCTGTTCTGTCACCTTCCTGTTCTGTCATAGTTCTGTTCTGTCACCTTCCTGTTCTGTCATAGTTCTGTTCTGTCACCTTCCTGTTCTGTCATAGTTCTGTTCTGTCACCGTTCTGTTCTGTCATAGTTCTGTTCTGTCACCGTTCTGTTATTTTGTTACTCGGTTGGGTAAGGTTGTCTGCCATTAAAAAACAATCCTTTCTATTAACTTCGCTTTTTTTCGTGTCTGGCAAAATCTTCGGACGGCTAATTGATCCACTTCCCGTCAACCTGTCGTGCTGATACTTGGGATATAATTTAGATTTTTTGCCGTGACAAGTCATTTTTTTTCAAATTAGCAGTCCCATTCTTCAAACCCCACCCCCAAAAAGTTATTTTTTCCCTGTTTTTTCCAGGGGAAGATGAAGGGAAAAGTGATGACGCTGATTTAATGAAATAAAATTCCCGACAACTGCGCTAAATGATTTTAAAAAAATAAAAAAGTTCGCAAGTGCGTCTGGTGTGTAATATTTTCTGTTGTTTTTCTGAAATAATTGATGAAACAAATCTGCGGTGTAAAAGCGGGTGGGTCATTTAAATATTAATATAGTTCAGGGGGGTGGGCGTGCAAAAAATGTGCCGTTGCGAGCCTTGTGATGGGGGTCATGGGGTGGAAGCACTAACTAGGATTCTTTTAAAGTGCGTTACTTGTATGCATCTTCTGTCAAATTTTCAACACCACCCCCATTACTCGATATTACATATTATAAAGAATTTATACGAGAAAATTTGTTTTTAAAGGTTCATTAATTAATTGTTCCGTTTTGTCACATTCTGTTGTTTGTTTCTTTTTCATATTTTTTTTTTAAATCATGGAACCACTCAAAAAAAAAAAACAACAAACATAAAAAAAAACGCGCAAATAAAGTTCCCAGAAGCTGGCACGATTTAATTTGGGACTCATACAAAGTGAGTGACTTGAGTTCATGTTTTGTCAAGTCACTCTGGTAGATGGGAAGATCACGTCTTGTCGCCGCTAATACGTTTAAGTTAAATCTAGTATCACTGTGTAGTGGATCCAGTGTTAGTTTGCATGGATGGATTCAACTTTGGCTAATGTGACTCAAAGCTGACCCAGAGAACTGGTTACAAATGTGTTAGATTTATTTCATAAATTATAGTGTGAATGTTTAGCTTCTACTAAGACTAATGTTAAGTCTACTCACTCGTTTCTATTTGTTAAGTCTACTCAGTCGTTTCTACTTGATATGGTTAAGTCTACTCACTAGTTTCTCTTTACTGTTAAGTCTACTCACTCGTTTCTATTTGTTAAGTCTACTCACTCGTTTCTATTTGTTAAGTCTACTCACTCGTTTCTATTTGTTAAGTCTACTCACTCGTTTCTATTTGTTAAGTCTACTCACTCGTTTCTACTTGATATGGTTAAGTCTACTCACTCGTTTCTACTTGATATGGTTAAGTCTACTCACTAGTGTCTATTGTTTAAGCCTAAAGGCTTTAAATTATTGGATATTTTAATATATAATAACTTTAATCCAAATAAAAATATAAGATTATTTATTTTATTTTTTTGTTTAGAAGCCAAGTGGAAGAGGCCTTCTTATTTGGCAACCAAGAGGACATGCAATTTGGCGGTCAACAGGCCTAGTAATTCGGCCATCAAGAGGCCGCTTAATTCGGCCATCAAGAGGCCGCTTAATTCGGCCATCAAGTGGCAGTGTAATTCGCCCATCAAGAAGCCTAATAATTCGGCCATCAAGTGGCCGTGTCATTCGGCCATCAATAGGCCGTATAATACAGCTAAAAAGAAAAATGTAACAACTTACTAAACCATTATGATAGATAAGAGTTACCGCCGCTGTACAATGTCGAACCCATATCTCCAGGTCATTGTTCCACTCACGTGACGTGCGTCATTGAGCGCCTCTGATGCAAGCCCCAGTGCCGCATCCTATCAGAGCAGACACCTGGGCTCAACAACAAGAGAATGCTAATGTGTCAACTACTTCTCTTTAATTCATCAATCGAATTTGCTGGGTGTGAAAGAAAGTTTGGTGCAATAGTGAGTTCGACAGGGCGCAAAATTGCACGCCAGATAACTGCGCTAAATGAGATTCTTAAAAATCCCGCACGCGCTTTTGGTGCGTCAAATTTTCTTTTGTTTTACAGAAATAGTCTCAATTAAAATATGACGTAATAACTATGTGGCGTAAAACGGGGTGGGGCATTAGATTAGAATATTAATATAGTTCAGGGGCGTGGAAAAAAATGTGCGCTGTTGCGTACCTTTGGATTGGGGGGGGGGGGGTTAGCACTTAATGGCATTCTTATAAAGTACTGACTTGAATGCATGTTTTGTCATGTAACTTTGGTACAGACGTCTGTCATTAAAGAAAGGTCAAAGAAACAACGGCGCTTTTATTCATTCAAATAGCCGGGTGCGGCCCCAGAGACGCGGGTTGGGGACCACTGAAATATATTTTACTCTGTACATTTGCAAAGTTCAGCAATTTTCATTTAAAATACCCTTCAACTAATATGATACCTGTTAAATAATAACTCAACTTCAGTGATAAATTTATGAAGTAATAAACGAAGAGAGAGAAATAGTGCTTTGTAGTTGGTGTGTAAAGAAAGAACTCTGATTGCTTTTATATTATAGATGGATATCAAAGGTCCCGTCACAGGTCCCGTCACAGGTCCCGTCTTATTTTTGTGGGCGAAATCCTTTCAAAAACTTGAACTTGAATTTACTCCTTTAAATAAAAAATTGCGACACTTTCATTGTGTCGCGACACTTTGACCAGCCCGTTACACAGCTTCGTTGTGTCGCGACACTTTGACCAGCCCTTTACACAGCTTCGTTGTGTCGCGACACTTTGACCAGCCCTTTACACAGCTTCGTTGTGTCGCGACACTAAGACGAGCCCTTTACACAGCTTCGTTGTGTCGCGACACTAAGGCCAGCCCTTTACACAGCTTCGTTGTGTCGCGACACTTTTGCCAGCCGTTCATAAAATAAATTGTGTCGCGACACGCCGGTAATTGTAGATGTCATCCATGTCATCCTCTTTATAACAATAGTTTGTCTTTTTGAATTTATTTATTTAATCTTATCACGAATATTTTCATCAACAGGGATACATGAACAAGTACACATGAACAAGTACACATGAACAAGTACACATGAACAAGTACACATGAATAAGTACACATGAACAAGTAAACATGAACAAGTACACATGAACAAGTACACATGAACAAGTACACATGAACAAGTACACATGAACAAGTACACATGAACAAGTACACATGAACAAGTACACATGAACAAGTACACATGAACAAGTACACATGAACAAGTACACATGAACAAGCATACATGAACAGGTACACATGTACGTGGACTTACCCAGCAAGTCGTGGTGTGGAGCATGTAGACCCGGGTAGTGAAAGTACGGCGCCGGCCTGTGGTGTCCTTGGTATGTGGTCGGGCCAGGTCGGCTGAGAATGCTGTCGATGCTGAACGCGCTGCCCGAGACGGAGCTGGGGTTGAGCATCGAGGAGAACGTCGAGTGGCAGGACTTGATGTGTTCGGCTGTCAGGGCGGCGGACAGTCCACTGAGACCACCGTATAAATAGGAGAGGGGATGAAGGTGAGGGGCGAATGCAAGATTGTCCAACATCCGGGAGGAGTGGTGGAAAGGTGAAGGTCGTGACGTCACCTCCGAGACCATCTTCAGTTTGAGCTCCTCCTGAAGGCGCTCATCGTAGACAAGTGGGGGAACTCTGGATGTGAGATCTTTCTCTGGAGACCGCAGCATGATGTTTGCTATACCTTGAGCTCTTCTTGGAATTCTATTAATAGAATTACAGAACGTGGGGTAGACTACAATGTTTTTATATATTTTAATTTTTTTATTTAACCAAAATAATGTCGTGAATCTTGAAATGTAGTTTCTATTAGCCAGTAGCCAATATGCACTCTTAGACTACCCAGACTCAGCAGCCGAGCTGTGCAACTCTATTGTCCGATGGTATATAGGGTTACATGTACAGGGTACTGTGCTTGTCGCCACCAGGAATCATTTTACCTGCATTTCAAGAAATAGAATATTTTTTGTTTAAAATTATAACTGAGCCGGGTACTGACCCGGGTACTGACTCGGGTACTGACCCGGATACCCGGAAATACAGAGAATTAGCACACCCGGCATATACCCAGAACAGGCACAAAACGCATTCAGGTCCAAGTGTTTACAAAATATTTATAGGCACGTCTTTTTTTTTGCATGTGTCTTTGTACATTGATTAGTGAGTGATGCGCAACGAACTAAATGAAACTAAATTTAAGCTAAATGAAACTAAATGTACGCTTAATGACACGGCAAAACATTGAATTTTGTTGTGAATTTTGTGTCATTATTTGTCTTAGCAATGTACATAACTTTGGTTATGACCATGGCACCTTCTATTTACAATTAATATTTCATTTCACTTTCTTACTGGCTGATGATACTGAGTAGCCAAAGTTTGTGTGTGTGTGCATAGAGCAAAGCTCCTGTTTTGTTTATGGGCTTAGGGCAGTGGTTCTCAATATGTGGATCACAGGGGTTGCCTGAGAAACTATCAGAGGTCAATTAAGAATTTCAGAAATTTGAGGGGGGGGGGGGGGGAAATTTACACTCTTCTTATTTGAATTTTCATTTTAAAATTTTACTATTTAACTATTTTTTAATTCTCGGACTTGGATTTGGAACCGCCGGGTATTGTCTCAAAATACCTGGAAGCGTACCGCGTGTAAAAAACTGCACCCCGGTTCAAATCTTATACCTACATTATAATCATTCTAAAATTACACATTTATTTTCACCAAGAAAGGGAGCGATCATTGTAAAATTACAAGTTTATTTTCACCAAGAAAGGGAGCGATCATTGTAAAATTACAAGTTTATTTCCACCCACAAAGAAAGGGGGCATCATTAAAAAAAAATACGTGCGCTTATTTCTAATTAATTCGCAGCTGGTCTGAGAATTGCTGAAGACATTGAACACGTCACTTATACGTCATCAGTCAACGGCAGACGACTCCTGACTTGCCAAGTGTTTTCATGCCATGATTCACGAGACTTAAGGGAAGAAATGATGTCTTCAGCTCGTCACGTCATTAGTATTAGTCAAAATGGGCCCGGACACGCAGCGCCGCCATTCGCACACGGGTACCATTAAGCTCAATGCTATTCGGATGTCATTTGTGGTAGTTTATTTTAGTAAAACTGAAGAATTAAGATTTCAAACGTATAGTCCATTCAATTATCTTTCATTTGATACCTCATTTGGTCTTACAAACCCAAAAATAATATTTTTAATCGTTTTTTAATCCCAACCTCTCAATTCTGGTACCCATGTACCTATAGCCACTTCGCTCCTAAAATTTCGGAACATTACTTTTGAATAGATTTAATGTAATCATTTTATTTGTGAAAGAGGTAGCAATAACCACAAAAAACAAAAAAAATAATTTTGGAACAATTAATTGTAAACATTCTATTTTCATTCCATAAACGAGGACCTGGACCAGGACTTGGTTCAGTGTTTGGTCTTTGTTGTGGTCCTTGCTTTTCTTCTTGTTTTTTTTAACAAAATGTAATAATAATTGTTTTTAACTTTTCAAAATTATTTATAGGAATGTGTCGTAAATGTTATCAACTCTATCAACTCTATCAACACTATCAACTCTATCAACACTATCAACTCTATCAACTCTATCAACACTATCAACACTATCAACACTATCAAAACTATCAACTCTATCAACTCTATCAACACTATGAACTGCGCACAATGGGATTTTAATTTTGTATTAAAATAATTATATAAACTTACTATTATGCCTATTATTTATTGAATATAATTATTTTTGTTATTATTGTTTAAAAAAATATTTGCATTCGAAATTTTAGCTTAATTTTAAACAATTTAAAAAATTATTCTAACTTACAAAAATAATTATTTTGTTTTACTATATAGTATAGTGTGCGTTCAAAAAGAAATTTGACGAAAGTTTGATCATGTGACCTAAAATAAAAAAAGAATTCGACCAAACTTCCGTTCGATCAATCTTCCGTCGACGAAATTTCTTTCCAACAAATTTCCGGTAACCATATTAAATATATATTTTAGTTACAAAAACAGATATTCGTATCTAGTTTAATCAATAGTGGGACACGAGACCACGCTGTATCTTGAAATGAAAAGACATATTTCTTTCCCTGTCTTTAATTGTTCCAAGTTTTCCTTGCAAGCGTAAACATATATATTCCAGGCTCAGTACGGCAAATATTATTCTCAATTACTAAACATAATTTTTTTTTTTTAAATGTGTTTTCCCTTTCAAGCATTAAAAAAAAAAATAAGTATTTTGAATATTTTAAAATATAATGTAAATTTCAACTCTTCTGTTTTAAAGTGTGCAAACTCATGGTGTCATCAAAAGATCAACCCGAACTTTTCGGGGGCTAAACATTTAGATGTTTGATTCTGGACTTTGTCTAAACATCTAGATGGTTGATTCTAGGCCTTGTCTAAACATCTAGATGTAGGATTCCAGACTTTGTCTAAACATGTAGATGGTTGATTCTAGACTTTGTCTAAACATATTATAGATGTGGGATTCTAGACTTTGTCTAAACATCTTAGATGTATGATTCTAAAATGTATCTAAACATTAAGATGTATGATTCTAGACTCTTCCTTAATTCAGGGCCCAGCACTGTTGCTCAAACGTTTTTTTCTTTAGTTTTAAATTTCTAACTAAAAGTGATGAAGCATACACTTGTCCTTGTGAATGTTCACTATATGTATAAAAATAGTTTTCTATTATAAAATGAACACCTTATTCATGAACGTCATGATGGACATAATGTTTTAATTATAACTGCGTTTTATTTGAGTCTGTACATTAAATGGACACTTAGATCTCTAAGTATGAAATACTAAAAAGCCAGTTATACTACTTTAATAGCCCTATACATCTAAGATTATATTAATTTAATAACCCTATAGATCTAACATATTATTTTAAGAATTCTATCGTTCTATGATCATATCATTTCAATATCTCTTTAGATCTAAGATTATATTATTTAAAGGCTGTATACATGGGAGATTCCAGGAGGAATAAGATAATTGTTTTTAAATTATTACGTTTAATTATTACTTTACAAAATGTTCAATTTTGCGGCAAAGCTCTGTATGATCTTGTGACATAGTGTAGGATCTTGTGACAGAGTGTATGATCTTGTGACAGAGTGTATGATCTTGTGGCAGAGTGTCACTTGACAGCTCAACATTTATGAACAAAAAAAATATTTACTGTCAACGTGACATCATCAGTTCGTTGCAGCCTTTAATGTTATTGTTATTTGATATCTATTTGTTATTACAGAAATCAATTCTTGCAAGTGTCGCAGTGGCGTAGCGAGCTTAACTCGCGCCCTGGGCACAATATCTTTTTAGCGCCCTTCCTCCATTCGAAAACCATACAATATTATATGTAAAATATACCATTTGGCACCATTTTGTCTTTGTGAGTAGCGCCCGGGTCGTGATGCCCCCCCCTTGCCCCCCCCCCTCGCTACGCCACTGAAGTGTCGCAAATTGAAGAGAAACATTTTAATTTACAACAAATAATAAAAAATTCATGAAGCAATATTAAACGTTTAGGAATAGTTTTAAAATATTATTCGAAAATTGGTTTAATGTATCCAAGCCATTAAGCAAGACTTTTGTAATGGATGTCCAGGTAAGACTTTTATTAATGATCCTAATGTTCGTAACAGCATTTTATTAACAGTCGTTTTAAGAAATGTGTAAGTGTAGTATATAATTGTGCGGTAAACAGATCAAGTCATAAGTCATAAGACTCATTAGTCACAAGACGTTGACTTAGTCCTATTTATAGTTATCTTAAAACATATCAATATTGAGGTTTCCGGTGTATTGTTAAGCGTATCAAATATTTGATATTTATCAAGATTTTGGAGAATAAAATGTTGACTTACAATTCTTGATTATTTTTCTGTTGGTTTCCAGTGTCTACGGCTACGGTTGTATCAACCAGCGGCTACGGTTGTATCAACCTGCGGCGATTATATCAACCCGCGCTGCTGTTGTTATTTCTCTACAGTTATATTCCAGCTTGTATTGTGTCCGCAGCTATGATCCAGATGAAAGCATAAGTCTTGAGATATACTAGCAATGATAGTCGCTATGATAAGTTAAGTTGCAGTAGATCATGCGCATGTACGATGCAGGCAGTTGTAGATGTTGCGATGACAGGTCCGGCTGTAGCTTTCAATATCTATCCCTGACTCACGTTCTGGACGTCTTCTCTCGACAACACCAGATAAATGAGCAATAAATCTCTTGATGCGGGGGAGTAGATCTCTCAAGCCCGAATCCTAATCATGGAATGTGAAGCTAGCGGACCGACACTCGAGGTAGACAACGGTTCGGTTATCCCTTGTGGGGGCTTGGCGAGGGGCCTCGACACTACCGAGTTGACGACATTTCTGATCACCCAACCGTGGACACGCCGCTGATTGGATCAAAAGTGGACGAGAGCCCGGATGGGCCGGCCCCCAGAGTTTATCGGCGAGACATCTAAAACTCCGACATAAAGGATCACTCTCAATTCCCGTTATTGATTGACAACTCGGTGGGCGGGGCCAGTTTCACAACTGCCAATGAGATGTCATCGATTCTGTTTGGAGAAGGTTTTTCGCGACTTGAAGAGAAATGGCGATCACGCAAGTTCGGAGGGAGACGAAATAGAATTACCCGGCTCTGATAAATGGGAGAGTTTGGAAAGAGCCCGAATTCGATTAGAGACCTCCTTGATTATGACTTGATAGATTTGCACAACTTGGAGGAGATCTCTCCGGCTCTGGAGCATTGACTTTGATGGAAACTCAAAGGCGTATCGAATTGTATTCTAACGGCAAAGGCCAAAGGCCCTACAAATTGAACTTCGTACTTCGTACGAATAAAGATAATATGCTGGATGAAGACAAAATGTAATGATATAATATAATCATAACCTTTCAACTATTTAAGTTTCGGGAGAGAGAGCGAGAGTAAGAGAGAGATAGAGAGGGATAGAGGGAAAGAGAGATAGTGAGGGAGAGAGAGATGGAGAGAGAGAGAAAGAGAAAGAGAGGAGGGGAGAGAGCTAGAGAGATAGGGGGAGAGAGACGTTCTTCAAAATGAGTCTAAAACGAAGTTAACAAAAGCAATCATTCAATCATACTTTCATTCAATCATTCAATCATTGATGCCATCAAATCATTTGTTTTCTATTTGTTGGTCATGGCGTGTTTTATCTAAATTATACTTTAAAAATTTGATTTGGGAATCATATAAGGGGTTTGGGGGTCACATAAGGGGTTTGGGGGTCATATAAGGGGTTTGGGGGTCATATAAGGGGTTTGGGGGTCATATAAGGGGTTTGGGGGTCATATAAGGGGTTTGGGGGTCATATAAAGGGTTTGGGGGTCATTTTTTTGCCATGTTTTTATTTAAGCACATGTGTTTTCTATAATATTGCTGTGAACATCAACCCAGCGTCACACATCAACCCAGCGTCACACATCAACCCAGCGTCACACATCAACCCAGCGTCACACATCAACCCAACGTCACACATCAACCCAGCGTCACACATCAACCCAGCGTCACACATCAACCCAGCGTCACACATCAACCCAGCGTCACACATCAACCCAGCGTCACATTTTGCGTGTTTGTTTTAGGAGTACTGCTGTTTGCTATCTGGGGGTATGCTGTTGTTATTCTTCCTGTTGCTTTTGTTCAGAGATTTTAATATTTCCCGATGGTAGACTTGCATGGACCGTTAAAAGGTGTGTCTGTTTTAGTGAACTGGTCATAACATTTCACGTGTTTCTTTAACCTCTCTTGGACTGTGCATACAATCATTGTTCACACAATCTTGCCCTCCCTAGCACTGCACATACAATCATTGTTCACACAATCTCGTACAGCACTGTACATACAATCATTGTTCACACAATCTCGTCCTCCCTAGCACTGTACATATAATCATTGTTCACACAATCTCGTCCTCCCTAGCACTGTACATATAATCATTGTTCACACAATCTCGTCCTCCCTAGCACTGTACATATAATCATTGTTCACACAATCTCGTCCTCCCTAGCACTGCACATACAATCATTGCTCACACAATCTCGTCCTCCCTAGCACTGCACATACAATCATTGCTCACACAATCTCGTCCTCCCTAGCACTGCACATACAATCATTGCTCACACAATCTCGTCCTCCCTAGCACTGCACATACAATCATTGCTCACACAATCTCGTACAGCATTGTACATACAATCATTGTTTACACAATCTCGTACAGCATTGTACATACAATCAATGTTCACACGGTGTGTGGTTCTGTCGAGTATAATCCCATCAGCAGTGATCGAAAAGTTCTCGACTCAAGGGTTTAAAGAATATTATTGAAATGATTATAGAAATGATTATTGAATTGATAATCTTTTAAGTGTACGTAGAAATATGTCAGCACTCTTCTAAGAAAACGAGCAAATGAAATAACAATAAAATGCACCCCAACATTTACATTTCATTGGCTGAGACATCTGATATTCTGTCGACTTTTAACAATTGAAACATTCGAATAAAATTTAAATTTTGGGGCAATTATCCTAAGACGGTTACATACAGGGCCGGCCTTAGGCCACTGCAACCTATGCGGCCGCAATGGGCCCCGCACTTTCATGGGCCCCGCTTCGAATTTTTTTTCTAATACAAAATCTTAATTTTCACTTATTATCCTTATTCCTACCCAGAAAGGGCTCCGCTCAATCCGTTTCGCATAGGGCCCCGCAATTGTTGGGGTCGGCCCTGGTTACATATATTCTTGACTTGAATGCACACGTACGTACACACACACACACACAAATACACCACACACATACAATTGTATTTGTTTAAAAATCGTCGATAATAATAAACAGGGGCCCCCTCAGAAAAAAAATGGCAAGAGGGTGGAGCAAATTTTAAAAATCAGGCGTAGGTGTGGTCCATTGAAATCCGGACAATGACGTCACTGCAGTGGAGTATAACAAAATATCACCTCTTACTCCTACCCTTTAAAAAAATGTTTAATGGCATTACTGTTCACTGTAATGTTTAATGGTTGCCGAGATGGTTAGTCTTTTGTGATTGGTTGGTCTAGATGGTTAGTCTGCTGTGATTGGTTGGTGTAGATGGTTAGTCTGCTGTGATTGGTTGGTGTAGATGGTTAGTCTGTTGTGATTGGTTGGTCTAGATGGTTAGTCTGCTGTGATTGGTTGGTCGAGATGGTTAGTCTGTTGTGATTGGTTGGTCGAGATGGTTAGTCTGTTGTGATTGGTTGGTCTAGATGGTTAGTCTGCTGTGATTGGTTGGTCTAGATGGTTAGTCTGCTGTGATTGGTTGGTCTAGATGTTTAGTCTGCTGTGATTGGTTGGTCGAGATGTTTAGTCTGCTGTGATTGGTTGGTCTAGATGGTTAGTCTGTTGTGATTGGTTGGTCGAGATGATTAGTCTGCTGTGATTGGTTGGTCTAGATGGTTAGTCTGTTGTGATTGGTTGGTCTAGATGGTTAGTCTGCTGTGATTGGTTGGTCTAGATGGTTAGTCTGCTGTGATTGGTTGGTCTAGATGTTTAGTCTGCTGTGATTGGTTGGTCGAGATGTTTAGTCTGCTGTGATTGGTTGGTCTAGATGGTTAGTCTGTTGTGATTGGTTGGTCGAGATGGTTAGTCTGTTGTGATTGGTTGGTCTAGATGGTTAGTCTGTTGTGATTGGTTGGTCTAGATGGTTAGTCTGCTGTGATTGGTTGGTCTAGATGGTTAGTCTGTTGTGATTGGTTGGTCTAGATGGTTAGTCTGCTGTGATTGGTTCGTCGAGATGGTTAGTCTGCTGTAATTGTCAGATTTTATGTTTATTGTCATTTTTCTGATTTGTTTTTACTCTTTAGTTCCTCTCAGTTCCTCTCAGTTCCTCTCTTCTCTGCTTAGCTATCTATTTTGTCTGATTTATGCGCCCACTCTTATTCATTGTTCTGTTTTAGCTAAGGTACATTTATATCTATAGATATATGTTAGGTAAATTTAAAGTATACTTTTTAAATGTTTGGTTTTTTGTACTGATGAAGATATTCTTTTATTGACACAAATTGCTTGTTTGTAGTTAAGGCAATTTGGTCAAAGAGGAATTGTGAAAAAAAGTAGGAACACGTCTTGAAAGTACATTTTTTAAATTAAATAAACAAACATGAGAAGGCGTGGCCAAATCAATCGTGGATGACGTCATGTTTCGTCTGATGAAATTACCCAACTCTGGAAATGCTGTGACAAACTTTTGAACAAGATTTTATTAGCATTCTGTTTGAAATCCTTTATAGTAACTCCGTCTTTGTTTGTGGCTGGCTAAATCTTAGGACGGCTAATTGATCCACTTCCCGTGACGCTATCGAGCTGAGGCTTAGACTCGTTGCCGATATATTCTACCAAACTCTGTCCAGGGTTCAACCCTGTCAAGGTTTCACCTCTGTCTAGGGTTCAACCCTGTCAAGGGTTCAACTTTGTCTAGGGTTCATCTCTGTCTAGGGTTCAACTCTGTCTAGGGTTCAACTTTGAAAAATAACGTAATCATAATTATGTTAATTTTAAATTTGGTTTATAAATGGGCTTTTAGTTTAGGGGCTATTTCCAATCGAAAAGTCTATATTTCATAGTCCAACGTTGCCATGGCAATCGCTGACGCTTTCGTCCCGGAACTGGGGTGCCACACACAGCTTTCACGAGTTAGGGAGCGACATGAAGTGGCGTCGGCGTCTAGAGAAGTTTACCCTCTTGTTTAGATACGTTAGCGAGTCCAGCCCTTGGAACAATGGGCGCCGGGTTGTCAAGGTGGCAAGCAGTCGTGCTGCTTCGCCTGCTGTGAAAGGCCCGATGGCCGCGGCCGTTGGTAGCTGTTTAGGGGGAGGGGGGACACACACAACATCCACACGGGGGAAACTGTTGGGTTTGGGACTCAATGGCAAACATCAATAATTCTGATTTCGTGTCTCGAAGAATTTGCCTTAAAGATTGGGTCTGTAAGATTTTCGATTAGCGGGCGATAAGGGAGTGAATAAAGAAATGGGATAGAAGGGGAAAGGGAGATAATTGAGTGAGTATGACATGCTTTTAACCAGGTATTTGCGGAAAAAGGGGGGATAACTGAGAACGAGATTGACTATAGGAAAACGAGTGTTTCGGGCGTCTGGTTCAAGAGCAACTTGTTCGTAATGATTCAATTATGTTGGTCACTATTAGTATTGGTCACTATTGTCATCATGGGTCTCTATTGGCTACGGTCAGTCCATTCTGACATAAATTCTATAGCGCAGGTATGGCGGTGATATCACGTGATCAACAGTGGTACCATCTGACGTCATGCCATCTGACGTCCTGGTGTACAGAATAAATGAAATGTTAATTTATTTCCTAAATAAATTAGGTTTAAAATTTAAAAAATTATATCCATAAGTTTCAACCAATCAGTAGTTCATTAGTTTGGTTAGGAGGCTACCAATCAATAGGTCAGGTCATTAGCTTTATATAGGTCAGGTCATTTGCCTTATAAAGGTCAGGTCATTAGCTTTATATAGGTCAGGTCATTAGCTTTATATAGTTAGGTCAGGTCATTAACCTTATAAAGGTCAGGTCATTAGCCTTATATAGGTCAGGTCATTAGCTTTATATAGGTCAGGTCACTAGCTTTATATAAGTCAGGTCATTAGCTTTACAGTCCTATAGGTAAGGTCATTACTTTAAATAGGTCAGGTCACTAGCTTTAAATAGGTCAGGTCTTTAGCTTTATTTAGGTCAGGTCATTAGCTTTATATAGGTCAGTTTATAAGCATTATATAGGGCAGGTCAATTGCTTTATAAGAAACAATTACCATTTAATAAGTCACAGTTATTTTCTTTACATAGCTCAAGTCATTAGCTTTATAAGAAACAGTCAAGGTCATTAGCTTTATAAGAAACAGTCAAGGTCATTAGCTTTATAAGAAACAGTCAAGGTCATTAGCTTTATAAGAAACAGTCAAGGTCATTAGCTTTATAAGAAACAGTTCCACATCATGGCGACAAGAACCAGGCACACAGTGACAGTTGTCACGGTTGAAAATTGTCTTTTTAAAAGTGCTTAAATATTTAGGTTACACGTGTTAGGTCCATTCAAAGGAAATTAAGAAATACACGGGAGCTGTTGGGTGGCTGGTGGTGTAAAGTGGGGGGGGGGCACCAGCTCAAGTGACGCAATTAAAGGAATCAATGGATGGCGTAACACGCCCGATAAAACAATACCCACTCACCTGATTAGTTCGGGCAAATTAGGGGCATGCTGGGAGGGGGCCGGAGGCTCGTGGGTTCAAAGGGCCCCCGTCAATGTACCGGGAGGGGGGGGGCCCGTCAATGGACATAGATACTGTTGTGTCAAATAAATAATTATTTCATAAGTCTTTAATTTAACGGTCCCTTCAAACCGTCGCATTGTCAAAATGCCAGACTTTCAGCATCATTTTTTCAATTTTATTCTAAATGTAAAGTGTCTTCAAATGGCGAAAATGCTGATGTCGATAGTGTTTAACATAACATGTTTCATTGTTTAGCGTCGACACTCAATTAAGGTGAAATCGTATCGTTGATTACAAAACATCTTGAAGTCATGTTATTATTTCTATAAGTCATTTTAATATATCTATAAGTCATGGTAATATATCTTTAAGTCATTTTAATATATATTTTAAAAATTTTAATATATTTATAAGTCATTCTAATATATCTTTTAGTCATTGTAATACATATATATAAGTCATTTTAATGTATATATAAGTCATTCTTTTATATCTAGAAGTCATTCTTATATATCTATAGTCATTTTAATATCTCTATAAGTCATTTTAATATCTTTATGAGTCATTTTAATATCTCTATAAGTCATTTTAATATCTCTATAAGTCATTTTAATATCTCTATAAGTCGTTTTAATATCTCTATAAGTCATTTTAACATCTCTATAAGTCATTTTAACATCTCTATAAGTCATTTTAACATCTCTATAAGTCAACTCAGATGCCACGTTTTCAATATTTTCCGTTTTGCAGTATGTCAACATTCCCCGGCCTATTCTCTTTTTGTCTTCTGTCAACACTGTCACATTTTGTCTTCTGTCAACACTGTCACACTTTGTCTTGCCACTCACATTCGTTGTTGTATGGGGGATTGTGTGTGTGATGAGGGTGGGGGGTGGCGGTGAGTATCTTTTAAAGTCAATCTCCAGCTTTGTTCCAATGAAAACACTTATCACATAATCAGCCGCCATGTTTTCTGCTGTTTTCTCCAAAGCAATCTTTTAATCAATAGTTTCTTTAAAATCCCCAGCCGTCAAGTGTTCTTCAGGCCACCCCCCCCCCCCACGGCCCCTGAGCCGTCATCACGTGTTCTCCAGGCCACACCCCCCACGGCCCCTGAGCCGTCATCAAGTGTTCTTCAGGCCACCCCCCCCCCTTTCCTGAGCCGTCATCACGTGTTCTCCAGGCCACACCCCCACGGCCCCTGAGCCGTCATCCCGTGTTCTCCAGGCCACACCCCCACGGCCCCTGAGCGGTCATCACGTGTTCTTCAGGCCACCCCCCCCCTTTCCTGAGCCGTCATCACGTGTTCTCCAGGCCACACCCCCCACGGCCCCTAAGCCGTCATCACGTGTTCTCCAGGCCACACCCCCACAGCCCCTGAGCCGTCATCACGTGTTCTCCAGGCCACACCCCCACGGCCCCTGAGCCGTCATCACGTGTTCTCCAGGGCCTCCTGATACTTTGTGGTCTTTATTATTAAGCTTTTCAATCCACATTAAATAATTTTTTATTATTTGTTTTCCACATAAAACACGTGAGCACGTTTAATACCTGAGGTCTCCTGCAGCCTCAATTGTTACCCCGTAACATCTCTATCCATATCACATCAGATGTCCCCTGCAGCCTCAGTGGTTGCCCCATAACATCTCTATCCATATCACATCAGATGTCCCCTGCAGCCTCAGTGGTTACCCCATAACATCTCTATCAATATCACATCAGAGGTCTCCTGCAGCCCCAATTGTTAACCTACAACATCTCTATCCATATCACATCAGATGTCCCCTGCAGCCTCAGTGGTTGCCCCATAACATCTCTATCGATATCACATCAGAGGTCCCTTGCAGCCTCAATTGTTACCCCGTAACATCTCTATCCATATCACATCAGAGGTCTCCTGCAGTCGCAATTGATACCCCATAACATCTCTATCAATAAGACATCAGAGGTCCCCTGCAGTCTCAGTGGTTGCCCAGTAACATCTATATCGATAGCATTGCAGTGTGCTCTGAAACATAAAAAGTAAATCATTCTTTTAAAAAATAATTTTTACATTTTTGTTAACACGCTGTAATCTGTTGAAATGTGGCATCTGAAAATCTGAGGACCTTAGACTTTTGGGACCCTATAAGCTTAAGCCTACTTAGCCTATAGGGATCTCCGGAAGTGGGTGGCGCCTATCTCGTCTACATCACAGGTGTTCATCACCCGAATCGTTAAGTAGACGTAAGGAGAATCGAACCCCGACCAGGCAAATAAATCGGTTGCAGCGGCTAGCCATTTGACCACATCTGTTTGGCACATCCCAAGAAAAAGATCCTTCAACCGAGACACGCGCTCACCACTTGTCTGCTGCTTGGACACAACCGGAAGCTGTAAGGAAGGGCGCTGGGTTGCCAGGACTGCGCGTGCCACTTTGGATAATTAAGGCCCGTTACGATAATTGAGATGTCTGGTGTGGCTTTCCACACATTAGCCACACGTTCATCACTGGTTATTGTTTACACAGTTTTTAGCAGGAATTGCTATTGTTACCGACAGCATAACTTTTCTGGAGGTGTAAACAGGACACACACATTAATCCCACACAGAACACACAGAGAGGACACAAACACAGGACACACACATTAAGCCCACACAGAACACACAGAGAGGACACAAACACAGGACACACACCTTAAGCCCACACAGAGATGACACAAACACAGGACACACACATGATATGCACAAAGTCACACACACATGATAAACAGAGAAGACTCACACACACATGACACACACAGAGGACACAGAACAAAAAAAACACAGAAAATTCACACACACCAAATTTGGCTCGAGAGACCATGCACCGGGGCACAACAACTTAGGTTTCTATAAATACAACATTTCTAACGATGTCCATTCTAACATATAATTCTAATTATTTCTTTTGTTTCCGCACTTTTCATAGAAATATTTTTCAAAGAACTCAATTAAATGACCTGGCTACTGACCTTTATATGATTAACTAATATTCATACTTCAAATAAAGACAATGACATACCGTTGCACTTCACGGCTTTATTATATCAATATTGAAAATTTGGAGTTAATTTATGATCAGATAATTTTGTTTCACATAATTTGCCGATTCATTAGTTTTCAGTTAACTTTACCATCCGTGACGTCACAATTTAAAACTGATTTTTTTGAGTAAGTTCTCCTGATCCAGTTCCTTAAACTTTATTACAGACAATCTTGGCTACAGACATTCTTTGCTACAGACAATCTTAGCTACAAACATTATTAGCTACAGACAAAATATTAGCTACAGACCCACTTAGCTACAGAAATACTTAGCTACAGACAATCTTAGCCACAGACATTATTAGCTACAGACAAAATATTAGCTACAGACATTCTTAGCTACAGAAATTCTTAGCTACAGAATTCTTATCAACAGACATTCTTAGCTACAGGCATTATTAGCTACAGACAATCTTAGCTACAGAAATTGTTGGATCAAACTTCAACAAGTCATGTAATTGGTCCTTATGTCGTAAACTTGTGGCCAAACAGAAACTATGAATCCATGCCCCATTACGTTGACTTTTGTGTTAATCATTTTGTTTAGAGATTAAATGAATTACAGCTAGAGGTCGACTTACGACCATGCACGATCAGTTCCGACAGACCGGTCGTAACACGATTTGGTCGTAAGTGGCGTACGCTTTGTGTACAGTCATGTGAAGTGATGTTATAAAAATATTTAAGTTAAATTATATCATAAATTTATTTTATTATAGTTATAAATCATAATTTTCGATGTTCACGACCACCAATGATTGCAGACAACGCTGTTCGACTGATAATTGAGGCTGAAATAAATCTGAAATAAATCTGAAATCTAATACAGTATATATGGCTAGTAATTGTGGCCGTAAATTCGAATGGTCGTAAGTTGCATAGGTCATAAGTCGAGCCCTAGCTGTACTTTGAGCTATTAAAAGGATAATATTATTTTAGCCTGTGTGTTGACCTAATTCGAGCCATGACACGCACCCTTTACCTCCATTTTTTGTTTGTGTCACTGACGTCACTAATTAACTTCGTGACACGCGCTGCCCCTCCTTTCCTTTGTTTACGTCTCCAGAAGTTTCAACAGAGGGGGAGAAATACTCTCTGGCAATGGACTCTTTTCACATTCTGTTTTAGAGGGTTCCGACTCCCGTACTATAAATACGACAGTCGACTGTGACCGGCAGACATTTACGAGACTTAACAGACCTACCGGCGCCCTACAAGACTTAACAGATTTTTCACTGTGTGTGTGTATTAATATTTGTACCTAGTATTATAATTTCCCCTTTGTTTTAATAATTTTTTTGTTATTTCTGTATATTTGATTTTTTTTATTGTTATATCAGCCCAATAGTATGATTAAATTGCATGTTGCTAATATCACTAAGCTTTGGTATCGTCTTCATTGTCTACTGGGTTCCACTTCTTTGTTACGCATTGTTCACCTTACAGATTTAATTTACAAAAAACATATAACGGCACGGAGCAGTGTTTATCTTATAATCTTATAAGTAAGAATAATAATTCAATTAATCCTTTCAATGTCCGCTATTTAGTGCCCACAAGATTCGTACCCACTTGACGTATATCTTGAACAGACCGACAGATGGTGACACAAAAACCCAATCACAATGATGGGAACAGCACAGAGCTGTTTTAGTCTTTTCATCTCTGTCCCCTAACATTAGGAAACAGTGTGGACATTATGTTAGCCACAGGCGAGTGGTCAGTGAGCCCTCACTTTAACAGTGCTGCTTTTATGGTCCACCTCTACGCTCGGGGGCTATGAAGATATTTGCATCGAAGGGAGAGGGGGCCATGAGGTTATGGGGCGTGGGGCTACGGCATGCTGGACTATGGTTTGTGGGACAATGGCATGTGGGACTGTGGTGTGTGGATCTATGGATTGTGGGACTATGGCGTGTGAGGCTATGGTGAGTGGGGCTGTGGTGTGTGGGACTATGGATTGTGGGACTATGGCGTGTGAGGATATGGTGGGTGGGGCTGTGGGATTTGAGGCTATGGAAAATGGGACTACGGCAAGTGGGGCTGTGGGGTTGAGGCGATGGCTAATGGGACTACGCCATGTGGGACTATGGTGTGTTAAGAGTATGGCATGTGGGACTTTGATGTGTAGGGCTATGGCAAATGGGACTACGGCAAGTAAAGCTGTGAGGTGTGGGGGTGTTGCTAATGGGACTACGGCTTATGGGACTATGGAGCGTGGGGCTACGGTGTGTGGGACTGTGAGATCTGGTAATTTGGATCCTGGATTTTAAAAAGTTGTAGGGGCGTAACTATCACCAGAGCGGATCTCAATTCCTATCAGTAGCCTCCAAAACTTCAATGACCTCTGTTATTTCACAGCACCCGCTACAAACATTTCAAGTTACGGTTCTTAGGTGTGTGTGTGGGAGGAAGGGGGTAATTGTAGATCACGTGATAGCCTAAACGCAGAATCCAATCTGAGGACATTATCACGTGACATCTGCATCAAGTCAACTGACAAACAAAGTGAATATTTGATGAGCTTCCCTTTCTTACACTGACAAGGCAACTGGACCGTGATTGTGCCGCGCACATTCACCACTGGCCTGCTCACAGCGTGACCACTGGTGCAGTGTATTTTCAATAACTTTTAAATGACCGTCTCCCCACGGCTCACCCCCCAAACAAAAGGCCGCTCATCAACTTTTAATGAAGACGCCCCTGAATTTGCCGGCCTTTTAACGTCAGCTTTATTCTTCACCTTATGGTAATAACCTTGAAGTAATCAAGAACTGATCTATTGAACTACATCGAAATAACAGCGAAAAACCAACGAGGCGTATATCAGTCACATAATAGTGTAAGGTGTATGCTATCTTTTCATCGCTGAAGACAATTAATAAAAGACTTTGTAGTCTTGTATAGCACCAAATAGGCGATGAATATTTTCTGCTGTTTTCACTTTAGAATTTATTGCGTTGTTGTTCTGGATAAGTAGCCACGCCAATGGATACTCAAATGTTTTATGGATTAGGGAAAGAAATATTTGTAGTCGTAAATTATAAAGATATAGGATTTAATGTCTCGGGGGCCATTCAGAGGACAATGTGAAGTTGTTATCGCAGTGTGCCGCCGTAACCTGCTACATTTCCGCCCCCATCTTCCAGAGCCACATACTGAAAAAACACTTTAAGGGTGCCGCCCGACGGGGCAGCCACACCAACGAATGATGGGCGGATTCGATTACACAACCGTGATCACATTGTGTTAAGGAGTCGATTTTCGGCGCCACCCAATACTAGTTTCGTCACCATTTCGCCGACAGTGACCTCGCGCGCATGTCCCAGGTTCACGTACCGTGTACTACCTGATAGAGACACTGGCACCTGCTCGGGTTTCACTTCCGCTTCTCTTAAAGACACGCCCCTGCTTCAGGGTCAAAAGTATCAATGGATGCGCCCGGGGAGTCCATTCTCGGAAAAAATCGTGACGCCATTTTGAGTTTTTAAGATATTCCCCCCCACCACGGGACAAGTCTAGCAAATGTACACAGCTAGTTTATTTTTTCCTAATATGTGTCTGTCACCAACTGTCAATTTGTCATTAAAAAACACATCCACATTGGCCTTTGACCTTTTGATGAGGACGTTATTGCAGCAATTATTAGCTTTGGTAACAGGAAACGGAGGAAAGTGGGAGTTGGGGGGGGGGGTCGCCATTTTGTCGTTTTTAACCGTGCGCCTGTTAATACATTTTAGTTAGCTCTAAAACAGAGTTGATAATGGAAGAGTGATCTGACGACGTGTTCATTACACAATTACATTCATTACAGCCACTCAGTGGTATGCGGTCAATTACAAACATCAGGTTTGTTACACCTCTCTTTGGCCTTTTGGTGCCAGACTCCCTAATTACCAAACCCCGCTAGTGCCAGACACCCCTGGCGCCAGACACCCCTGGCGCCAGACATCCCTTGTGCCAGACAGCCTTAGTGTCAGAAAGCCTTAGTGCCAGAAAGCCTTAGTGCCAGACAGCCTTAGTGCCAGACAGCCTTAGTGCCGGAAAGCCTTATTGCCAGACAGCCTTAGTGCCAGAAAGCCTTAGTGTCAGACTGCCTTAGTGCCAGACAGCCTTTGTGCCAGACAGCTTTAGTGCCAGAATGCCTTAATGACAAAACGTCTTAGTGCCAGACAGCCTTAGTGCCAGAAAGCCTTAGTGCCAGACAGCCTTAGTGCCAGACAGCCTTAGTGCCAGGCACCCCAAGTGCATGAGTCCCCTAGTGCCAGAAAGTCTTAGTGCCAGAAAGCCTTGGTGCCAGAAAGCCTTAGTGCCAGACAGCCTTAGTGCCAGACAGCCCTAGTGCATGACACCCCTAGTGCCAGACACCCCCCCCTTTTTTTTTGTTCCAGACTTCTGCTATCTGCAGGGATTTCCAATCATGGAAGATTTTGTTTATTTAAATGTGCTGTCAACAACTTTGTTAACACCTTTGTTAACACCTTTGTTAACAGCTTTGCAGGTAAAAAAAAATTGAAAAAGTCCGATGATCGATGCCATGACAAGTTATGGCCCTTTGAATGGAACCCCCGGGGGGTGTTGAGGGGAAGGGGGACACTGTGAAGCTTTAGTTTTTTTAACTTATCAATTTAAGTAGCGCCAGCTATGACTATTAAAAGTTTTACCTGATGTCGGTAGCTATACTTGCACCTGATGTCGGTAGCTATACCTGGACCTGATGTCGGTAGCTATACTTGCACCTGATGTCGGTAGCTATACTTGCACCTGATGTCGGTAGCTATACCTGCACCTGATGTCGGTTATTATACTTGCACCTGATGTCGGTAGCTATACTTGTACCTGATGTCGGTAGCTATACTTGCACCTGATGTCGGTAGCTATACTTGCACCTGATACCGGTAGCTATACTTGCAATTGATGTCGGTAGCTATACTTGCACCTGATGTCGGTAGCTATACTTGCACCTGATGTCGGTAGCTATACCTGGACCTGATGTCGGTAGCTATACCTGCACCTGATGTCGGTTATTATACTTAGACTTGAGTACTTCCTGACTTTATTTCAATTATGTACTTTTAATTATTGTTTACAACTTATCGACTAATTTTGTCTGCAAAACAGAACACACCACTAAACAAGCAAACACACCCACACCCACCTACAGCTACACACACACACACACAACCCCGCACATAAAACGAAACATTCGAAATAAATTAACAATTTAAATGTGTTGCAGGTGTTTAATTGTGTGGCAAGCTTTTAATTGTGTGGCAAGTGTTTAAATGTGTGACAAGTGTTTAAATGTGGGGCAAGTGTTTAAATGTGGGGCAAATGTTTAAATGTGGAGCAAGTGTTTAAATGTGGGGCAAGTGTTTAAATTTTTGGCAAGTGTTTAAATCTGGGGCAAGTGTTTAAATGTGTGGCAATTGTTTAAATGTGTGGCAAGTGTTTAAATGTGGGGCAAGTGTTTAAATGTGGGGCAAGTGTTTAAATGTGGGGCAAGTGTTTAAATGTGGGGCAAGTGTTTAAATGTGGCGCAAGTGTTTAATAGTGTGGCAAGTGTTTAAATGTGTTGCAGGTGTTTAAATGTGTGGCAAGTGTTTAAATGTGGGGCAAGTGTTTAAATGTGTGCAAGTGTTTAAATGTGGGGCAAGTGTTTAAATGTGGGGCAAGTGTTTAAATGTGGGGCAAGTGTTTAAATGTGGGGCAAGTGTTTAAATGTGGCGCAAGTGTTTAAATGTGGAGCAAGTGTTTAAATGTGTGGCAAGTGTTAAAATGTGTGGCAGGTGTTTAAATGTGTGGCAAGTGTTTAAATGTGGGGCAAGTGTTTAAATGTGTGCAAGTGTTTAAATGTGGGGCAAGTGTTTAAATGTGGGGCGAGTGTTAAATGTGGGGCAAGTATTTAAATGTGTGGCAATTGTTTAAATGTGTGGCAAATGTTTAAATATGGGGCAAGTGTTTAAATGTGTGGCAAGTGTTTAAATGTGTGGCAAGTGTTTAAATGTGGGGCAAGTGTCTAAATGTGGGGCAAGTGTTTAAATGTGTGGCAAGTGTTTAAATGTGTGGCAAGTGTTTAAATGTGTGGCAACTGTTTTAATGTGTGGCAAATGTTTGATTGTGTGGCAAATTTTTAAATGTTGGGCAAATGTTTTAATGTGTGGCAAATGTTTAAATGTGGGGCAAGTGTTTAAATGTGTGGCAAATGTTTAAATGTGGGACAAGTATTTAAATGTGTGGCAAGTGTTTAAATGTGTGGCAAGTGTTTAAATGTGGGGCAAGTGTTTAAATGTGTGGCAAATGTTTTAATGTGGGGCAGGTGTTTAAATGTGTGGCAACTGTTTTAATGTGTGGCAAATGTTTGATTGTGTGGCAAATGTTTAAATGTGGGGCAAGTGTTTAAATGTTGGGCAAATGTTTTAATGTGTGGCAAATGTTTAAATGTGGGGCAAGTGTTTAAATGTGGGGCAAATGTTTTAATGTGGGGCAGGTGTTAAAATATGATCTATTTAGCACAAACTAGCACTTAATACAACAGTCACAATTAAAACCTTTTTTACTTTCAAGGCACCAGACCGCTGAAAGAAAACCCATTGATCACGTGATACAGGGATCTTATCAGGGGCCACGATGGAGATGTGAATGCGATCAATAACTAAAGCAAAAGTCTGACCTCTTGAAGGCCTATCTGTTACAGCAGACATAATGGGCGGCTGCCGAGCCGTCTCATAAATCAACGATGAACAATGACGTCATTTTGTTGTTTCCGGCAGCCTTTGGGATCGACTTCTCGTCGGGCTGCCTTTAAAATAGATAATTGTCATTGGCCAACAAGTAGACAAATTGACGGTGTGATTGGCTAATCACGTGACACCGCGGGCGTTGGCTTGGCCAGTTATGACGCTTCCGCAGTCTTGGGGCGCATGCTCGAAGAAGAGTTCATTTCCGCCAGCATTGATTATACCGGATGTAGGAACATCTCTGATGTTAATAACATGTGGAAGTTATAGTTGACTTGACTGCCACTTGATGTACAATACTGACTGCACATACACAACGGACTACATTTACACAACATAGGATATGTACACAAGTGACCACAATGACACGACTGGCCACATGTACGCAACTGACCACACGTACATAAAAGACTACACGTACACAACTGACCACACGTACAAAACAGACTACACGTACACAACTGACCACACGTACAAAACAGACTACACGTACACAACTGACCACACGTACAAAACAGACTACACGTACACAACTGACCACACGTACAAAACAGACTACACGTACACAACTGACCACACGTACAAAACCGACTACACGTACACAACTGACCACACGTACAAAACAGACTACACGTACACAACTGACCACACGTACAAAACAGACTACACGTACACCACTGACCTCACGTACACGACTGACGACACGTACACCACTGACCACACGTACACAATTTCACCTATGACATGTGTTGCCTTTCAAACGTTAAATCCTTTTCGTTAACTATTTTGTAATTCCTATTTCGCCTCAGCTCCGACTCCTAGAGCCAAGAAGTGATGTAATCGTTTACTCATCCCGTCCGGTATCTCTCTCGGACGGTCGGCAGATGGAAAGCGGAAATATGTGGCTCCCAACTCAATCAGCAGCAGTGTGACCAATAGATAAAACCAAGATGGCGGTGGTGATCTCTGACAGGACCCGCATCTTGAGCGCGAAAGTGAGTCTTCCCATCTCAGCATCTAACGTGGTGGCGTCCATTAAAATCTCGTTATGGCGGGAGTGGGTCCCTGGTACTCGCCATAAAGCACGGTCTGGGGGTTTACAGCACGCACCTCGCGTGCAATTATGTTTAACTATCAATTTTGTTATAACTTTTTTTGACTTGCACTTTGTTTAGAGAGTCACCAACGACACTATAAATAACATCACTAGTCTTAACCGGATATGACGAAAAACTGGGAGCAGACGATACGAAGAATGGCTGGGAGTCGTCATACGAAGAATGACATGGGGGCAGTCAATATGACGAAGTACTGGGAGCAGTAAATATGACGAATTACTGGGAGCAGTCAATATATGGAGCAGTAAATATGACGAATTACTGGGAGTAGTCAATATATGGAGCAGTAAATATGACGAATTACTGGGAGCAGTCAATATATGAAGCAGCAAATATGAAGAAATACTGGGAGCAGTTAATATATGGAGCAGTCAATATGAAGAATGAGTGCGAGCAGTTAGTCGTGTCAAAATTGTTTTTGCAGGTTTGACCAATGATTTGAAAAAAAAAAAAGGCTTTAGAATTTTTCCTGGTTTAAAATTGTCATTTTAATCATTTTTAGTGTCCCTGATTTTAGTGATACTAGAAGAAAACTGACCCGCCAGACAATGGCTGCCAACAATGGCGGACAAACAAATGGCGGCCACAAAATGGCGGCGGCAAAGTGTCAACGTCTGATGTACTAAAGTTACTTGGCAAAACATTTATTGAAGTAACGCACTTTACAAGAAGCCCAATTAGTCCTACCACCCCCACCACCCCTACCTCCCCTACCACCCCCCCCCCCCCCAATTACGCCACTGCACACTTTTTTTTTCAAGGCCCTGAACTATATTATTTGTATAACGTCCCTCCCTCTTCAACACCGCAGATTGATAACACCATATTTAAATTGAGACTATAGCAGTAAAACAAATGAAAATAGTACGCACCATATGCACTTGAGGTATTTTAAGAATCTCATTTAGCGCAGTTATCGGGATTTTTAAGTTATTGTGTGTGTGTTTGTGTGTGTGTTTGTGTGTGTGTTTGTGTGTGTGTTTGTGTGTGTGTTTGTGTGTGTGTGTGTTTGTGTGTGTGTGTGTGTGTGTGCTATTTAACTCATCATTACAGCCATTCATTCATACCTAGATAATGTTCAGTTGTGATGATGAAAATGAATTGTTAAAATGTGATAAAAACATGGTTTTTATGAAATTTGTTTGGGTCAATAAAAAAATAAAATCTGATTATTGGAAGCAGTGGCGTAGTTAGGGGGGATGCGGACCGCATCTTGTGACAACTTCTCAGGGGGGACACCAAATTTTAAAATTGCATATTTACAGAGCACACACCGCTCGGTCTAACAGAGCACACACTGCTCGGTCTAACACAGCACACACTGCCCGGTCTAACACAGCACACACCGCTCGGTCTAACACAGCACACACCGCTCGGTCTAACACAGCACACACCGCTCGGTCTAACACAGCACACACCGCTCGGTCTAACACAGCACACACCGCTCGGTCTAACACAGCACACACCGCTCGGTCTAACACAGCACACACCGCTCGGTCTAACACAGCACACACCGCTCGGTCTAACACAGCACACACCGCTCGGTCTAACCGAATTTCATAAAAGGATAACCGAGCCACACGTACAATATTCACACATGTAACTAAGCCAAATGCGTGCGTTATTAAAAGATCACAGTTGGTGCGTCAGAAATGGTGTCACCCTATACTTAGGCCAGAAAAACACAGTTTTGACCACGATTCAGCGACGCCGATTGAAGTGTTCGGCAACTTTCGAAAGTGACAGGAAGCTATATTTATCTAAAATCTGAGAAAAAAAGTTTTGACGCCGATTGAAGTGTTCGACAACTTTCGAAAGTGACAGGAAGCTGTATTTATCTAAAATCTGAGACAAAAGTTTTCCATTCATATCAAAGAGGATGTTGTTGACTGATTCTAAGTACACAAATTGAATCGGCAAAAATGAAAAGAGTAAATGACTATGTACCCAATTTGTAGGGTTAACTAAATAATATATTTTTTTTTAAAATTCTAATATCTTTAGATTATTATTTTAAATTATTTAAATTTTTTAAAAGGTGTTTTTGAAACTAGATAAAGCGAATCTCAGAAGAACTCAAAAGTAAATAGTTTAGTTTCGTCAATTAGTCATTTTCATCGCCCCTTAACATTTGAGCACGATTGTTCAGTGGCGTAGCGAGCTTAACTCGCGCCCGGGGAACAATACCTTTTTAGCGCACCCCAATACCTTTTTAGCGCCCCCCCCTATTCGAAAACCATACAATATTATAGTAAAATATACCATTTGGCGCCCCTTTGTGAGTAGCGCCCGGGGCATGATGCCCCCCTTGCCCCCCCTCACTACGCCACTGCGATTGTTATATAGCACAGAGTCTTTTTCATGCTGTCAGTGATTTCCCGTTTACTGCTACCTTTACCTTTGGGCTGATCTACTTGAGGAAGGTAATCTTACACAGCAGTATCTGCAGACTAAAGCCTTTACTCTTGACAAAGTAGTGACCAACCTAGATTGTTTCTGCATGAGAAGTGCTGTCACTTGGTGGAAAATGCTATTGAAAAGGCACTTTAAAAACAGACCAATGTGGAATTTCGGAGAGAAGATTAAGGTTTAAGAAGGAAATGGCAGGAGAACAATTTATGATCCATCATGGGACAGTCATACAGTGAAAGATGCTGATTTGATCTCGTGATTGACACTTTTGGGTCTTTTAAGATCAGGAAATGAAACTTTTAAATAAAGTAAATTTAAAAATAACTATAACTTAAAGTGGTAATTACTCAATCTAAGATATACACATGATACAGTGGTAATTTACTAATTCTAAGCTATACACAAGATGCAGTGGTAATTAATCATTCGAAGCTATGCACATGATACAGTGGTAAATTACTCATTCTAAGCTATACACATGATACATTGACATACAAATAGGGTCTACCAATTTGTATTTTTGTTTTGGTAACTTCATCAACGGTTGATTTTATCACTTCCTGAATCAACAGTTGATTGTATCGATCCTGGCCGACATTGTAGTAGTAAATCAAGGAGAATCTTTAAATTAGAAAACCTGAAGGTCAAATAGTCTAACCTTGTGGAATTAGACGTGCCGACCGGACTGATCGATTCCATCTCACCATCACATCATCTGACACCTAAAGTTGATTGAGCTGAATTAACTCAAACTTATAACACATTTCTCAAATACATTTACTCAGTAAGTGTGGAGAAATCTGGCCACACGCCTGTGATCTGACGGTTTGTTTGCCGCGAACTTCCGGGACAACGCCATCCGTCCACGGAAATCGTGCGAACATTTCAGGTGTCTGGATCACGCCCCCGTCCTCCATTTGGGTATTGAAGACGGCAATTGTTGGGGAACCAGTCAGTTGACTTAATGGCCCATACTCCATTGTATTACTTCGGCTCACATGTTTGATCTTTAAATAAGACCGCAGAGAAAAACCTATGCTCAATGGTGCGTTCACAGATGGCGCTAGCGCTGACATCGGCTATCAGTCAGATCACGAAACTTATTTGCTATCATCCGATTTATTACTGGGGAGGTTCACTGGTCCGTGGTTTCTAGTAAAAAGCTTTTGAACTGACCACAAGTCACTTAGACTGACCACAAGTCACTTAAAGCCTTTATGCCGTTAAGTCTTAACATATTCCCTTTCTCCTTACTAGGCGACTTATTTATTGAGGATACTTAATGCCTTATGCTTAATGCCTTATGCTTAATGCCTTATGCTTAATGCCTTATGCTTTAATACTTAATGCCTTATGCTTTATACTTAATGCCTTATGCTTTAATACTTAATGCCTTATGCTTTATACTTAATGCCTTATGCTTTATACTTAATGCCTTATGCTTTATACTTAATGCCTTATACTTAATGCTTTATGCCTTTTACTTAATGCCTTATGCCTTAATACTTAATGCCTTATGCTTAATGCCTTATGCTTTACCGTCGCTCTTTCTTTATTTCATTTTTTCTTTCTTTCCTTCTTTCTTTTTCTTTCTTTCTTTCTTTCTTTTCTTCAATATTATGAATTCATATTCTTTCTTCTTTCCCTCCTACATTTCTATGTGAAGTAGAGAGTGCTATGAAGGCCATAGTGTCATTTCTATGTGAAGTAGAGAGTGCTATGAAGGCCATAGTGTCATTTCTATGTGAAGTAGAGAGTGCTATGAAGGCCATAGTGTCATTTCTATGTAAAGTAGAGAGTGCTATGAAGGCCATAGTGTCATTTCTATGTGAAGTAGAGAGTGCTATGAAGGCCATAGTGTCATTTCTATGTGAAGTAGAGAGTGCTATGAAGGCCATAGTGTCATTTCTATGTGAAGTAGAGAGTGCTATGAAGGCCACAGTGTCATTTCTATGTGAAGTAGAGAGTGCTATGAAGGCCATAGTGTCATTTCTATGTGAAGTAGAGAGTGCTATGAAGGTCATAGTGTCATTTCTATGTGAAGTAGAGAGTGCTATGAAGGCCATAGTGTCATTTCTATGTGAAGTAGAGAGTGCTATGAAGGCATGTACTGACTTCTGGCTTTTACAGCTGTTCAGCAGAAACATTTCACTGAAATTTTTACAAATTAATACTTTGAACTGTTTCAAGAAATAAACCAGGGTATTTTATTTTTCTTTGTGTGTGTCTCAGTTCAATAACGGTTGGTGGATTCGCTCAATCTAAATAACAATAACAGATGAAATCGTCATAACTGTACTCGTAACCCAAGTGGTCTTTTGCAAAGGACATCACGCAAAAAAGGACCATTTCAGACCCCCCTTCCCCCTGTCGTGTCACAAGTTCTTTACCCCTCCCTCCCCCTTAGTGTCACGTCACACCTAAAATAATTCCAAAACATACGTAAAATTTTTATGACTAAACTAAGATTTTGTTTTAATCTTTAACATTTCCCCATAATGGATTAAGATGTAGTATGATTAGAAAACTGTGACACAAAACAACAACGTCCTTCACGAGCCGAATGTAAAATGGTCACACGAGTTTTTGTTCATTTTTCCATATGCGCACAAGATATGTGTGAGTGAGTTTTTCGGTATTTATTATACCTGAGGCAATTTCGACCTCAAAATGGACCCGGACACGCAGCGCCGCCATTCGCACACGG
>OZ024797.1:1703654-1856154 GCA_964017045.1 Omphiscola glabra | reverse complement strand
TTCTCAAGTTGAGCATGTGACATTATTGACCCCCCCTGTGTCCCACCCTGTAAGTGTCCCTCCCTGTCTGGTCCAGTCGGCTCACACAGAGTGAGTGGCCCAAGATTTCAGCCTTACTTTGAGCAAGGGGTCGCAGCAAAGCCTGCCAGGTCTGCGCTTAGCTGTCCTCCACACCGACCAGCTCAGTGGTCTCAGCCGCAGATATGCATGAATTTGCATAAAGGGCTTTGTGGAAGAGGATTGTCGTCTGGTTAGAGATGAGAGAGCTACACTTATACGATCGATCAGCAATCCGAGATCACAGATAGCTATTGATCTGTTGATAAAATAAGTGTATGGCTGTGATGTCATAGCAATGATCTGTTGATCAGACAAGTGTATGGATGTGATGCCATATCGATGATGTGTTGATCAAACAAGTGTATGGCTGTGTCGTCAAGTGTGTATGGCTGTGTCGTCAAGTGTGTATGGCTGTGTCGTCAAGTGTGTATGGCTGTGTCGTCAAGTGTGTATGGCTGTGATGTCATTTCCTCGAGGTCGTGCTAAAAACTAAATTTATAAACACAAAAGTAGAACAAAACAAAGAAGGCGTTCTTGACATGGATAGCTCAGTGGATAGCTCAGTGGATAGCTCAGTGGATAGCTCAGTGGATAGCTCAGTGGATAGCTCAGTGGATAGATCAGTGGAGATCGTTATAGCTGGGGGATGGGTAGGGGCAGGGGGGGTAGGATTCTGGACACATGTACGACACATTTATTTGATCATATGAAAAGTACATTACAAATATTTACATTTAGAGAAAATTCTATGTCAGCATTCTACCAGTTCTATTTGAATGTACTCACAAGCCAAATGTCACTGAAATACGTGATGTCATGACAAGATCACAAGCCAAATGTCACTGAAATACGTGATGTCATGACAAGATCACAAGCCAAATGTCACTGAAATACGTGATGTCATGACAAGATCACAAGCCAAATGTCACTGAAATACGTGATGTCATGACAAGATCACAAGCCAAATGTCACTGAGATAGTGATGTCATTTGAAGATCACACGCCAAATGTCACTGAGATACGTGATGTCATTAGAAGATCACAAGCCAAATGTCACTGACATACTTGATGTCATTAATGTCATGAGAAGATCACAAGCTAAATGTCACTGAGATAGTGATGTCATTAGAATATCTCAAGCCAAATATCACTGAGATGTCATTACAAGATACCTTTTGCAATCTTACATGAAATTTTAACATATTAAAAATATTTTGGGAGTGGGGGGGAGGGGGAGATAGAAATAAGCAAGTTATAATTGTATAAAATTCGACAATAGTTCATCTTTTTAAAGAGGTGTCGATGTCCGGTTGCACCTCCCCCACCCACCCCTTGATAGGCCGTTGATAGTCTGGAGATCCTGACCCACCCCTTGATAGGCCGTTGATAGTATGGAGATTCGAAGGGGTGATAACTATTGTCCACTTTCCAAAACGTCTACACTCATACATTAAATGTTACCTGGGTCACCCATCTGATTCTGTTCTCTCCCTTGCCATATCTATGGCACCTTACCTCCCTTGCTCCGCCATTGCACAATTCACTGATGAAATGAACGTCGCTGTACGGAGAGCCATAATCTCTACCCACAATTCATTGTGCCCCGGTGGCTAATCCTGTCTATAGTCACGTGACGGCGCTGTCACCGGACCACCCAAAACCTGGCGTGACACTGGTCCACCTTGATCCAATAAACACAGCGGTCGCCACTCCGTTAACACTGCCCAGCGGCCAGTTAGCCGTTGTCAGCACGGCCAGCTCCCAAAATAACAGAAACCCAATGATTAACTGTGAATCTCGGCCTAATCTGTTCCATTGTAAGTCCTAATGCGATCGGCACTCGCCGCGGAATGCCCATTATAGACAAGTCATTTCCAATTTGGAAGTCATGTGTTACGAGAATGTGGCTCAGCCCTCGAGAAGCCCTTGAGAAGAGTGACAGAAAACAAGCCATAAGGGGGATTAATCCACGTGTTTCGGCAAGACGACGAACGCAGTTAGCTGCTCCTGGACAGAACCGAGCGCCTCCTACCGGTCATGTTAGTCACGTCGTGATAAGTCATCATAAGTCCCTTGTCATTTGGGGGAGAGAGTTTCGGCCATTTCGTGATGCAATGACGCAATCCACAGTGTTCTCAAGACGTGGACACGGGGTAGCTTAAATTAGGGTAACTCAGAGTAGCTGGTCCTTACGACTTACACTTTCTTCGATGATTAGTTCCGCTTGAATAGCATCGCGCTTCTACCTGGAGTCTCACACTCTCATGACACACCAGGCATATTTTGAATAAAAAGTGTGAATTAAAATTGTTTTTGTTGACACCTCTGCCTAAGGAACTTGAAGAAAAAAACAAACTTGTTCTTAAACTTCACAACCAATGCCTATAGATTGAGACTGTACATGTGCATGAACGCAGATGGTAAATATCCATAAATCCAGACTGTACATGTCCATAAATCCAGACTGTACATGTCCATAAAACCAGACTGTACATGTCCATAAATACAGACTGTACATGTCCATAAATACAGACTGTACATGTCCATAAATCCAGACTGTACATGTCCATAAACCCAGACTGTACATGTCCATAAATCCAGACTGTACATGTCCATAAATCCAGACTGTACATGTCCATAAACCCAAACTGTACATGTCCAGGCCATAGAAACAGACCGTACATGTCACTGGACCCATGCGGTAATTACAACGAGGGAGCTACCATTAAGTCCATTGCGATCTTATGTGAGCGAAATTTGTATTCTCTGCAGCAAGTCGTAGCCGAAATGTTTATCTAAAGTTGGTTTAGACAATATTTTCTTAGTAGGTTAGAGATTATTATTTCAAAGTTTCCTCCGGATTTTCACCTTTATGAGGCGATTGCAAACGATGGTCTAGTGTTTAGTCTATAGTTGCTTGTTGGGTGATGAGTTGACTGTTGGTCTAGTGTTTAGTCTATAGTTGCTTATTGGGTATGGATTTGTCCGACACACTTCCTTCCACTAGATGGATTTGTTAAACTGCAGAGGTTTTTTTAAATTTCTCGTACGTTTAAATGATAAGGGCACACGTATGTCTAGAAAACGTATGACTTATGACGATATAAAAGTTTGAAAGAAGTTTTAGACAACGTAAGAATTCTTCTAAGATAAACTTGAAAAAAAAACGAAGCTGTGCTGTATAAAGATAACTCTTTGGATTAGGATTTGCAACTGACCAACCAGCACATTTCTACCATTTATTTAATCCAACCACGAAATGTATTTCGCCCGTTAAGCCAAATTTCCTTTTACAATTAAATATGAAGCTATTAAACCTATGAATGTGAACAATTCAGTTTCGGAGAGGCTTCCAACAATGACCTCTCTCTGCTGGAGCATCCAGACCATTCAAAGGTTTAAGGGCTTTACCTATGCGTTCAAGTGAGTCACGGTTGTTTGAGCCCACTGAAACCACCCAGGCGTAGCAAAGTGCTCTAATCGAATCGACGCCCCGTGAAATCAACAGTCTAATACCTAGGGCGCCTCCAAAAACACCAGGGGGGAATTTCACTAATCTTCTTGTGATACGCCCCAATGTTTTACCCTCGACATCTCCTCGTGCCTGGCTCTACATCCAGCTGTCAAAACATTCTGGAATGGCAAACTCGTTGATTGTTGACGACAGTCATACAAAAAATTGAATCTGGAAATAAATATTGTATGACCGTCAGATTGAAATGGAGATGAGCTTTGTTGGGGACGTCCTATAGCAATAAATGGAGATGAGTTTTGTTGGGGACGTCCTATTGCCATAAATTGAATAGTTTTGTTGGGGACGTCCTATTGACATAAATGGAATAGTTTTGTTGGGGACGTCCTATTGCCATAAATGGAATAGTTTTGTTGGAGACGTCCTATTGCCATAAATGGAATAGTTTTGTTGGGGACGTCCTATTGCCATAAATGGAATAGTTTTGTTGGGGACGTCCTATTGACATAAATGGAATAGTTTTGTTGGGGACGTCCTATTGCCATAAATGGAAAAGCATTGTTGGGGACGTCCTATTGCCATAAATGGAATAGCTTTGTTGGGGACGTCCTATTGCCATAAATGGAAAAGCTTTGTTGGGGACGTTCTATTGACATAAATGGAAGATCTTCTATTCAGTCAATTCCTGGACAAACGCACCTCAATCTCCCATCAAATACTTAGAGAATCTCCCATTAATGGCTAATAGAATCTCCCATTAAGGGCTAATATAATCTCCCATAAATACGAACAGAGTCTCGCATCAAATACTAACAGAATCTCCAATCAAGTACTAAAAAAATCACCAATCAAGTACTAACAATCTTCCATCAAATTAAGTACTAACAATCTTCCATCAAATTAAGTACTAACAATCTTCCATCAAATTAAATACTAACTGAATCTCCCATCAAATACTAACTGAATCTCCCATCAAATACTAACAGAATTTCCGATTAATGACTAATAGAATCTCCCATCAAATACTAACAGAATTTCCGATTAATGACTAATAGAATCTCCCATCAAACACTAACAGAATTTCCGATTAATGACTAATAGAATCTCCCATCAAATACTAACAGAATTTCCGATTAATGACTAATAGAATCTCCCATCAAATACTAACAGAATTTCCGATTAATGACTAATAGAATCTCCCATCAAATACTAACAGAATTTCCGATTAATGACTAATAGAATCTCCCATCAAATACTAACAGAATTTCCGATTAATGACTAATAGAATCTTCCATCAAATACTAACAGAATTTCCGATTAATGACCAATAGAATCTCCCATCAAATACTAACAGAATTTCCGATTAATGACTAATAGAATCTCCCATCAAATACTAACAGAATTTCCGATTAATGACTAATAGAATCTCCCATCAAATACTAACAGAATTTCCGATTAATGACTAATAGAATCTTCCATCAAATACTAACAGAATTTCCGATTAATGACTAATAGAATCTCCCATCAAATACTAACAGAATTTCCGATTAATGACTAATAGAATCTTCCATCAAATACTAACAGAATTTCCGATTAATGACTAATAGAATCTCCCATCAAATACTAACAGAATTTCCGATTAATGACTAATAGAATCTCCCATCAAATACTAACAGAATTTCCGATTAATGACTAATAGAATCTCCCATCAAATACTAACAGAATTTCCGATTAATGACTAATAGAATCTCCCATCAAATACTAACAGAATTTCCGATTAATGACTAATAGAATCTTCCATCAAATACTAACAGAATTTCCGATTAATGACTAATAGAATCTCCCATCAAATACTAACAGAATTTCCGATTAATGACTAATAGAATCTCCCATCAAATACTAACAGAATTTCCGATTAATGACTAATAGAATCTTCCATCAAATACTAACAGAATTTCCGATTAATGACTAACATAATCTTCCACCATTGACTAGTAGTATCACCCATCATTGAAAAGACTCCTGCTGACAACGTGTAGAATCCACCTCAGCCCTGACGCGCTCCGACTAATACCCCCTACAATGGGCCACGTTCTAATGTTTATCCTCATCGCTGACCCATGGTCATCAAACTGACGTCCGAGCTCCAGAGGACCTGCCTGCTTCCTGGCAGAAGAGATCTGCTACTCTCCCTATTGTCCACTAAATGACCTGGGCGGTGCGACCGTCCGTCACAGAATCACAGATAAGACAGCACAGTTTCCAGCAAGCTGACCACCAATACAATGATGTTGATGTCAGATGTTGAGAGGGCCACTTGCGCCTGCCCAGCGCTGATAGGATAACTTGCACCTGCCGTGTGTTGTAAGGGTCACTTGCACAAAACTCGTGTTGAGAATCACTTGTGCAAGCTCCATTTTGGGAGAGCCATTCGTGCAAGCCCCATTTTGAGAGAGCCATTCGTGCAAGCCCCATTTTGAGAGAGCCATTCGTGCAAGCCCCATTTTGAGAGAGCCATTCGTGCAAGCCCCATTTTGAGAGAGTCATTCGTGCAAGCCCCATTTTGAGAGAGCCATTCGTGCAAGCCCCATTTTGAGAGAGCCATTCGTGCAAGCCCCATTTTGAGAGAGCCATTCGTGCAAGCCCCATTTTGAGAGAGCCATTCGTGCAAGCCCCATTTTGAGAGAGCCATTCGTGCAAGCCCCATTTTGAGAGAGCCATTCGTGCAAGCCCCATTTTGAGAGAGCCATTCGTGCAAGCCCCATTTTGAGAGAGCCATTCGTGGATCAAACACATTAAATGGATACATCCACAAGAAAATGCAGTGGATGAATTTATTGTTAGTAGAAAGAAAGTAGAGAGAAATTGCATTTATCCAAAATAGGATGCTGACTTGACCCATAAGTGCTGACTTGACCCATAAGTGCTGACTTGACACATAAGTGCTGACTTGACACATAAGTGCTGACTTGACACATATGTTGCTGACTTGACACATAGGTTGCCGACTTGACACATAGGTTACCGACTTGACACATAGGTTGCTGACTTGACACATATGTTGCTGACTTGACACATAGGTTGCCGACTTGACACATAGGTTGCTGACTTGACACATAGGTTACCGACTTGACACATAGGTTGCTGACTTGACACATAGGTTGCTGACTTGACACATAGGTTGCCGACTTGACACATAAGTGCTGACTTGACACATAAGTGCTGACTTGACACATAAGTGCTGACTTGACACATAAGTGCTGACTTGACACATAGGTTGCTGACTTGACACATAGGTTGCCGACTTGACACATAGGTTGATGACTTGACACATAGGTTGCCACTTACACATGGAGTAAGTAAAGACACATCTCAGGTGATGGGTGTAATCGTCTCTCAGGTGGTGAGATTCCAAGTCATGTCCCCGCAATCCGAGCAGCTATTTGCTGTCCGGTCACTTCTATCCCAAGCTGTCCCACAGCCTGCCTTCTTCAAGGCAGGACCGGCGAATCAATCAAGCGTCACCGGCGAATCAACCAACTGTGACGCTCTGCCATTAACGACGTTATTGGTGACGTCTTTGCCTGCACTACCGTGATATCATCTCCACAGATGTCCTGGCATCGCAGGAGTTTGTTGTCCGACAATTAAAAACAAATCTGTCAGGATCAGAAGCCAGCCACCCCACTCTCAGCCATCTTGTTGTTCTCACACCTCGTCACCACAGGCGGTAGTCGCGAGGAAGAGACGAGGGGTTAAAGAGACGAGGGGGTTAATTGTCAAGTTTAAAAACATCAAATTTATGGTTTCTGTCATTTTGCTGCGCCCAGGTCGGAATGACCCAGTACGATGGTAAAAAAATAAAGAGGCGGGGGGAGCAACTCCAATTTATTTCAATACTACTTCCGTCACTTTGAGCACGAATGTTAATTAAAGAGTAGATGACAAAGGGACAAAAGAGATGGATAAACAACAACAACTTAAAAAAAACAATTGTTTTCATGTAATGAGCTGAGTTTTCCTATTCCCCGTTACGACCATAAGACTACGCCCGTGCTCTATGCGCACCGTTACGACCAAAGATTACGCCCGTGCTCTATGCAAATAACAACAATAACATTCAAACAACAACATTGTTTCAACAAACCCGTAAGTTCCGAAGAAAGGAACAGAATCAAATGACCGTTGAGATGAGCCGTCGGCGCGAGAACCGTTGCGCGGTGCTGTGACCGGAACAGATGCTAAGGAAGGTATGTGTTTCCTGTTGACTTATTTCCCCTTTGTTATTTGCTCATTGATGGGATGGAGTCCTGACAATGTTCTTGTTATTTATATCCTGACTATATAATTGTTGTAATGGTTATAATCTCTTTATATCCTGACTATATAATTGTTGTAATGGTTATAATCTCTTTATATCCTGACTATATAATTGTTGTAATGGTTATAATCTCTTTATATCCTGACTATATAATTGTTGTAATGGTTATAATCTCTTAATATCCTGACTATATAATTGTTGTAATGGTTATAATCTCTTTATATCCTGACTATATAATTGTTGTAATGGTTATAATCTCTTAATATCCTGACTATATAATTGTTGTAATGGTTATAATCTCTTAATATCCTAACTATATAATTGTTGTAATGGTTATAATCTCTTAATATCCTGACTATATAATTTTTGTAATGGTTATAATCTCTTAATATCCTGACTATATAATTGTTGTAATGGTTATAATCTCTTAATATCCTGACTATATAATTTTTGTAATGGTTATAATCTCTTAATATCCTGACTATATAATTGTTGTAATGGTTATAATCTCTTAATATCCTGACTATATAATTGTTGTAATGGTTATAATCTCTTAATATCCTGACTATATAATTTTTGTAATGGTTATAATCTCTTAATATCCTGACTATATAATTGTTGTAATGGTTATAATCTCTTAATATCCTGACTATATAATTGTTGTAATGGTTATAATCTCTTAATATCCTGACTATATAATTGTTGTAATGGTTATAATCTCTTAATATCCTGACTATATAATTTTTGTAATGGTTATAATCTCTTAATATCCTGACTATATAATTGTTGTAATGGTTATAATCTCTTAATATCCTGACTATATAATTGTTGTAATGGTTATAATCTCTTAATATCCTGACTATATAATTGTTGTAATGGTTATAATCTCTTAATATCCTGACTATATAATTGTTGTAATGGTTATAATCTCTTTATATCCTGACTATATAATTGTTGTAATGGTTATAATCTCTTAATATCCTGACTATATAATTGTTGTAATGGTTATAATCTCTTAAATATTGTATTTCAGTGTTAGCTTCTCCCACGCTTGTCTCTGTATGGTAGCTTCTCCCACGCTTGTCTCTGTATGGTAGCTTCTCCCACGCTTGTCTCTGTATGGTAGCGCCTCACATGGAGTGTCTCTGTATGGTAGTGCCTCACAGGGAGTGTCTCTGTATGTTAGCTTCTCCCACACTTGTCTCTGTATGGTAGCGCCTCACATGGAGCGTCTCTGTATGGTAGCGCCTCACAGGAAGTGTCTCTATATGGTAGCCCCACACCCAAGGACCGTCTCTATATGGTAGTCCCACGACAGGACCATCTCTAAATGGTAGCCCCACGACAGGACCATCTCTATATGGTAGCCCCACACCCCAGGACCATCTCTATATGGTAGCCCCACGATAGGACCGTCTCTCGATTGTGAATAGCTCCACGCTAAGAATAAGCATGGAACATTCATGTTTGTTAGAAGGGAAATATTGAGAATGAAGGAAGCACACTTGTGGACATCATTCTTGTGTTTTAAAGGAGACAACATTCGTTTTTGTATTTGTCTATTGTCTGTGAGTAAGACAATAAAAAAAAGTGTCAAACAGGACTTCATATCTTCATTGTGGAGGTGAGGAACGCGTGTTAGCCGTGTGTGCTGGAGGGAGCCGTGTGTGATGGAGGGAGTCGTGTGTGATGGAGGGAGCCGTGTGTGAGGGAGGGAGCCGTGTGTGATGGAGGGAGCCGTGTGTGATGGAGGGAGCCGTGTGTGATGGAGGGAGCCGTGTGTGATGGAGGGAGCCGTGTGTGAGGGAGGGAGCCGTGTGTGATGGAGGGAGCCGTGTGTGAGATGGGAGCCGTGTGTGATGGAGGGAGCCGTGTGTGATGGAGGGAGCCGTGTGTGAGGGAGGGAGCCGTGTGTGATGGAGGGAGTCGTGTGTGATGGAGGGAGCCGTGTGTGATGGGGGGAGCCATGTGTGAGATGGGAGCCGTGTGTGATGGAGGGAGCCGTGTGTGATGGGGGGGAGTCGTGTGTGATGGAGGGAGCCGTGTGTGATGGGGGGAGCCATGTGTGAGATGGGAGTCGTGTGTGATGGAGGGAGCAGTGTGTGATGGAGGGAGCCCTGTGTGAGGGAGGGAGCCGTGTGTGATGGAGGGAGTCGTGTGTGATGGAGGGAGCCGTGTGTGAGGGAGGGAGCCGTGTGTGAGATGGGAGCCGTGTGTGAGGGAGGGAGCCGTGTGTGAGATGGGAGCCGTGTGTGATGGAGGGAGACGTGTGTGAGGGAGGGAGCCGTGTGTGAGGGAGGGAGCCGTGTGTGAGATGGGAGCCGTGTGTGATGGAGGGAGCCCTGTGTGAGGAAGGGAGCCGTGTGTGATGGAGGGAGTCGTGTGTGATGGAGGGAGCCGTGTGTGAGGGAGGGAGCCGTGTGTGAGATGGGAGCCGTGTGTGAGGGAGGGAGCCGTGTGTGAGATGGGAGCCGTGTGTGATGGAGGGAGCCGTGTGTGATGGGGGGGAGTCGTGTGTGATGGAGGGAGCCGTGTGTGATGGGGGGAGCCATGTGTGAGATGGGAGTCGTGTGTGATGGAGGGAGCAGTGTGTGATGGAGGGAGCCCTGTGTGATGGAGGGAGCCGTGTGTGATGGAGGGAGTCGTGTGATGGAGGGAGTCGTGTGATAGCGGGAGCCGTGTGTGAGGGAGGGAGCCGTGTGGAGGGAGGGAGTCGTGTGTGATGGAGGGTGCCGTGTGTGATAGAGGGAGCCGTGTGTGATGGAGGGAGCCGTGTGTGATGGAGGGAGCCGTGTGTGATGGAGGGAGCCGTGTGTGAAGGAGGGAGCCGTGTGTGATGGAGGGAGCCGTGTGTGATGGATGGAGCCGTGTGTGATAGAGATAGTCGTTTGTGATGGAGTGAGCAAGAGACAAGGTGGCATTACATCATTATTGAAGGTCTATGGACCCTGACACGCAGCGCCGCCATTCGCACCCGGGTACCATTAGACTCAATGCTATTCGGATGTCATTTGTATTATACTAGTTTATTTTAGTTGAACTGAAGAATTAAGTTGACAAACGTATAGTACATTCAATTATCTTTCATTTGATACCAACTTTTGTCTTATAAACCCAACAATAATATTTTCAATCGTTTTTTAATCCCAACCTCTCAATTCTGGTACCCGGGTACCAATAGGTGCAGCCTTATTTTAACTCCCAGGTGACCTTAAAAGTCACATTCTACAACACTAGAGACTTAAGTAAAAACCACATTCAGACACCTGTTAGAAATCTGAATATAACGGTACACTGAAGTAGACAACCGCATAGTATTTAAATAAGATTGGATACTACTTCACTTCATAACGTGACAACGTGACAACCACTGCCACCACATTTGAGCACGGTGCGTATAATTAAAATAGGAAACATCTGAACTGTCAATACTGAAATGAACAATTAAAAATTTCTGACTTTAAGTTGGATGAAAGAAAAACTTGAAGTGGAGGGAAATTTATTTAAGATGGTCGTGCATTAAACAAAAATCGACATGTCTGCTATTCACAAGCTTAAATCGTTTGTGAACTGTGTGCATAGAGACTTGTAGGTGTACATAGAGTCTTGTAGTTGTGAATAGAGTCTTGTAGGTGTGCATAGAGTCTTGTAGGTGTGCATAGAATATTGTAGTTGTGTAAAGAGACTTGTAGTTGTGTAAAGAGACTTGTAGTGGGTGTAAAGAGACTTGTAGTTAAGTAAAGATATTTGTAGTTGTGTAGAGAGACTTGTAGTTGTGTAGAGAGACTTGTAGTTGTGTAGAGAGACTTGTAGTTGTGTAGAGAGACTTGTAGTTGTGTAGAGAGATTTGTAGTTGTGTAGAGAGACTTGTAGTTGTGTAGAGAGACTTGTAGTTGTGTAGAGAGACTTGTAGTTGTGTAGAGAGACTTGTGGTTGTGTAGAGAGACTTGTAATTGTGTAGAGAGACTTGTAATTGTGTAGAGAGATTTGTAATTGTGTAGAGAGGCTTGTAGTTGTGTAGAGAGACTTGTAATTGGGTAGAGAGATTTGTAGTTGTGTAGAGAGACTTGTAATTGTGTAGAGAGACTTGTAATTGTGTAGAGAGATTTTTCATTGTGTAGGGAGACTTGTAATTGTGTATAGAGATTTGTAATTGTGTAGAGAGACTTGTAGTTGTGTAGAGAGACTTGTAATTGTGTAGAGAGACTTGTAATTGTGTAGAGACATTTGTAGTTGTGTAGAGATTTGTAATTGTGTAGAGAGACTTGTAATTGTGTAGAGAGACTTGTAATTGTGTAGAGAGACTTGTAATTGTGTAGAGAGACTTGTAGTTGTGTAGAGAGATTTGTAATTGTGTAGAGAGACTTGTAATTGTGCAGAGAGACTTGTAATTGTGTAGAGAGACTTGTAGTTGTGTAGAGAGATTTGTAATTGTGTAGAGAGACTTGTAATTGTGCAGAGAGACTTGTAATTGTGTAGAGAGACTTGTAATTGTGTAGAGAGACTTGTAATTGTGTAGAGAGACTTGTGGTTGTGTAGAGAGACTTGTGGTTGTGTAGAGAGACTTGTGGTTGTGTAGAGAGACTTGTGGTTGTGTATCCAACTTTTGATTTAAACCCTTTGCATATTTCCTTAAAACATAAGTAATGTGACAAATAACCCCAATCTGACTAGCAAACTCGATGTGGCAACCAGACTCGAAGTGACAACCAACCCCGATGTAACAACCAACAAAATGTTGCAACCAAACCCGATGTGGCAACCAGACTCGAAGTGACAACCAACTCCGATGTAACAACCAACCAAATGTTGCAACTAAACCCGATGTGGCCACCAGACTCGAAGTGACAACCCACCCCTATGTGACAACCAACCCCATTGCAACAACAAACCCGATATGACAACCAACCGGGATGTGACAACCAACCCCGATGTGACAAAAAACCCATGGCACAACCAACCCGATATGACAACCAACCCGGATGTGACAACCAACCCCGATGTGACAACCAACCCCATGGCAACAACCAATCCGATATGACAACCAACCCGGATGTGACAACCAACTCCGATGAGACAAGCAGCCCTGCTCTCCCCTAGAATTAGCCTGGACTTCGTTACCCGATAGTGATGTTATTATATTTATACAAAAATGTACATAGTTGGCGAGACCTAAATTGTTTCCATTTTGTTTACATTCACCACTAAACTTTTTGACACGCTTTGTATCGCTCACCACTAGTGAGCGATACCAGCGATACAAGTGAACGATACAAGTAAACGATACAAGTGAACGATACAAGTGTGCGATACAAGTGTGCGATACATATGAGCGATACAAGTGAGCGATACAAGTGAGCGATAAAAGTGAGCGATACAAATGAGCGATATCAGAAAGCGATACCAGAGAGCGATATCTTCTTCCTTCTTTTGTTTTGTATATTGTTAACACATTATGAGTGGACACATTGTGGGTGGAACAAATTGTGGTTGGATCACATTGTGGGTGAACACATATTGAGTGGGCACATTATGAGAGGACACATTAAGAGTGGAACACATTGGTGAAATGTTTTGTCGATAAAATGTCTGTTGATATGGCTGTCGATATGGCTGTCAATGTGGCTTTCAATATGGCTGTCAATATGGCTGTCAATATGGATGTCAATATGGCTGTCAATATGGCTGTCGATATGGCTTTCAATATGGCTGTCGATAAAATGGCTGTCGATATGGCTGTCGATATGTTTGTTTATGAATGACCCTGCTAACAATGTATAACTATATTCGAATTCTACTAGAACTCAAAACAACGTCAGTCCAAAGTGCCGGAAAGCTTTCATGAATGAAATTGGATTGGCAGGCCATCTGCGTACTCACCCTGTAATGTAGCCTTGGTCATCTTCGGAGGTACTCACCCTGTAATATAGCTTTGGTCATCTTCGGAATGACTCACCCTGTAATATAGCCTTGGTCATCTTCGGAGGTACTCACCCTGTAATATAGCATTGGTCATCTTCGGAGGTACTCACCCTGTAATATAGCCTTGGTCATCTTTGGAGGTACTCACCCTGTAGTATAGCCTTGGTCATCTTCGGAGGTACTCACCCTGTTATATAACCTTGTTCATCTTCGGAGGCCACCAGCGTACTCACTCTGTTATATAGCCTTGGCCACCTTCGCCACCGAATGGCGAGCAACATCATACGCTGAGATCGTAGACGGAGGAAGGGTGATATTCAAGATGGATGTTTTAGGACAATGTGGACCTGTTAGTAAGCTAACATGTGTACATATTATTTTAGCTATACAACACTCCGGGTATTTCCCGGCAGACCAAACAGCTGTATGTTAAAAAATAATTCGTTAGACCGTGGAAGATTTATGTCCCGCTTCTACAGGGTGCCGGCCCAGCGCCCCCTTTCCCTCCCTCCCCCCGTCATCTGATTGGTCGGTGCGAGCAACCTAATGGTTGATTTCAACTAGAGAATCTTTCTCGCTGGCTGTGGGCTGCGTCGCGGCAGGGGACTGTATCTCTGCCGATCTTCGCATTAGCCGTCTCCTTATCCTTGCTACTACCCTTCATTAAAAAATACATATTAATAGCTATTTTTTAAAATTTAAGGTCCCTTTCTACTTTGTTTAAGATCACCTTTATCTGAATTATACGTTGGGCCAGAATTAGACTCCAACAGCATAGCTTAACAAAAGACGAACCGTTTATCTGTTGGTTCCGGGTGGACAAGTCCCCCCTACTAGTCTGCCACGCCGCGAAGAGGCAAAACCCCATGTGGACGCCCCCGAATTTCTTCGAGGACGCGGTCGCTAAGGCTTGGGTGGCCCTCAAAACCCATGCCGATGATTTTAACTACGCGGCCTTGAGAAAGCCGCCCCTAGGCAACCGTTTCGTCCCGCCACTACCAACGTCCCGACCGAAAGACTCCTTGGGCGGTGGGGGTTGGTAACGCAACACCAAACCACCGGAGTGGAAGCAAAGCCGTCCTGACCCACAGAGAGTTAACTGCGGACGCTTTAAACGCAGCGTCCTCGGTCGACCGGGCCTCCCCTAGGTCAAGGGGGAGGTTCCCGGCGCCCTCCCGCACGGGCTGGAGTCGGGTTAAGTCCTTCAGTGCTCTGGTTTGTGTGGGGGAGCGCCGGGGGGGGGGGGGGGCATTAAGAGCTCACGCTCGACGGCCCACCGATTCCATCTCTTATGCGACATCTGTTGGTTCCAGATGAGATGTATTTCAGAGATATGGGATTGTGTTCCGTGAAAAAAGTTCTATCCGTTAACACTATATTTCATTTCTTTAAAGTAGATTTCTTGTTTTGGTTGTTGACAATGGAAAAGTATGTATTGACATGTACGCCATATCATACGCTTACGACAACCATAATGTAACAGTCAGGGGAGTTAATGAACCGTCAGGGGAGTTAATCAACAGTCATGGGAGTTAATCAACGCTGTATTGACTTGGAGATAAAGCAGACTTTGGCAAAACATGGAATGTCTCAATAAAGGAAATAATAGAACAGGGTGTGTGGGAGTTTGAATAGAAAGACAGGACAGGTAGAGAAGATCGTTTCGGCCAAGAGCCTTCCTCGGCTGATAGGACAATTGAAACTACGACCAGAAATAGAATCTAGTTCTAAAAGTTAAGAGGTCACCCTTGTTAGTGCCGGAAGTTGGATTTTCCAATATCAAGATTACCGGAAGTAAAAGAATTAGAAAATAAGATTTTAACGGAAAGAAATATTTTGGGAATATGTAAAGTTTCAAACATAAGGAAACAAAATACAAGGAACTTGAGGATAATTACTAGGATGATATTTGATTAATTCCATAGAGGGATATTTGATTAATTCCATAGAGCAGCGGTTCTCAACCTGTGGGTCGCGACCACTTTGTGGGTCGCACAACCCTTTCCCAGGGGTCGCCTAAGACCATCTGAAAAGACATATGATCTACAGTTATGAAGTAGCCACGAAAATGATTTTGTGGCTGGGGTCGCCACAACATGAGGAACTATATTAAGGGGTCGCGGCATTAGAAAGGTTGAGAATCACTGCCATAGAGGGATATTTGATTAATTCCATAGGGGATATTTGATTAATTCCATAGGGGATATTTTATTAATTACATAGGGGATATTTGATTAATTCCATAGGGGGATATTGTGCCGACATGCTGAATTAAGGTTTGTCCTTTCTAAATCTCTCTGGTGTATTAGTGCAAGAAATCAGTGCCCTGATGGAAACATCTGATGTCTCTTTATGTTTATCTCCTTTTAAGTGTGATGAAATCGGAGAAAGTTTACGCTGTTCAATAATACGAAGATGTGCAATGAACCTATCTGCTATTATTCTTCCAGTTTTGCCTATGTAACAGGAACGGCATCTACCGCACACAATCCAATTTATCCCATTTATCACATAGCAACTAACGCATAGTGAATGTGATACTAAAATTACCCTTAGGAAGAATGCCATGAACTAAACTAAATTACAAACACTTCACTTGATAATGCTTTATGTTACATAAATATTTATAGGCAAGACGATACCAATGTTAGTTTTAAACACTTATCAAAGACTCTAGTCAAAGATTCTAATCAAAGACTTAGTCAAAGATTCTAATCATTAACTCTAGTCAAAGAATCTATATAGTCAAGAAGCTAAAGAAAGATTCTAGTCAAAGATACTAGTTAAAGATTCTAATCAATGACTCCAGTCAAAGACTCGGGTATGTAGCTTTGAAAAGACTTACTTTTAAATTGTAGCCACCATGTCGCTGTCCTTGTTGACACTGCCAGGCGCTAGTGACGATCAAATTAGTACATAGTACATTTTTATATTCCTAACAATTAAAATTATATATCTTATATTTCGTCTTCTTCTTTGCCCCGAGGGCTCGCGATCAATGCATTGATTATTATGGATCCTCCTTGAGATTCAAAAATTGTAGTACAAGATATTGAAATAATATGTCTTATATTCCAAAACATTGTTAAATGCCTACTCTCTTATTCCAAGACATTGTTGGATGCCTACTCTCTTCAAGGCTTGTGTTACGTTTGTCAAGTTTACTTGTCCTTGAACTTAGATAACGCTACAGTAATTCAAGTTTAAAATAATAAGTATATGACGTCGCTTTTGTTCGTGGTTGGCTGTCCAAATCTTCAGACAGCTAATCGACCCACTTATCGTCAACCTATCGAGCTGAAACTTGGCATATTGACTCGTTGCTTATGACAACACATTCTATGAAATTTTTAGCTTCAGTAACAGTCATAGTAACAACCCCGGAAACAGCAACAGTAACAGTCATAGTAACAGCCCCGGAAACAGCAACAGTAACAGCCATAGTAACAACCCCGGAAACAGCAACAGTAACAGTCATAGTAACAGCCCCGGAAACAGCAACAGTAACAGCCATAGTAACAACCCCGGAAACAGCAACAGTAACAGCCATAGTAACAACCCCGGAAACAGCAACAGTAACAGTCATAGTAACAGCCCCGGAAACATCAACAGTAACAGCCATAGTAACAAACCCGGAAACAGCAATAGTAACAGCCATAGTAACAACCCCGGAAACAGCAACAGTAACAGCCATTGTAACAACCCCGGAAACAGCAACAGTAACAGCCATAGTAACAACCCCGGAAACAGCAACAGTAACAGCCATAATAACAACCCCGGAAACAGCAACAGTAACAGTCATAGTAACAACCCCGGAAACAGCAACAGTAACAGTCATAGTAACAACCCCGGAAACAGCAACAGTAACAGCCATAGTAACAACCCCGGAAACAGCAACAGTAACAGTCATAGTAACAACCCCGGAAACAGCAACAGTAACAGTCATAGTAACAGCCCCGGAAACAGCAACAGTAACAGTCATAGTAACAGCCCCGGAAACAGCAACAGTAACAGCCAAATTTCACATCATTTTTTCCTCCATTTTTCAAAATAATAGGGGCATAATGCGGATTTTATAAGGAAATAATGAGTGAATTATAAGGACATAATGAGGACATTATAAGGACATAATGTGGACAATATATGGACATAATGAGGACATAATGAGGACATTTACACACACTGATGTTGAATGCCCTCGTGTGTCTATTCACAGAAAGTATATTTATGGGTGCTCGGTTGACGACGTAAGTATGGTGTCGTAAGACAGAATATCAGACATTTACATCGCTACAACAGGCAACGAACAGTGAACCAACATTCATATGACCGTCGTTAAACATGAGGTTCTGCTCATAATATTAAATTGTAGCGTCATCTCTCGCCTAGAAAGCCACGAACCTTGCTTTTAAAAAAACAAACATAGTCAGTTGGCACGGCTTTATTGTGAGAATTCAGTCTTCGTTTGGCTTAAGAATAGTCGATTCTGATCCACTTGCAGGTTATCGAATACAAATATCGATTAGGAGAGGGATCATCCGTAGAGTATAATCCTTGTGAAACGTATGACGACCAAACAAAATAATTGTGTTCCGCTTCTGAAATGACATGACAAATATAACTGACAAAATTACACCGACTTCAACAAAGTCAAAATAATTTCAAAACTCTCCGACTCAAACTTTCACTGCACGCCAAGAGGAGTCAACAATTTCCCACCGACTCCGCAGCCTGCGGTTGGTCTCAAGATGATAACTCCATCAGCTGTTTGGGGGCACAGCGGCGAGTCTATTTATGTCCTTTATTGCCGTAGCATCAAATGAACTGACGTCCATAGATTTGAGGTCCATGAACTGAACATTTCTGCCAAGTTCCCAAACAATGACTTCAAACGGAGGGAGATAACTCTTCTAAAGGGATCATCGGGCCCCAGGTATTACCCCTCCTGGGGACCAAATTGTCCATTTAATAACTTAATTACCGATCATTAAAACACGGTTAAATGCTGAGACTGTGTGACGTCACGGATGGAGTTGTTTAAGCTGAAACTTCTTTTTATTGTATTTTTTTTTTATATATATATATAAAAGGAGTCGGTAATACATATTAGTGAACCGTGTGGCCAAAAATTGGGGGGTAGGCGGGGGCGAAAGGGGCGTCACAAAATTACGTGCAAAATATTTATATTAACAAGAAGAGGGCGCCTAAATTCAGGCCTTAACGCAAGTGCACTTTTTGGCGTCTCCCTGTCATGTTACAAGTAGCACAGATTAGTAAGACAGATTAGTTACGTAGGTTAGTAGCACGGATTAGTAGCATGGATTAGAAACAAATATTATTAACACGGATTAGTGAAACAGATTAGTAACACATGTAATTAAATCAGTTTTTAAAGACATAAGTAAAACATTGAAGAAAACCATTAGCTAGTCACATTTGTAAAACAGATTAGTAAGACAGGTTAGTAAGACAGATTAGTAAGATAGATTAGTAAGACAGATTAGTAAGACAGATTAGAATAATCTTGTGCTTTTGATTTAAATACTCGGGAGTCGGCTTTTCCGAAATTTCATTTAAAAGAAATTAAATAACAAGAAAATATGAGACAGAAATCTATTAGATAGACTTACAGATAGAACTATCTCAGTGAACTAGTGTGAAATCTTTTAGACAGAAATCTACTCTATTAGAAATCTGCTATTAAGCCCAAGGTGTCTGAGCCGGGGGCGGGGGCAGTTTTTTTACACCCTGTCCGAGCCCAGGTATTTAGACACAATATCCGGCAGGTCTGAACACAAATATAAAAAGTTCCATAACAGAGCGTATCTCTGCTAAATGCGTCTTGGCGGTCGCTGGCTGATGGCCGTTTAACATTTTCTAATACAAACGTACGCATATAATTTTAATAAATATCATCAAGCCAGCCTTCCTTCAGTTTAGCCAACTGGCCAACTGCTTCACTTAGTAAATGGGTGTTCAATTACTTTACAATTATTGGGGTCCGTGACAGAACTTTGAAAAGATGCACACACACAAACTTTGGCTACTCAGTATCATCAGCCAGTCAGTCAGCCAGTCAGTATCATCAGCGAGTCAGTATCATCAGCCAGTCAGTATCATCAGTCAGTATCATCAGCCAGTCAGTATCATCAGTCAGTCAGTATCATCAGTTAGTCAGTCAGTCAGTCAGCCAGTCAGTAGCATCAGCCAGTCCGTATCATCAGCCAGTCAGTATCATCAGTCAGTATCATCAGCCAGTCAGTATCATCAGCCAGTCAGACAGAATGTGAAATGAAATATTGTTTGTCAATAGTAAGTGCCATGGTCATCACCAAAGATATTCATCTTGGTAAGACAAATATTTACAATATTCGCAGCAAGTCCGTCAGTTTTTCGCAGTTTCATTTAGCTTACATTTAGCTTACATTTAGCTTACACTTAGCTTACATTTAGCATACATTTAGCTTCTCACCAATCACTTGTCAGTTTTCTATTATCATGTATTCAGTTCAGGTCTATAAATGCACTTTTCACCCCCCCCCCCATGCCCCCCACTCCCCCTTTCCCCACCCAATGGCCCAATGCGTGTAATACAGTACAGAAAATGAGATGATAACCAATTTTTTTGTATTACTATTACCACCCGGTACAGGTTCCCTTTTTTGTCCGGGTCAGGGCTATTACTCGGTATTTCCGGGTATCCCGGTCAGTACCCCGGCTCAGCCCTATTTGTTTATTTAGCGTGTAGTTCAGTACATGACGTCATCAGCAGTGGCTATTCGTTGTTGAGTTGACTTTTATTTTTTTTAAGTTCGCCTCAAAGGGAGACAACTGCGTCCTTCCAGATATGAGCAGGTCAGGTGATGTCTTCTGGTCCGGTGACCGACACACACACGATCACCAGGGACAGATAACTCCGCACAAACACCCCGTTATCTTTCCTTGGCCAATGACGCCAAACAGAAAGGTGGAGATTGCAAATGTTTACAAACAAAACAATTACACAAGCGCCAATATAAAATAAAATAAGAATGATTGGATTACATGGCGTTGAATTTCAAGTACACTTTCATTTACATTAATGACTTGTAGCTCTGAAATGGTCACCAAAAAATCCCTCTTTTTTATTGGAGACATAAGACAGGGGAAATTGAAATGTCTCTACCTTGAAAACTAGATATCGTGTTTTATCAATTTTTATGTCCGCTTTCATGAAACAAATGAGAGGAAATGATCAAGGCTTTCATCAAGTCCATGCAACCACTTGGGTTTAGGAAACGTTAATCCGAGCTACAGCCAACCACTTTGACGGCGTGCCTAATGGCGGTTCGGCTTAGTTATGCCCATATTCCCCCCCAAATCTCCGCGTCTCTATCGGAAATAAACGGCTGAGACCTAACATTAAAGAAAGATGAACAACCAAGACAACGCAGTGGGGACAACACCCCCGCAAACTCAGACCCCCGGATCTCTTTGAACTCCTCCCCCCCACCCACCCACCCAAACCAGTACACCCCCAGCTCATCAGCAGATAATAAGATGTCTCAAAGGGACGATACCCCGTGGTAACGTTGGCTTGGGTAGATAGTACCCGAGGAGATTTGGGTTAGAGATTACGACGGTACAGGCGGAGGTGGAGGGGGTTGGGGGCCTGGGGTAGGCATTTGTAAAAGAATTAATTGCTGAGATTGCCTACAGTGATGGGGTATGGTAGCGACAGGGCGGTCATTGCGACTGTGTGAACAGCTTCGTTTCCAACTTGTTTGGCGTGACTCATGACCCTTATAGGGTTACACTGGTCTATGTCAACAAACAGGCGCTCGTCGAGATTGTATGTCACAAACCATCTGTCAATATATGTGACCGACAGCTGTCAACAGTTTAGTAAGTCAGCGGTTCTTAAAAATTTTGTGCTGTGATCCCTTGCAAGCATAAACCAGGTCGTGGAGAACAAGCAGCAGGATTATCCTTAGAAATTGAGAACCGGTGTTCATTAGACAGTGGGCTAAACAAGTGCACAAATATCAGTGAATATTCAATACACTTGACTGTAAATATCTTTGAGCATTCCAAGAGTCTTGACCAGGGGAGCCAACCCAAATGGTCTTTCGAGACATTTTGTTCAAGAGTTGCCTTTTCGCTGGTCTTTTTTTTTTCTTTACACTGACAGCCGTATTTGGTGACCATTGCAGACGTTTTTGTCCTAGAACGAGAGCGGCAAAAAATCTTGGGGAAATTCCAAAATTTATTTTATAAAGGCTTTTATTATTTTCGATTGAATTGACATAAAATTTTATTTCGAAGCATTTATCTCAAGGCTGGCAAGGGGAGATTTCCAGCGTGCCGCTTCGCGGCCCCGATACTCGCGCTTACGGGGGTGCTTCGGAGAGGTCATCAAGAGCCCCCAAAAGCAACAGTTGAGGCGACTCCACTTGACACATTTATTGCGACTATTGCCTCCTATCTTCCGGCCCCCAGTTCATAATACCATTGATGAGTAGTCCTTGCAACCAGTGAGTTATCCCTTTCAAAACCATGCACACCTACATCGCGAACCTCTCTGAAACATAGGAGCCAGAATAATCAATTCATTGATCGTGGACCCTCAACATATAAAAGAAGAAGAAGTAGTAGCTAATGCACTAGCTCGACCCCTAGCTGACGTCAGTTCATAATGTACAACGTCAATCTCAAAACTGAAAAGAAAAGTTATTTGAATCAAGAACCAAAAGTCGTATGATACTTCCGGCGGCGGCCAAAAATGTGTACCGTGCCGGGACACGGTTAGGCCACGTCTGTTCTTCACCGTATGTGGCACCGTCTGTCCTACACCATAGGTGCCACCGTCTGTCCTTCATCGTAGCTGGCACCGTCTGCCCTTCACCAGAGGCGGCACCGCCTGTCCTTCACTACAGGCGGCACCGTCTGCCCTTTACCACAGGCAGCACCGTCTCCCATCCACACAGGTGGCACCGTCTGCCCTTCACCACAGGGACCACTGTCTGCTCTTCACCGTAGGCGGCACCGTCTGCCCTTCACAATAGGCGGCACAACAAAACAATTTCACCTGCATACTCAATAATTTAATTTGTTTTGCCTAATATAGTCAAGATAGAGTGCTGCTAAATAGTCAGGATCGAGTGCCGCCATATAGTCAAGATCGAGTGCTGCAATATTGTTAATGAAGATTGTATTACTAAATAATTTCAAGTTATAAATTTGGGTATGAGTCTGACATACTGTTGTTGTAAAACTAGTTGACACCTGGCTAACACTAGCTCACACCTGGCTAACACTAGCTTACACCTGGCTAACACTAGCTCATACCTGGCTCACACCTGACTAACATTAGCTCACACCTGGCTAACACTAGTTCATACCTGGCTAACACTAGCTCACACCTGGCTAACACTAGCTCACACCTGGCTAACACTAGCTCACACCTGGCTAACTCTAGCTCACACCTGGCTAACACTAGCTCACACCTGGCTAACACTAGTTCATACCTGGCTAACACTAGCTCACACCTGGCTAACACTAGTTCACACCTGGCTGACACTAGCTCACACCTGGCTAACATTCAATCATTCTCTTCTTGTATACGACATTCCATCAATCACTCATTTCTGTAGCACCTAATTATTTTCGTCTTTATTTTCTTGTGTGGCGTGTGCATAAATAATATCCATTAATATAATCATCTACTCCTTATTGATAATCTTGTGTGCGTGTGCATGTTGGTGTGTGTATGTGTTTATGAACGTATATAATATTATATATGTGTGTAAGTATTTGTCTGTGTATGTATGTGGGTGGATGTGTGTATATCTGTATGTATGTGCATGTATGTATGTATTTTAGTATGAGTGTGAGTGCATCTGTTACGAACGATTATGGTTTTTAAGATTAAATGTGTATTAATATTTGGCTCGTATTCAAAACAATACGTAACAAAAGACACGTCTAACCAACGACACCAAAGCTGGTGATACTAACATTTAATTTAATGATATAAATAAATCTCTATAGAAAGGCACATGTGAGTATCTTATAGAAAGACACATGCGAGTATCTTATAGAAAGACACATGCGAGTATCTTATAGAAAGACACATGCGAGTATCTTATAGAAAGAAACATGCGAGTATCTTATAGAAAGAAACATGCGAGTATCTTATATAAAGACACATGCGAGTATCTTATAGAAAGACACATGCGAGTATCTTATATAAAGACACATGCGAGTATCTTATAGAGACACATGCGAGTATCTTATATAAAGACACATGCGAGTATCTTATAGAAAGACACATGCGAGTATCTTATAGAAAGACACATGCGAGTATCTTATAGAAAGACACATGGGAGTATCTTACAGAAAAACACATGGGAGTATCTTATAGAAAGACACATGCGAGTATCTGCTAAAAAACTTTGCGGGATTTAATATCGGAATTAAATCCGATTGTTCGAGTACAGAAAATCTGGCAATGGCGTCATTCTTTAGAACAAACGGAAAACATTTGAATGTAAACAACCTTTTCCCTAGACGTTCCACAACTCAGTTACGGTGACGTCGATATGAAGGTCATCTAGCGGAACATTTTGTGGTGGCTAAAAGTTGCGCTATGTTGAAGTTTAAAAATACGCCAAGCCCTACGCTATACTAGAGTAATATATACAAGAGTTTGTATGTATGGGTGTACGTGTATATGTGTGTGTACGTGTACGTGAGTGTATGTGTGTGTGTGGTTTTACGTGTGTGGGTGTCTGTGAGGGTAAAGGTTGACCTGTAGACAAATGGCACCTGAACAAATATTCAGCGTGTCTGGATCATGCTTTGATGACCAAATCGGCATGTTATAAGAAAAACTTGATAGATGTTATAGATCAGTCTTCCGTATACACAGTCACGTGACAACGAGCACGGTAAAACACACCAACAAAGACGTCACATCAAACGAATAAATAGGCGTTTAAATGATAAAACAATAAATAGCAATTCAATTTATGTTAACGTGATGGCTATCTGAAAGCCAGGCTATAAACCTGAGTTTGGGGCAGAAATTGTGACTTGAAATGGCCGACTCCAAACATTTAATTTCCCCGACAATCTTCCATTCAAACAACTTGTCACCCCGGAGCCATGCTATATAAAATAACTAATGGGCATTAAACAGATTTAAAGACTTAATATTGTTCATACGGTTGGTATGTTCATGGTTGGCTCAATGGATGATTTTAACGATAGCTCCCGGATATAGTCTTAATTGAACTCTTCAGTGTGGGGGTTGTTAGGACCCGGTGCAGGGTTAGGACGGACCCTGTGCAGGGTTAGGACCCGGGGCAGGGTTAGGACGGCTCTGTGCAGTGTTAGGACCCGGGGCAGGGTTAGGACGGACCCTGTGCAGGGTTAGGACCCGATACAGGGCTATAAGAGCCCTGTGCAGGGTTAGAACCCGGGGCAGGGTTAGGACCCGGTGAAGGTTTAGGACCCGGGGCAGGATTAGGACCCGGGGCAGGATTAGGACCCGGGGCAGGGTTAGGAACCAGGGGTAGGGGAGGACCCCATGCATGGCTGTCAAATGAAATATACTTAATAATATAAGGGTATATCTCTGCAATCCTAAGGGTATTTATCTATGTGTCTCAGTGGTGCTAAGGTTGTGTCTCTGCGATGCTGTTGGTGTGTCTCTGTCATCCTAATGCTACAGCGGTGTGATCCCGAGGGTACATCTCTGTCCAACAATGCTACTTCAATGCATTAACAGCCGTTTATCAACCAACTAAATTACATCTCTTGAAGAATTCAGCGGTCACTCAACCACCGAAACCAATTTTATAACTCAGCCATTTGTCAGCCAGTGAAACAACTAACTTGTAGAAATCAGCTATTTATCAGCCAGTGAAACAACTAGCTTGCAGAACTCAGCCATTTGTTCATTTTCGATAAGATGCGGTCCTCCATTAGCACGTCACCAAAGTCAATTGCAAGCTAGGATGCTTCCGGTTTGACTCGTGACAATTGCAGCCAATCTGGAAGCGGTAGAAATGATTTGAAAACTGTCGTCAATGACCGGATGAAGAAACAGAGAGCGGCAATGGGAATAGCTCGTGGTAATGGAGAACACTCTTATTTATAAATGATGGACTCGATGAAGACTAGGTATAATGTGGTTTTAATACGAGGCCATCAATGCGTGACGTGGTCTGATACAATACTGCACAGATCAATAATGCAATTTTCCAAGATCGAGCCGGAACAAGAGAGATAAGAGAAAGGTGAAGAGCAGTTACCCCACCAACACACACACTTTTTGGGGGTGGGGGTGTCATTCTACTCCGCCTGGCGTTACCACTGCCTCGGCGGCCATCTTGACAGGCTTGTCTGTGAGGTATGTGTGTGTGATAGCTCACACGGGAAGACAAAGAGGTAATGGTGCATGGGCGGTTCTCCTTCAAGGGAATGAATGTTCGGAGAGTTCCGATTGAAGAAAAGAGGGGAGGATGACGAGAGAGAGAGTGCACCGGAAACGGCTTCAACTAACTGTGGCCGTTTGATTGGGGGTAGAAAGGGGTATGGGGGCTGGGATAAGGTGTCTCATTTATGGGTAAACATCTCTTCAGGGACCGGATAAATTTTAAAGTGGGTATCGGTAGCGGTCACGTCATTTCCCCAAGGGGGGACGACTCTCGGGTAACCTGGGTGTTACCAGGGTTAACTCCCTTTCAATCTACCGCCTTTTATTGAAATTAGGCCCCGGGTAATGGGCCTTAATGTGACCTTGTCCGGACATCAGTCGGACTTGTCTGACCAGTTGAATTGAATTCCCATAAGGCACAGAGAGAGTGGCTCTAGGGAGAAATGGAAGAAAGTTTCCCAGGGGTTCCTAAACTGTGCAAAGAGGCATTATTTCAACAATCGGAAGCCTACTAAACTTCAGTATTAGCTGCTGGTGTGGGAATTCATAGTCTGACTTGAACAAGCAACTAACCAGACTAATCAAGAATGCTAGAAACATCACACAATCGAAACATCCCTCACTTGAAAAGATATTTGAAGAAAAGTGCTGTTGTAAAAAAATAATAACGTAGATGATACATCCCACCGACATAATGTGGATGATACATCCCACCCACTTTGGATGATACATCCCACCCACTTTGGATGATACATCCCACCCACTTTGGATGATACATCCCACCCACTTTGGATGATACATCCCACCGACATAATGTGGATGATACATCCCACCCACTTTGGATGATACATCCCACCCACTTCATCACAGACAAAATCAGAGAGGTCAGATCGAATTCTTCCTCTTAAATTGAGGACACAAAGCCATTCACATTACTTTATTCCAAGAGTCTGTACGTATTTACCTTCGTGCTCTCCCCCCCCCCCAAGCGGGGCCAGTGGTTACCAAATCTAAATGATCACTAATTAAGTCATTAGTATCACTAAAGGAGTTCATTGATGGCTGATCTCTACGCTAAGAGAAATACGATAGACGTCTTGTGTTTCAGTTGTTAGAACTGTAAAACGTTGTCTTGGTTAAAAATATGTATTTCTTTATGTGCTGAAAATGAATATGTACATTGTCATTTAAGAACACTTCCATGTATTTGGATCCTTAAAGATCTTATCATATCTTATCTTATCTTATCATATCTTATCTTATCTTATCATATCTTATCTTATCTTATCATATCTTATCTTATCTTATCATATCTTATCTTATCTTATCATATCTTATCTTATCTTATCATATCTTATCGTATCTTATCATATCTTATCTTATCTTATCTTATCTTATCTTATCATATCTTATCTTATCATATCTTATCTTATCATATCTTATCTTATCTTATCATATCTTATCTTATCATATCTTATCATATATTATCTTATCTTATCATATCTTATCTTATCTTATATTTTGTGTACGACATTGCTGACCCGAAGCCGTTAAAAAGTATCTAAAGTATTTATTGTATACATATATTAAGATATGGTATCACACTATTTATATTTTATATAACATATGGTTTTTAGGGGCCACATTTATTCAATCTCGTATATATTAAATTGTAACTAAATTGTAACTAAATTGTAACTAAATTGTAACTAAATTGTAACTAAATTGTAACTAAATCGTTACTAAATTGTAACTAAATTGTAACTAAGTTGTAACTAAATTGTAACTAAATTGAATCAGTGACGTAGAAAAGTGGTCCGAAATTGAATCAGTGACGTAGGAGAGGGGTCCGAAATTGAATCAGTGACGTAGAAAAGTGGTCCGAAAGGGGCTATTCTCACGGGGTAGTACTTTTCTAGCTAGAGTGATGGGTCAATATCTGAAATAATATTTATTATATTTATAGTTTTCTGTGTTTAATTTACCCGGGTACAGATCTCAATGTATTCAATGCAACTCTCATTGTACTCAATGCAACAGTCATTGTACTCAATGCAACTGTCATTGTACTCAATGCAACTGTCATTGTACTCAATGCAACTGTCACTGTACTCAATGCAACTGTCATTGTACTCAATGCAACTGTCATTGTACTCAATGCAACTGTCTTTGTACTCAATGCACCTGTCATTGTACTCAATGCAACTGTCATTGTACTCAATGCAACTGTCACTGTACTCAATGCAACTCTCAATGTACTCAATGCAACTGTCAAAGTACTCAATGCAACTGTCATTGTACTCAATGCAACTGTCATTGTACTCAATGCAACTGTCACTGTACTCAATGCAACTGTCACTGTACTCAATGCAACTGTCACTGTACTCAATGCAACTGTCATTGTACTCAATGCAACTGTCACTGTACTCAATGCAACTGTCATTGTACTCAATGCAACTGTCACTGTACTCAATGCAACTGTCAATGTACTCAATGCAACTGTCATTGTACTCAATGCAACTGTCATTGTACTCAATGCAACTGTCACTGTACTCAATGCAACTGTCAATGTACTCAATGCAACTGTCATTGTACTCAATGCAACTGTCATTGTACTCAATGCAACTGTCATTGTACTTGAGTACAACCGTAAAGAGTTTGGCTACGATGAAGTGTTGGCTACCGTAGCGACTTGACTACCGTAAAGCTTTGGCTACCATAAAGACTTTGCTACCACAAATTGTTGATTCCACCAATAAGTGGCATACCTAAATGCCATCACGATCCCCCAGGTAATATCCCGCGATTCATTCCTCACATTTTCAAGTAATTATACATACATTTGGTTGTGCGTGGTGTGGAGGGAGGGGTTGTGCGTGGTGTGGAGGGAGGGGTTGTCTGTGGTGTGGAGGGAGGGGTTGTCTGTGGTATGGAGGGAGGGGTTGTCTGTGGTGTGGAGGGAGGGGTTGTGTTTGGTATGGAGGGAGGGGTTGTCTGTGGTGTGGAGAGAGGGGTTGTCAGTGGTGTGGAGGTAGGGGTTGTGTGTGGTGTGGAGGGAGGGGTTGTCTGTGGTGTGGAGGGAGGGGTTGTATGTGGTGTAGAGGGAGGGGTTGTATGTGGTGTTGAGGGAGGGGTTGTATGTGGTGTGGAGGGAGGGGTTGTATGTGGTGTGGAGGGAGGGGTTGTATGTGGTGTGGAGGGAGGGGTTGTGCGTGGTGTGGAGGGAGGGTTTGTCTGTAGTGTGGAGGGAGGGGTTGTCTGTGGTGTGGAGGGAGGGGTTGTATGTGGTGTGGAGGAGGGTTAACAAATAAAAGGGGGGGGGGGGTTAAACCGTTCCTCAATTTAAAGCCCCCGTATCGTTCATAAAAATCTGGGAACCACTGTTTTAGAGAGTTGTAACTAAACCCCGTTACATTTCGAGCACCCCCTTAAGTCGATTTAAGTATCCCCTGGGGTACACTGAATGCTACTGCCCCTCACCCCTCTCCTTGACCACAAGCCAAAGATAGCCATCTCACTAACTGACCCTCGCGTTGTCCATTGATTCGCCTGAGTTGAGCTACCTGTGTTTCGCTACCAGAGTTGTCTATCCATTTCCATGGCTCTCTCTCCACCAAGTCGCTCTCCAATCAACGAGAATCTGAAGGCGACACCAGGTGACTGACAGGCGAATAAAGGACTGGTCAGCAGACGGACACTGGGTACTAATGATATTCTCAACATCGTCTGCTGGTCACTAACTTTTAATTTACCGGACGGCTATGGTGTGTTTATCGCTTACCGACGTCATCAGTGACACAAATGAGCGTTATTTTGAAAACGGAGCGGTATTTGGCCAAGACTGGACAGGTTTGAGCATCGTATGGGGAGATAACATTCTCGTTTAAACGAATTTATCCCAACCTGTTTCAAATATTTTCAACTGTAGTGTCTCTGTGGTTTGTCTGTACTCAGTGGTGTCTGTTCTCAGTGGCGCAGGTAAGGGGAGTGGATGGGGAGGGACGCCCCAGGCGCCACTTTTTTCGTTATAAGGATTGGCGGAATTTACGGCCATCTGCTGGTTGGCCCAACAACGGCATACTTCTCCAACGTCTGCAATATACGTTCGGTTTCACCGATACCGTCCTGAGATGGTTCCGCTCATATCTGACAAATCGGGTCCAATCAGTTATCACAAACGGCTTGACCTCCAAGAAATCCATTATTGAATTCGGAGTACCCCAAGGCTCGGTCTTAGGCCCGGTGCTTTTCACTATGTACGTTCAGCCCCTGGGTGCAGTGATCAAGCAGTTTGACATGGTATATCACATGTTCGCGGATGATACCCAACTTCAGAAATCCGTGATCCCCTCTCAGCTCCCTCAGCTTCTTAAAATGACACAGAAGACAGTGGAGTCAGTTAAGCACTGGATGACAATAAACAAGCTCAAATTGAATGATGAAAAGACTGAGGTGATCCCCATTGCTACCGCTCAAAAATTAAAATCTTTAAAAGATACACCATCCTTTACTCTCTCAGGCGTGCAGATTGAGTTTGCTCAAACAGTGCGAAACCTGGGTGTCTACTTAGACAGAACACTAACTATGGAAAATCACATTAACATGATTTGCAAGGCGATTTTTCTAGAGCTACGCAGAATTAGTCATATCAGACCCTTCTTAACGTTGGGTGCATCAAAGAGGCTGATGTCTGCATTCGTGCTATCACGCATGGACTACTGCAATGCTCTCATGGTGGGTCTTCCAGCTACGCTCCTTGATAAAATTCAAAAGGCACAGAATAATGCGGCTCGAATTGTTCTTCGTAAACGCAAATTCGACCATGCTAAAACTCTTCTGATAGAATTGCATTGGCTGCCGGTCCGCGCTCGTATAGAGTACAAAATCGCAACTCTGTGCTACCGCTGCTTGCATGACCTGGCGCCGTCCTATCTCCAAGCGCTCATGACGCCTTATGTACCCACTAGACAACTCCGCTCATCCGATAGTGGCAAACTCTCGATACCGCGTGTTCGCCTTGAAACTTACGGAAAGCGCACGTTCGCATTTGCTGGCCCAACCATTTGGAACACCCTTCCTGACGCTCTCAAAAACAGCCAGACGCTGGAGTCCTTCAAAACAAATTTAAAAACTCATCTATTTCGCAAACACCTGCTGGAATGATGATGTCTACAATCTTTTCCAGCTTGTTATTATCTCCCAACTTAGTTTTTGTACCGCGCTTCGAGCCTTTGGGGATGAAGCGTGATTTTTCAAATGAACTTTATTATTATTATTATTACGTTAGCCCCACTGTATGTTGGCCCTACTGTATGTTGGCCCTACTGTATGTTGGCCCAACTGTATGTTGGCCCTACTGCATGTTGGCCCTACTGTATGTTGGTCCAACTGTATGTTGGCCCCACTGTATGTTGGCCCCACTGTATGTTGGCCCTACTGTATGTTGGCCTTAGTATATTGGCCCCACCGTGACAGTAAGAGTGACTATTTGAATGACCAGTTTTGTTGTCTTGTCTACTGACGGAACTTTCTGACCTGATTGTCCTGTGTTGTTTGTCATGGTGTCTACATTGTCATGGTGAGACTATCTAAACTTAAATGTGGAGATATTGGTTGGATAACTGGAGTGAGTGGTCATGTGATGTGGATAGTGGATAAATGGAAAGAGTGGTCATGTGACGCGGGGTATAACGAGAATGGAGAATATAGTTAGTTGTCCACAACAAAGACCACAGCCTTGAGTTTGAGTGTATATTTTATTTTACTATTACAACTCTTATCCTTTGGTCCTACTGTATTGTGGACCTGCTGTATTGTGGACCTACTGTATTGTGGACCTACTGTATGGCGGACCTACTGTATGGCGCACCTACTGTATGGCGGACCTACTGTATGGCGGAGCTACTATATGGCGGACCTACTGTATGTTTATCCTACTGTATGATGGACCTACTGTATTGTGGACCTACTGTATGGCGGACCTACTGTATGGCGCACCTACTGTATGGCGGACCTACTGTATGGCGGAGCTACTATATGGCGGACCTACTGTATGTTTATCCTACTGTATGATGGACCTACTGTATGGGGGACCTACTTTGTGGTGGGCTACTATGTTTGGCCCTCCGTATTTTGGATTTTGAATTCTTGAATACTAATCAAAATAAAATTAATATTTTTAAAGAAAACGTAGTTTTAAGGGCATTTTTTCCATAATAAAACGACCGTCTAAAGAATTATTTGTCTAATGTCCATGTTAGCATATATTCAGTTCTCCGACACGATAGTTGCGGTTATACGAAATTATAAGTTCAGTTATCCGAATCGATAGATGAAGTTATCCGAAAAGATAGATTTAAATATCCGAACCTATTGGTTTTCTTCAAGATGACAGTTACCACTAAACGATAATTTCTCAAAAAGAATAATGTTGAGTTTGTTTCTGAAATAGAGTATCATGTGGGGTGGTTGAAATAGAGTGGGAGGATTAAATGGTATGGGGTTGTATAATTGAGTGGGTTGATTAAATGTAGCGGGGTAGTTAAAATTGAGTGGAGTAGTTAAAATGGAGTCAAGTAGTTAAAATGGAGTAAAGTAGTTAAATTGAGTAAAGTAGTTAAATTGAGTAAAGTAGTTAACATTGTGTAGTTAAAATTGAGTGGAGTAGTTAAAATGGAGTCAAGTAGTTAAATTGAGTAAAGTAGTTAACATTGAGTGGAGCAGTAAATATGGAGTAAAGTAATGTTTCGGTTGACTTGAATCAAAAGGTGTTCCTATAACTACCCTGAACACCGACCTCCCCCTCCCCCAAATGTATTTATTTATTTCAATCACCTGTTATATGTAAACAGATTTTGATTCCCGTCATAAAATAAAGATTACAATTAATTCCTTGTACTTCCAACTCTTTGTTGTCTTGAGGACGACGGCCCTACCATGTCTTCCAGCAGTCGTCACGTGACGCTGATGACGTGAGATTAGAGTCAAGCCAGAATGGCCAGATATTACATTGAGCACGACATAAAAGACAAATAATTGATCTGTTGTGTTATCTCCGTAACTATTTTTTAATGTCATACATGAGTTGTGTTTGAGAGGAGGATAGCACCCCCTCCCCCCCCCCCCGAGGCTATTTGACGTTTAATCGCCAAATCTATTTTTGCGCTCTTCGTTTCATCTACTCCAGCCATGTAATCGAAAGATGGTAGATCCCCTTGTTAACTGCCCTTGGCTGTACATGTGAACAAGATTCAAACCTAGTTAACTCCCTTGGATGAGCACACTGTCCAAAATATAAAATGGCGTCCATTTAGATTTGCTCCGATAAACCATCTTACAAATTACGGCTTACAGTTACATTGCTGACACTTTAAAAAACATAAATATATTTCTGTTTCATGTAATTTAAAAGTGTTTTATGATATTGCATGTGGAGACTCAACATTGAATTACACTAACAAACTCGTATGACATTATTGTCTGGGCACTTGGCACTTGGCATTTGGCACTTGGCACTATGAAATGTATTGCCTAGCACAGAGACTTTATATTTAGTCCCTTGATTGAATTGTCTTGACTTATGCACTTTACCCGTGTCGTATGACCTGCTTTTGGAGGTCTAGTAGCTCTTATTTGGCAGCTGTCGTATCTTCTTGAGGTAGCTCATCAATCTGTGCTACCAACATAGTGCTCCGATCTCTCCTGTGACTCAAAACCGCTGTAGCACGCACAGTTGCCTCACCACGGCAAACGGCTTTGAGGTTTGATGTCAGCTTGACAAGGGATAATAAACACGTTTGGACTAAACCATGCTCAAGAAGCCGTTGTAGAATTTGTCTCTTTATACTCCATACCAAAAAATATTAGCCACCACACCCCCCCCCCAAAGGTACCTTTACCATCAAAGAGGGTTTCACATGCGTTATCCGTACTGTGATCTATGCGATTGTGTGCCGTAAATGCAGCTCCTGTTGTACAGGCGAAACTTGTAGAAGATTATCAGATAGGTTCACTGAACATCTTCGTGATATTGAACAGCGTAAACTTTCCCCAGTCTCTTCACATTTCAACAGAGATAAACATTAAGTTGCATTAGATGTTTCCATCACGGTGCCAATTTGCTGTAGCAAAACACCAGAGAGAGTTTAAATGGTGCAATATCACCATATGTAGTTAATCAAATACTCTGCTACCAATGAATCCACAATTTCCCTGTATTTCTTTTTTCTTTTCCTTATACTTATTCCTTATATTTTATGTATCTCTAAAATATTTTGGTCCGTTAAGATTCTAGATCATATGTCTCACAGTAACAATATATATATATATATATATATATATATATATATATATATATATACTCTTTCACTTCCTTCAATCTTGGTTTTGAAAAATCCTAAAACACAATGGCGATCACTAAAGTTTTTAACTGTGCTCTGTTTCTTGTCGTATTTTCATTTGTCCTGTTTGCCGAGGAAGGCTTTAAGCCGATACGTTCACATCTCATTGTCTTGTCTCTCGATTCAAGCTTCCACATACCTTGATTTACTATTTCATGGGTTGAAAAACAAGATCAAGAGTAGGAGACGATCCTCAAATCTGTGGCAAAAAATGGTTTTCCCACGTAGCACGAGAAGACTGGATTGTGTTAAATTGCAAAGAGGACCCACAAGGAACCACTAAACACTACTAGGAACCACTAGGAATCACTAGTTGGTCAGCAGGTAGAAAAGTGGGGCTGTCAAGGGTATGAAATCAATGTAGTTATGTTTGTAAGTAAATCATGTTGAGTTAGAGAGTATACGTGTAGCGTTGTATATTGTGCGTGAATGTTGTGACGTATTTGGGTAGGGGAAGTGACGCATTAGTTTAGTGTAGTGTAGAGAGTGGAATGTAGATGGCGGTTGGACAAAAGGATGTTGAATAGCGATGTTGTAGAACCTTAGGGAAGAGAGCTGAGTGCCTTGTGTTTCCTGATAATTAAAGTTATAGTTATGAAAAAGGACTTGAGTTGTTACTAATGACTGAATTAGTTGAAGAACTTGATTGAATGATCCAATCCTGAGGACATAGAAGTTGACAGGGGCCAGCAACGCCACCTTTGTCCTTCAGATCCTGACAAGACACGTAGATTACAATGGTCATTTGTCATTCAGATCCTGACAAGACACGTAGATTACAATGGTCATTTGTCATTCAGATCCTGACAAGACACGTAGATTACAATGGTCATTTGTCATTCAGATCCTGACAAGACACGTAGATTACAATGGTCATTTGTCGTTCAGAGCATGGCACGACACGTAGTTTGCAATGGTCATTTGTCGTTCAGATCTGTCTGTCACTCTGTCTATCACTCTGCTTGTCACTCTGTCTGTCTTTCAATCTGTCTGTCTGTTATTCCGTCTGTCTATCACTCTGCTTGTCTCTCTGTCTGTCTTTCACCCTGTCTGTCATTCCGTCTGTCTGTCACCCTGTCTGTCTGTCTGTCACACTGTATCTCTCTCACTCTGACTGTCACACTTTCTCTCTGTCGCTCTGTCTGTCTGTTTATGTGTCTGTCTTTCTATCTGTTTGTCTGTCACTCTGTCTGTCTGTCACTCTGTCTGTCACACTTTATGTCTGTCACTCTGACTGTCACACCTTCTGTCTGTCATTATGTCTGTCTGTCTTTCTGTCTGTATGTCTGTCACTCTGTCTGTAACTCTGTCTGTCACTCTGTCTGTCACTCTGTCTGTCTGTCAGTCTGTCACTCTGTCTGTTTGTCACTCTGTGGGCCGTGAAGACGATATTCATTATTGCTCGACGTCTTGCTGTCATCGTATGTAAGATGACCAATCCACTACGAACACTGCTCACAGCTACATAGTGATCTGTTTGTCCAAAATTTCCGAAAATAAAATACAATTTGGCTTAGGCAGATGTAAATAGTTTTGTGGGGGAAACAATAAGTGAATGCTAATATTTCTATTATGAACTTTGTTCTAATTTTTTTTAAACAAAATGTGGGAACCCTTGTTGACTTTTATTTTAATTTATCGTTATCATGCTCACCAATGTTCACTTAGGCAAAGGTGAATAGCAAGTGACCAAAAGTGAAAGGAGTGGTATATTTCCATTATTTTTTTTTTTGTTATCTTTTTAAAAAAAAAAAAGGGAACCCTTGGATAATTCAATTCCTTCATTTATTGACATTCATCATTATAATGCTCATAGATTTTGTCACTGACTAAGAAATTTGTTTTAAAAATATCCGACAAAATTTGTCACGTTTATAGAGTAGTATAGACAATCAGGTGCTTCATGGCGTTCATGAACAGTGGGCAGTGACTAATCTGGTGCTTCATGGCGTTCATTAAACTTTATCCCCTACAGTTAATTTAAGTCATGAGTCAACTTCTAGAAAATGTGCAGCCACATACAAATATTTATAAAGCCATCTTGTAAATCATAGGTGTAACGTTATAATCAGCATCTACCAAGAAATAACCACTGTACCTGTTTCAGTCGTTGAAGTTGTTTGAGAAAAAGAACGCCTTCCTGTTCATTCATTGGATAGTTTGTTTGAACGCCATCCTGTTCATTCGTAGTGCAATTACTTCTCTTTGCATCTGCTGAATCAAATCCCACATATGATTTTATTGATTCAGATTTTGTAGTCATGTATTTTCACAATATAAAAAGGAGCAACGTCGATCTAATTCATAAAAAGACTTCTATCATAAGAAGACTTCTATCATAAAAAGACTTCTATCATAAAAAGACTTCTATCATAAAAAGACTTCTATCATAAAAAGACTTCTATCATAAAAAGACTTCTATCATAAAAAGACTTCTATCATAAAAAGACTTCTATCATAAAAAGACTTCTATCATAAAAAGACTTCTATCATAAAAAGACTTCTATCATAAAAAGACTTCTATCATAAAAAGACTTCTATCATAAAAAGACTTCTATCATAAAAAGACTTCTATCATAAAAAGACTTCTATCATAAAAAGACTTCTATCATAAAAAGACTTCTATCATAAAAAGACTTCTATCATAAAAAGACTTCTATCATAAAAAGACTTCTATCATAAAAAGACTTCTATCATAAAAAAGACTTCTATCATAAAAAAGACTTCTATCATAAAAAGACTTCTATCATAAAAAGACTTCTATCATAAAAAGACTTCTATCATAAAAAGACTTCTATCATTTCAGCAAGGACGGCATCGGCTGTATTCGGTCTTAAGAGATTCCTTGTCTGCGTTCATTCACTGTTGTAATCTGATTCAATAATTATGACAGTGTTGGCATGCAAAAAAAAAGAAGCTTTTAATTTTAAGTAAAATTAATGAGACACAGTTTGTGTCGGTAAAACAATTATTTAGGTTAAGCTTTCATAATGATCATATAGAATACACATGTCAACATTTCGGCTAATGCCTTCAACAGTAAAGACAAAAAAAATTCATATAAGTTTGAATAAAATTTAAATAATATTGATCAATATATACATACTGATGAAAGCATTGGCCGAAACATTTCAAATTGTGTATTCTGTATAGTCATTATCAAAGCTGAACCAATATTGTTTTTAACTCCTTTATATTAGCTTCGCTTTCATTCGTTCCTATGGCAAAAGATTCGGAAGGCTAATTGACCCACTTCCCGTCAAGGAGCTGAATCTTGGCAACATAGACTCATTCCCGATGACGTCATAGGCTACAAACTTTTCAGCAACACCCTCCAACCCGAAACCCCCAAAAATCAGTGTTTCCGGTTTTTCAAGGGGAAAATGATATAAATAAGATGGCGCTGATTTCCTGAAATCTTTTCGTAGTCTTTGATTTCAGGGCATTAGTTGTTGACGTCATCATTGTAATGCTCTAAATGATTTCTTTGCAAAGTTAAAAATCTGACTGTAATTTTAACAGAACCAGAGCTGTCCATTACAGCTGTTCATTGCAGCTGCCCACTACAGCTGTCCATTACAGCTGTCCATTACAGTTGTCCATTACCACTGTCCATTACAGCTGTCCCTTAGCTACAGTTTCTGTATGAAGAACTTTCGTGGATTTATTTATTCGCTGTTTCGCTGTTCCAACAACATGTTATGAAATTAGTTTAAATTATTTTTCCAGTTTTTATAAACTAAACTTCAAGCATCAAATCTATTCCAGTCATTCTCTTCCCCCCTTTATCAAATTTCTTTTTAAAAACGAAGCTATGTACGTCTTGTAGTGGTTCGATAAGCTACAACATGCTTCGTCACCATGCACCGTGACTAACGTTTTAAATACTCTGAATGTCGTCTGAGAATTTGATTCTCTGACTCACAGGCTAATGACGTGTCGTCATAATTTGTTTCACCGATGTAAACAAACAAATTTTGTACAAGCAAGAAACGAAACAAACACCAGTAGTTCATGTCATCATGATGTCTTCGAAAGAAAGCCCAGAGACGGCCTGGCGCAAGTGCGCCAATTGCAGCAGTTAACCTGGCACTGGACCTAACCAACACTGGACCTAACCAACACTGGACCTAACCAACACTGGACCTAACCAACACTGGACCTAACCAACACTGGACCTAACCAACACTGGACCTAACCAACACTGGACCTAACCAACACTGGACCTAACCAACACTGGACCTAACCAACACTGGACCTAACCAACATTAGACCTAACTAACACTGGACCTAACCAACATTGGACCCATCCAACACTGGACCTAACCAACAACCTAAGATTACAATACTCGTGTCAGTTGTCATCCTTAGTGTAGCCGCGATCACGTGACTGCTGTAACCTTTCTTACGCCGTGACGTCACGGACTCAGTGGAAGACGTGAACGAGATTTCTGATGACGTCGATAGGTACCGGTGTCGCGTGTCAAAAAATAATTCAACAATTTTGGCCCCTGGTTAAGATGGTCAAGACGACTAGTGAGATAACAACAGACGGTGACCTTGAGGTGTCAAGTATGTGATTGGAGTCCTGCTTCAGCGAGACAGGGGTCTTACAGTATCGTATCTCCTAGTTTTTATGGGGTGTTACAGTATCATAATTGAACGTTTTCAGAATCCACGTTTAAACCAGTTGTTGGTCATTAAGATGCATCCAACATGCGCCGCACATCAAGGTCATGTTGACGTCATGGTCACGTTTACACCAAGGTCAGGTTGACATCAAGGTCAGGTTGACATCAAGATCACGTTGGCATCAAGGTCTTGTTGACATCATATTTGGCAGCTGAAGGTTTGGATATTTGACAAGATCGTAACTGGCAGTTGACAGAGTGTCAGTTTGTAGAGCTGACACAGCAACTGCTCTCTTTGTTTACACCAGTTTAGTAATAGAAGGGTAAATTTCCCCAACTGGGGTAAACATACAAATCATGTAACTAATGAGCGCTCAATGGACATATATAAACGACGGCGTCCCTAGAGGGGGGGGATTGAACAATGTGGGGTTAAAACTCCTAGTCTACAATTATAACGACGCCTGGGTTTAGCAGAAAGCCATCCCACCGTAGGCGAGCCGAACTGAGATCTTGGGGTGAAAGGTGGGCACAAAGAAGAGCAAGCGAGAAACTCCTGGTCGCGTTGGGGGTTGCCAACTGGACCGTGAAGAGTCACCGCTAAAAATCACGAACTGAAGCGTAGCGGAACGGCGCGAAAGTTGTGCAAGTGAAAGTGTTGGTCGAATTGAATCTCCCTTCTGCTATAGCTTCAACGTAAGTAAATTGTAGCTGTAGTGATATATAGAAGTAGGGAACAACAAAAATAAAATGAACAAGAATTAGAATATGTATGAATGCTTTAAAGCTGAGTTTGTGAGTGGGGGTGGGTGGGGGGGGGGTGATATTTTCCTTTTGTTTATTTTTTTAAAATGTAATTTTCTTTCTTTTCTTTTTTTCCGTTATTTTTTTTTTTTGTCTGTTTTTTTTTCTTCATTTAATTTTTTAAAAGTGTTTTATCATTTTATTTCAACATTAGAATTGTTCATGTTCATTGAACAGGTAGTTGCCATATTTAAATGAAACAGTATGGAAGTATCACATACGTTTATTAATTCACACTGACGTGAAACCAGTTGAAGCAGGAATGGTGTGCAACTCTCCTGGTGGTAAAGATAGATAAAGAATCAATGACGTTTCTGACATCATAATTGTTGACATGGTCAGGGTCCCTAGAAAAATTAAAGAGATTTTTTTAGTATCCCTTAGGGGTTAGGCTGAGGAGGTGGGGGTGGCACGGTTAAAATAGAAATGAGTTACTTAAGGTTTATTGGACATTCTAGAACATTCAAGCTTGGAACCAGGGAGATCGATGACGTCAAACGTCAAAGAATAATTTAAAATGGCGGCGATATGGGTTTCTATCAAGTGATATTTTGGTGAAAACATGAGATTTGACGGTTCTTTGTGTTCATGAACAGTAAACACTGACTAATCTTTCGCTTCATAAAGTTTATGAACAGTGGGCAGTGACTAATCTGGTGCTTCATGGCGTTCATGAACAGTGGGCGGTGACCAATCTTTCGCTTCATAACGTTCATGAACAGTGGGCAGTGACTAATCTGTTGCTTCATGGCGTTCATGAACAGTGGGCGGTGACCAATCTTTCGCTTCATAACGTTCATGAACAGTGGGCAGTGACTAATATGTTGCTTCAAAGAGCCCATGAACGGTGGACAGTAAACAATATGTTGCTTTATAGCGTAGGAAATGAAAATCACGATATCAGGTGAAAAGACAGGTCGGAATGTAGAGCAGCAAAAGTGAAACCTAGGGGCAGACGACTCACCGGTCTCTGTTATACAGTCAGAAACCTGAGGGCAGACGACTCACTGGTCTATGATATACAGGCAGAAACCTAAGGGCAGACGACTCACTGGTCTATAATATATAGGCAGAAACCTAGGGGCAAACGACTCAATGGTCTATAATATATAGGCAAAAACCTAGGGGCAGACGACTCAATGGTCTATAATATATAGGCAGAAACCTAGGGGCAGACGACTCAATGGTCGACCAAGACTGAGATGGATCGACGATGTAGAGAAGGTTTTATACCATTTGGGGTTCGCACGTGGAGGCGGGGAGCCATGGATCGATCCGAATGGAAGGGTGTGGTGGAGCAGACCAGGGCCCTACATGGGCTGTAGCGCCACTGATGATGATGATGAATAGACAGCTCACTCTGTCCACAATCAGCCTCTTAACTTAAATCACACTGAGACTAATGTGTGCAATATTTCCAAAACTTTGTAATACAGAGCACTTAATTCTTATGTAAAAGATGATTTTTTGGGATAAGTGCACCATGGCTCACAATAAGATGATTGTTTGGGATAAGTGCACCATGGCTCACAATAAGATGATAGTTTGGGATGAGTGCACCATGGCTCACAATAAGATGATAGTTTGGGATGAGTGCACCATGGCTAACAACAAGATGATAGTTTGGGATAAGTGCAGCATGGCTCACAACAAGATGATAGTTTGGGATAAGTGCACCATGGCTCACAATAAGATGATAGTTTGGGATGAGTGCACCATGGCTCACAACAAGATAATAGTTTGGGATGAGTGCACCATGGCTCACAATAAGATGATAGTTTGGGATGAGTGCACCATGGCTCACAACAAGATGATAGTTTGGGATGAGTGCACCATGGCTCACAACAAGATGATAGTTTGGGATGAGTGCACCATGGCTCACAACAAGATGATAGTTTGGGATAAGTGCACCATGGCTCACAATAAGATGATAGTTTGGGATGAGTGCACCATGGCTCACAACAAGATAATTGTTTGGGATGAGTGCACCATGGCTCACAACAAGATGATAGTTTGGGATGAGTGCACCATGGCTCACAACAAGATGATAGTTTGGGATAAGTGCACCATGGTTTACAACAAGATGATTGTTTGGGATGAGTGCACCATGGTTTACAACAAGATAATTGTTTGGGATAAGTGCACCATGGCTCACAATAAGATGATAGTTTGGGATAAGTGCACCATGGCTCACAATAAGATGATAGTTTGGGATAAGTGCACCATGGTTTACAACAAGATAATAGTTTGGGATGAGTGCACCATGGTTTACAACAAGATAATTGTTTGGGATGAGTGCACCATGGTTTACAACAAGATGATTGTTTGGGATGAGTGCACCATGGTTTACAACAAGATAATTGTTTTGGATGAGTGCACCATGGTTTACAACCAGATGATTGTTTGGGATGAGTGCACCATGGTTTACAACAAGATAATTGTTTGGGATGAGTGCACCATGGCTCACAACAAGATGATTGTTTGGGATGAGTGCACCATGGTTTACAACAAGATAATTGTTTGGGATGAGTGCACCATGGCTCACAACAAGATGATTGTTTGGGATGAGTGCACCATGGTTTACAACAAGATAATTGTTTGGGATGAGTGCACCATGGCTCACAACAAGATGATTGTTTGGGATAAGTGCATCATGGTTTACAACAAGATAATTGTTTGGGATGAGTGCACCATCGCTCACAATAAGATGATTGTTTGGGATGAATGCACCAATTCTCACAATAAGATGATAGTTTGGGATGAGTGCACCATGGCTCACAACAAGATGATTGTTTGGGATGAGTGCACCATCGCTCACAATAAGATGATAGTTTGGGATGAGTGCACCATGGCTCACAATAAGATGATAGTTTGGGATAAGTGCACCATGGCTCACAATAAGATGATAGTTTGGGATGAGTGCACCATGGCTCACAACAAGATAATAGTTTGGGATAAGTTCACCATGGCTCACAATAAGATGATAGTTTGGGATGAGTGCACCATGGCTCACAACAAGATGATAGTTTGGGATGAGTGCACCAATTCTCACAATAAGATGATAGTTTGGGATGAGTGCACCATGGCTCACAACAAGATGATTGTTTGGGATGAGTGCACCATCGCTCACAATAAGATGATAGTTTGGGATGAGTGCACCATGGCTCACAATAAGATGATAGTTTGGGATATGTGCACCATTGCTCACAATAAGATGATAGTTTGGGATGAGTGCACCATGGCTCACAACAAGATAATAGTTTGGGATAAGTGCACCATGGCTCACAATAAGATGATAGTTTGGGATGAGTGCACCATGGCTCACAACAAGATGATAGTTTGGGATGAGTGCACCATGGCTCACAACAAGATGATAGTTTGGGATGAGTGCACCATGGCTCACAACAAGATGATAGTTTGGGATGAGTGCACCATGGCTCACAACAAGATGATAGTTTGGGATAAGTGCACCATGGCTCACAATAAGATGATAGTTTGGGATGAGTGCACCATGGCTCACAACAAGATAATTGTTTGGGATGAGTGCACCATGGCTCACAGCAAGATGATAGTTTGGGATGAGTGCACCATGGCTCACAACAAGATGATAGTTTGGGATAAGTGCACCATGGTTTACAACAAGATGATTGTTTGGGATGAGTGCACCATGGCTCACAATAAGATGATAGTTTGGGATAAGTGCACCATGGCTCACAATAAGATGATAGTTTGGGATGAGTGCACCATGGTTTACAACAAGATAATTGTTTGGGATGAGTGCACCATGGTTTACAACAAGATGATTGTTTGTGATAAGTGCACCATGGCTCACAACAAGATGATTTTTTGGTATGAGTGCACCATGGTTTACAACAAGATAATTGTTTGGGATGAGTGCACCATGGTTTACAACAAGATGATTGTTTGGGATGAGTGCACCATGGTTTAACACAAGATAATAGTTTGGGATGAGTGCACCATGGTTTACAACAATATGATTGTTTGGGATGAGTGCACCATGGTTTACAACAAGATAATTGTTTGGGATGAGTGCACCATGGCTCACAACAAGATGATTGTTTGGGATGAGTGCACCATGGTTTACAACAAGATAATTGTTTGGGATGAGTGCACCATGGCTCACAACAAGATGATTGTTTGGGATGAGTGCACCATGGCTCACAACAAGATGATTGTTTGGGATAAGTGCACCATGGCTCACAACAAGATGATTGTTTGGGATGAGTGCACCATGGCTCACAACAAGATGATTGTTTGGGATAAGTGCATCCTGGTTTACAACAAGATAATTGTTTGGGATGAGTGCACCATCGCTCACAATAAGATGATAGTTTGGGATGAGTGCACCATGGCTCACAACAAGATGACTGTTTGGGATAAGTGCACCATGGCTCACAATAAGATGATAGTTTGGGATGAGTGCACCATGGCTCACAATAAGATGATAGTTTGGGATGAGTGCACCATGGCTCACAATAAGATGATAGTTTGGGATGAGTGCACCATGGCTCACAATAAGATGATAGTTTGGGATGAGTGCACCATCGCTCACAATAAGATGATAGTTTGGGATGAGTGCACCATGGCTCACAACAAGATGATTGTTTGGGATGAGTGCACCATGGCTCACAACAAGATGATTGTTTATGATAAGTGCATCATGGTTTACAACAAGATAATTGTTTGGGATGAGTGCACCATGGCTCACAACAAGATGATAGTTTGGGATAAGTGCACCATGGTTTACAACAAGATAATTGTTTGGGATGAGTGCACCATGGCTCACAACAAGATGATTGTTTATGATAAGTGCATCATGGTTTACAACAAGATAATTGTTTGGGATGAGTGCACCATGGCTCACAACAAGATATTTTTTGGAATAAGTGCATCATGGCTTACAACAAGATAATTGTTTTAGATGAGTGCACCATGGCTCACAACAAGATGATTGTTTGGGATGAGTGCACCATGGCTCACAACAGGATGATTGTTTGGGATGAGTGCACCATGGCTCACAACAAGATGATTGTTTGGGATAAGTGCATCATGGCTTACAACAAGATAATTGTTTGGGATGAGTGCACCATGGCTCACAACAAGATAATTGTTTGGGATGAGTACACCATGGCTCACAACAAGATGATTGTTTGGGATGAGTGCACCATGGCTCACAACAATATGATTGTTTGGGATGAGTGCACCATGGCTCACAACAAGATGATTGTTTGGGAAGAGTGCACCATGGCTAACAACGGAGGAATGGATGCATTGGATAGAACCTTCAGGTTATCCAGAGAAGTAAATGCCTTATGGGTGGGATTATTACGTTACGGTTGGCTGACGTCAGGCAGACACTCCCCACCTTTCTCCGGGAACGTATGCTGATGACGTCAAAGCCTGTCATCCCACTTATGGCATAAACGTCTTAAAGCATTGTATCTTTCAGAAATGAAATTTTCCCCCGAGGTGGGTGGCATTTCAGATTTTTGGGGATGGGAGGTGCCAGTCCCAGTGGGCAGTGGCCAGAGTTGTAGCTAAGGGGTGGAAGATGGGACATACGTACCGGGGCGCCAGACTAGCGGGAGTACCAAAATGGGCTTTGATGGTATTTAATGGTTGAAAAAAATTAGTTACAGATTTAAGGGGGGGGGGCTTAAGAGGGGAGTCAAAACACTTTAGTTACACCCCTAGAGGTTGCTGAGATGATGAGGTTGTTCACCCAGGTGTCACTTTTTCTTCATATGTAGGTGCGGCATTTTCGGACAACTGCAGAGCTTGTATCGTGAACGGGGGAGCAAAAAAAAAAATTTGGCCACCCCGTATGGTTCTAATAGTAGCTACGCCACTAGGCAGTGTATCTATCGTCGCCAAAATTATCTATCCTTTTCCATCGGGATTTGGGGCAGAAATCGAGGGCGCCGATGAATCTCGCTAGAAATCGAGGGCGCCGATGAATCTCGCTAGAAATCGAGGGCGCCGATGAATCTCGCTTTTATTTATATACATTTATAAACAAAAGCAAGACAAAGATCATGAAGGTAAACTCAGCCAACCAAGAGCATTTCTCTCTGATAGTAAATGCCTGGGAAGAAGTGGAGGCCTTCAGATACTTAGGCATCCCCTTTGACTGAAATGGTGGATCTGAAGCGGATGTCAGTGCTAGAACTGGAAAGGCTATTGCTCAGCATTTGTGCTGTTAAAATAAATATGGGAGTCAAGGGAGCTGATTCTTTAAAACAAAGTCAGAATTTTTTAATTTTTTTTTAAAAAGAATCTGTGCACATAGATGGGAAAGTTTGTGTGTTATTCTGATAAGGAAAATAAAAGTATTTTGGATTTTAATAAATATAGCCTTTTTTAAGCCTATGTTATTCAGGAAACATTGTTACAAAAGTAGCACATTCTAAGAAAACATACAAGATTTCGATATAATCATTGATAAAATGTGAACTTTTTTGTGTGCGCCCGTTAAATTCTTAATTTAAAAAAAAAATCACTCAATTTTTTTAAAGGTTTTATTTTTAAATAATTCAATATTCATGGAATTGAGTACATTTATAATTATTTGTAAAAAAATATATTTTAAGCCTAATATCATCTTACAATATATAATTAACCCCTATTCCTACTTTAAAAGTAATGGTTTTATAATGAAATATAATTTGAAAAAAAATTACCCATGTTTGATACTTAGCAAGAACTATTAACGGTAGTTTAATAAAAAATTTATTGAATTTGTGAAGTTGCAAAAAATAATTGCATAAAAATACCGATATGTGCGATCAACAGAAATTAAGACTTAGGCGTATAATGAAAAGCGGCCAGTGCGATGTTCATTATCGAACAGTGAAAGCCTCTAACAAGATTAGTTTTAAATTAACGGATCATCAAATATATCGAGCGCAACGATAGTTCATAGATTCCACTACTTGTAATCATTGAAAGACACACGATACAATTCTTTTTAAAACAATTTTAAAAAGACAATTAAGTCGTTTTCATTTTTTTTTAAATGATCATTATATTGTTGTACACAATTTGCTGGGGGAGGGGGGGGCAGGCACTTAACGTTTCCCGGGGGCTTGGCAGTCCCCCGGAGAGATGCTTCAAAGAAATACTAGTCTTAAGTCAACCCAACTATGACCTAAATTCCAAGTGTGATCCACGCGAATCAACAAAAGGGTTCTAAAGGCAGAGCAGTGCTCAAACTTCCATTTCCAAATATTATATGGGGGATACAGGATATTGGATATAGGAATTTAAAGGAAGATAATGACAAGGTAGACACTCCGGGTAATGTCTGTGACAAAGTTTACACTCAGGGTAATCTCCATGACAAGGTATACACTCGGGTTAATCTCCGTGACAAGGTTTACACTCGGGTTAATCTCCGTGACAAGGTTTACACTCAGGGTAGTCTCCTTGATGTTGTCAAAGATCTAAAGACACTATGTGAACAGATACATTCAGATTTAAAAACTTGACACTTGCGGATGATTTGAAAGGGCCCAAGGAAATGGCTATTCTTACACACCATACCAACACGACAACATGCGACGATGATTTGTATTGGATCGCCTTCTTACTGAGAAGGTGAGACTCCCTGTCACTCTAGAGGGCGTGGTTCAATTCCCAGTAGAGTACATCCGCACTTTAAGATTCCACCACATAGTCTCTGTCTAAAAGTTCGTACTCCAATCATGCTGCTGCTCAATCTGATACCCCGCAAAGACGTCACCGGGCTACATGCTAATGCCTTACACCATCTTCACAGTCTGTGCTGCCAGGAAAAAGGCTTAACACACTGAATTTCTATGGTTGCTTCCGACTACCGCTTCCAGTTTAAGCGACTTAAGTTTCCTGTCAAAGTCTAAATCTTCCTGTCAATGTCTTAAGTTTCCTGTCAATGTCGTACGTTTCTTTTCAATGTCTTAAGTTTCCTATGACTGTCTTAAGTTTCCTACCAATGTCATAAATTGAAGCTCATGAGATACAGGAAGGAAAATTTATGTCAACTTTTAAGGTCAAGGTCAAGTTTATCACTTAATGTGAATTGTGTTAGCTTCATCTAAAAAAATCCCGAATTTGTACAAATATTTTGTTGGAACTTATAAAAAAAGTGGCTGCAATTCGGTTTAACCTCTTTCCTGACGTAAAGTCTGACTGACCACGAACCAAACATAAATTATTTTAGGACAGTAACGCAAGGACACGAGGTTAATGTTGTGGTTCCTGCGGACAAACCAAAAACTGCCGTTGAAAATAAGGGCTGACAAAAGCCAGGGGGCTTTGGTATTTGTGAAGGGGGGGGGGTGATGTTTGAAATGCGAAGTGTGATTCTTCACACCTGGGACAATATGTTGATGTAGACCAGTAACACTTATTGTTCTAACGACGTTCTCCAGCACCCTCTTATGTTCTGTCTCGTACACAGTACCCTCTTATGCTCTGTCTTGTACCCATTACCCTATTATTTTCTGTCTTGTACCCAGTACCCTCTTATGTTCTGTCTTGTACCCATTACCCTATTATTTTCTGTCTTGTACACTGTACCCTCTTATGTTCTGTCTTGTACCCATTACCCTCTTATGTTCTGTCTTGTACACAGTACCCTCTTATGTTCTGTCTTGTACCCATTACCCTCTTATGTTCTGTCTTGTACACAGTACCCGCCTATGTTCTGTCTTGTACCCAGTACCCTATTATTTTCTGTCTTGTACACTGTACCCTCTTATGTTCTGTCTTGTACCCATTACCCTCTTATGTTCTGTCTTGTACCCATTACCCTCTTATGTTCTGTCTTGTACACAGTACCCTCTTATGTTCTGTCTTGTACCCAGTACCCACTTATGCTCTCTCTTGTACACAGTACCCTCTTATGTTCTGAATTGTACCCAGCACCCTCTTATGTTCTGAATTGTACATAGTACCCTATTATGTTCTGAATTGTACCCAGTACCCTCTTATGTTCTGAATTGGCAGACATCATTTAGTCAGTACAAAGTCATGCCAGGAATCATTTAGTCAGTACAAAGTCATGTCAGACACCATCAAGTCAGGACAAAGTCATGCCAGCCACCATCAAGTCAGTACAAAGTCATGCCAGCCACCATCAAGTCAGGACAAAGTCATGCCAGCTGTCACGAGCTCCCTTGTGCCAAGTGACCCTTTGTCTATATTCTACAACACCTCTGACACCATCTTGTTTTGATGTGTCCAAGGAAACACAATAACTATACAATAAACAAAGTCTTCAATATAACGTAAAATGACTACAGCTAATTTATTGTTTAAATGTGCTAAGTAGAGTAATATGCAATGAGAATAATAGCATGCGCTATGAAGGAATACACTTTGAAGTAATAGGATGATTTTCGTAAATATATAATTACTAAAATGACATTATAATAGTGATTCTCAATATCAAGCAACTCTGAATCATACAAGCGAAACGCTACCATACGACGAAGTGGAGTCTTGCAAGACTGTCGCCCCTCTACAGCGTGAATCTGCCCTATAGTCGTGATTGGTAGCGTCTCTCGTTGTCTCTCTGTACTGGAATCTGCGCACACACTCCGTCACGAGTTTGTGACGATTAGTTAATGACGTTAAAAGGTGGCTATTCCTGAAATATATGAATAAATCACCTACACCAAGTGATCTATGCTAAGCCCTATCTGACTACTTACCGTAGACTTCCAAAATACTAAACCTCTACATAACGTAACTATTAGTCACGCGAACTACCATTAAGCTCTTCCATACACACACCTTACGTACACTTACCTCTCTATGTTGATACTGTGGCAAGGCTGGCACAAGGTAAGTCTGTGTCTGAGCTATCACGAGAGAAGTCTCATGTGTGGGCTGTAGTGCTCAGTGAAACTACAGAATTAGATGTCCTTACTTATACCCCTCGTTCCTCCCCAAACTTCTTAGGTGGCCCAAGAATGCTCTCTAATAACACATTCCTGACCCCTATCATTTCCAGTCGATTAGGAATTTCCGTCGTTAACCCCAAACTATCAATGCCTTCTAATTTCAGGTCAATTAGGAATTTCCGTCGTTAACCCCAAACTATCAATGTCCCAAAACTACAGCAAGTTAAGTCCATCCTATAAGTCACCTTAACAATGGAGCTCTGTCTTGTACCCCGACCCATTCCTTCGTGACATATACGTTGCCCTAACAATGGAGCTCTCTCCTGTCCCGCCCCAATAAGTCAACCAGTGACACCTCCGCCCCAGTAACAGTCACCCTGTGACACCAGCCACCATCAAATCAGGACAAAGTCATGCCAGACACAATCAAGTCAGGACAAAGTCGTGCCAGACACCATCAAGTCAGGACAAAGTCATTCCAGCGTCCATCAAGTCAGGACAAAGTCATGCCAGTCACCATCAAGTCAGTACAAAGTCATGCCAGTCACCATCAAGTCAGTACAAAGTCATGCCAGCCACCATCAAGTCAGTACAAAGTCATGCCAGCCACCATCAAGTCAGTACAAATTCATATTAGACACCATCAAGTCAGAACAAAGTCATGCCAGACACCATCAAGTCAGGACAAAGTAATGCCAGCCACCATCAAGTCAGTACAAAGTCATGCCAGACACCATCAAGTCAGGACAAAGTCATGCCAGACACCATCAAGTCAGGACAAAGTCATGCCAGCCTCCATCAAGTCAGGACAAAGTCATGCCAGACACCATCAAGTCAGGATAAAGTCATGCCAGACACCATCAAGTCAGGACAAAGTCATGCCAGACACCATCAAGTCAGGACAAAGTTATGTCAGACAAAATCAAGTCAGGACAAAGTCATGCCAGACTCCATCAAGTCAGGACAAAGTCATGCCAGCCACCATCAAGTAAGGACAAAGTCTTGCCAGACACCATCAAGTCAGGACAAAGTCATGCCAGACACCATCAAGTCAGGACAAAGTCATGCCAGCCACCATCAAGTAAGGACAAAGTCTTGCCAGACACCATCAAGTCAGGACAAAGTCATGCCAGACACCATCAAGTCAGGACAAAGTCATTTTACACAGAGTCGGACAAAATATTTAATAAAAATTTTGTTCTCAGGATGACGTAGCTGTGAACCACTATTTCATTGGTCAAATACTGGCCATCAACATCATTTGACTTGAGTTCGATTACCATCCAATGCGCATTGAATCTTAGAATTGAGTCAGTAGTTTTTAGTATTTCATATGAAAGAGTTCGATTACAGCCCAATGCGCACTGAATATTAGATTGGTGTCATCAGTTTTTACTATTTCATATGATATAGTTTCCCCATACAATGTACGCAGTGGCGTAGCTAGGGTTGGTGCCACCCGGTACGCTACGCCATTGAATGTACGCCACATGTTATAACGCTTTATAAAATAAACAATGCAGAAAATAGCATTGTCATTTAAGGCTATCTTTTCCATCAATAATTAATTTTTAGTGACCCCTACACTCTGCCGCTGGTCGTTACATTGTCACAATATCAATATTTATTCATTGAAATAGAAGATGTCTTTTTGATTGTATGAAACTCTCCAACAGGGCATCCTGAAATTTGAGAGCTTCATCAGGAAGTTGTAGGCCATGACCACAAGACAAAAGTTTTCAAATATAAAATTCCCTGACTTCAGCTATTTGTAATTGCATCCTTCAAAATGATGTTCTCACCTTTCCGTTAACATCTGCACACCCCATGAGCTCTAAAACGCTCATTTTTTTTGTCAACATCTGCACACCACACCAGTCCTCACCCGCACATTGTCATTGGATGCCGACATATCAGGTGGGAGACGCTTGACTTTTTCCTAGCTTTCATCAGGTTCCTAGGTCTCACGTTAACGGCATGCAATCCGAGACCAAGGTGGGCGACAATGGTTGGATATGTTATGAAACCGTTTCTCTGTTTTCTTTCTTTACAACATCGGTATGCGCTGTACTCGGTATGCGCTGTACTAGGCCCGCGTTGTATTCATAATTGTTCCTCGCTTTCTGAGTAATCAGTGGGGCAAGACGAACGGCATCAAGCATACCAGCGCGCGTGCCACGCCCTTCACAGTAGGCTAAGGCTTCGCGTCACTGAGCAGGCGCTGGGAAACGGTTCGGGACAAGCCATCAAACATTTTCAACAATTGTTACAAAATAGGACAGTTTTTTTAAAAATATTTTAATTAATTTCCAACTTTTGTAGGCCAAAGTTACGAATCCTGTTCAGCGTCCGGTTATGAGTTTCAAGAAATGATCAAGCCTTCCTCCAAAGGCCCACACCAAAGGTCCTCACCGAAGTTTCACACCAAAGGTCCCCCCCCCACAGGTCCCCAACGAAGGTCCCCAACGAAGGTCCCCATTTAAAAAAAAATTTACTTGAAAAAACCCAAATATCTCCCACACCGTTCTGTGAATACAGCTTTCTGTTAATACAGCTTTCTGTTAATACAGCTTTCTGTGAATACAGCTTTCTGTGAATACAGCTTTCTGTGAATACAGCTTTCTGTGAATACAGCTTTCTGTGAATACAGCTTTCTGTAATTACAGCTTTCTGTGAATACAGCTTTCTGTAATTACAGCTTTCTGTGAATACAGCTTTCTGTAATTACAGCTTTCTGTGAATACAGCTTTCTGTGAATACAGCTTTCTGTGAATACAGATTTCTGTGAATACAGCTTTCTGTAATTACAGCTTTCTGTGAATACAGCTTTCTGTGAATACAGCTTTCTGTGAATACAGCTTTCTGTGAGTACAACTTTCTGTGAGTACAACTTTCTGTGAATGCAGCTTTCTGTGAATACAGCTTTCTGTGAGTAGAACTTTCTGTGAATACAGCTTTCTGTGAATACAGCTTTCTGTAATTACAGCTTTCTGTGAATACAGCTTTCTGTGAATACAGCTTTCTGGGAGTACAGCTTTCTGGGAGTACAGCTTTCTGTGAGTACAAATTTCTGTGAATACAGTTTTCTGTGAATACAGCTTTCTGGGAGTACATCTTTCTGTGAGTACAACTTTCTGTGAATACAGCTTTCTGTGAATACAACTTTCTGAGGGCGCCAAATCGTTCACTACAAGTATGTCCACCACTTACTACAAACATGTCAATTACTCAGTACATTGATGTCAACAACATCTACAAGCAAGTCAACCCCTCACCACATGTCAACCACTCACCACAAGCATCTCAACCACTCACTACAAACATGTCAATTACTCAGTACATTGATGTCAACAACTCTCTACAATCATGTCAACCACTCACAACAATCATATCAACCACTCACCACAATCATGTCAACCACACACCACAATCATTTCAACCACTCACAACAAGCATGTCAACAGCTCACTAAAATCCATCTGCAGTTCACATGGTAAACTAGCGTGATGTTCACATCTGTGACACCTGTCACAGCCTGATCGTGACTTCAGCTCGCTCTTATCACCTACCCACAAGACCATCGCGATGTCCTGTAATGTGACCAGGGTTCATAACTCGAGCACCCCCACATGTAAGGAGACCTTCTTCACAATCGAATTTTTAATGTGTTTTCTCGCCATTGGAAAAAAAAAGGGGGGGGGGGACAATTTGAGAGAAAGCGCGTGTTGCCACCCACTCAGGCCAAGACAGTCTTAGGTTACAGACGACGCTCGCATGCAGCCTGTTGTCATTCAATTTGCTCGTTTTCTTTTCGTAGGCTCATGTCATGTGGCCTTGAACTTCTTACATTACAACGAGGACGCATCAGTGACCCGTGAAAACGCGTTCTTTGAGCGTTACGCGGAACCGCGGGTCCTTTTTGTTTCCAGGAATTCGATCAAGCAGGAGTTGCGAATATTAATTTATTCAATTTTTTTTCTTACTTAATGAAAAGTTTTTTCGTTTTTTTTTGTTTTGTTTGTATGTTTGTTTTTCACCTCTTGCAAGTTTTAAAAACTTTTACTTACTAAAACTAATGAAATACTAAGCCAACAAAAAAACAAAACAAGCTATGTACATCTTACACCTGGGCTTTATACATAGCTAAGGACATCCCACACACCTGGCTTTACTGATAGCGAGATATAACTTTACGAATAACCCATTACAACTATATAAAAAATATGAGGACAAAAAAAAAATCATCAAGAGAAACGGATCTGAGAGATCGGTTTCAGCATTTTTTTTAAATGACCCACTTTTAACTGTACAAAAAAAAATCACCGTTTGAAAATTTAGTCTGTATACTAAGAAATTTTTTTTTTAAATATTTTTTTTTTATTTAATGGAAGAAAAAAGAAGATAATAATTTCAAAATGAAGAAAGAAACTTTATTAAATGCACGTGGCGCATCCTTCGTGTGACCTTCGTGTGACCTCAGTTCCTTGAAATGTGCTCCCCGCGCACAGTGTTTCTTTTGGATTTCGAGGGGGTGCCAGTGTCCAGAAGCGTAGCTGGGGGGAAGTAGAGAGGACACATGCCCCCGATATCCAGACTAGCGTGGGCATCAACAACTGTTACTTTTCTTCAGTTGAATTTTAAATTGCCTCTTCGATATACTTGAACACATTCTTTTAAACAACTCCGTAGAATTTAGTCTTAGATTGACGATTTAGAAAGAATATTTGTTTTCTAAAACTAGTACATACATTTTTACAACAAAAAAAAATAATTTTATTCTTATTTTATTTTTAGCTTTCTTCAATATTTTCGTCTTTTAAAAATGTTTCTATAAAATGCGTACAGATAGTGGGGGCGAGATTGTTTATTACGTACAGATAGTGGGGGCGAGATTGTTTATTACGTACAGATAGTGGGGGCGAGATTGTTTATTACGTACAGATAGTGGGGGCGAGATTGTTTATTACGTACAGATAGTGGGGGCGAGATTGTTTATTACGTACAGATAGTGGGGGCGAGATTGTTTATTACGTACAGATAGTGGGGGCGAGATTGTTTATTACGTACAGATAGTGGGGGGCGAGATTGTTTATTATTCTGATATTAAAAGAGACAAGCAGTTAATAAACGTAAGCTGACATTCTTTTCTAAACACTGTTATTCGGGTGTCTGTGTTACAAAGCATCTAAAGAAAACTCAACAGCTTTCGCTTAAATGACAATTGTTGACACTTACACAATTTGTATGTCCACGCTAAATTCTTAATTTTTGTTATATAATTTTTTTTTTTATCAATTTACGTTTCATTTTGGCCTCGCGCAACATACATAAAAATCCAGTACATTAAAAATGATGCTAATAACTCTATTTTTAAAGCATGAGGTCATCATACACTTTACAAGTAGCTTGAAACCATTAATTTAAAAGTCATGCTTTTATAATGAAATATGATTTGACAATTGTCGTTCCCTTGGATCCACTGGCTGTGTGGAGAGTGGGGATCTGCTGCATTGGGCAACAGCTGGTCTCCATAAAACACCGCCCAGGCCAAGTAGCGGCACTGGTGACGAAACGTCACGAGGAGCAGAGTTTGTTGGTAAAGTACTAAAAGTAAATAGTAGGAAGACTCCAGCACTTCGCAACATGGAACGTAGGAACCACGTGTCCTGGATTTGACACCGACCTTCAACAGGTTGACAACGCCAGAAGACTGTCGTAATTGACAAGGAACTCGCCAGACTAAACATTGATATTGCCTGTGCCTTCAAGAGACCCGACTAGCGGATAGTGTTACCAGGAAGCCAGCTACACATTCTACTGGCAGGGGAAACCCGCAGATGAACCTAGGCGGCATGGTGTTGGGTTTGCCGTAAAAAACACATTATTGGCCTTTATTGAACCTCCTACATTGGGATCGGAGAGGATTCTGCGACTGCGGATGCCATCATATGCAGGCAAGGCCAACGTATTCAGTGTGTATGCTCCAACTCTAACTCGACTCCAGGAGAGAGAGAGAGATCTGTTCTATGAGTCCCTGGACCAAGAATTATCACGTGTTCCCAAAACCGAAGCATTGTAGATTCTGGGCGACTTTAATGCTAGGGTAGGAGCTGATCAGGAAGCCTGGCCTTCATGTCTTGGTTATCATGGATTAGGAGGGATTAATGATAACGGACTGTTATAATGGAAGTTGTGCCATGGTCTCTGTGTTACCAACATATTCCTCAAGTTAAGAAAAATCCAAAAGTTGTCATGGCGACACCCACGTTCCCGCCACTGGCACCAGCTAGACCTCAAACAACACAGAAAAATCGCAGCACTTCACTAAAGAGTTGCAGGATCCCTTGCTAAATGGTCACCCGATGGCACTATTGACTCTAAGTGGACTCATTTACAAGAGGCTGTGTTTGATTCAGCCATGTCCGCCTATGGGAAAATGGAGCATAAAAATAATGACTGATACGAAGTGCATTGGAATGTGCTGGAACCCGTATCTGAGAGGAAGAGAAGAGCCCTATATACTTGCCCATAGGGAGGGATGTACCTTGCGCTCGTACACTACAGGCTCTCCGAATTGTAAAGAAAATATCCCAACAGACTGCCCGCCAATGTGCCAACACTTACTGGCTGGAACTTTGCAACTGTATACAATTATTGGCTTCCTTCAACGTGGATGCAAGGAGCATGTACGAGGGCATCAAGGGGTCATTAGGTCCACACGCTTCAAAAATAGCACCACCCATCAAGTCCAAGAGAGGTCAAATTGGGCTGAGATTTATCTTGAACTATTATATACACAACAATGATATAATCACTGAGACAGCTCTGAATAATATTCCAATCTTGTCAATAATGGAAGAACTAGATTGTAACGTACAGTTGTAAGATTAGAGAATGTAATCTCTCATTTAATTAAATGGCTCGTTGACAAACAGTACGCAGCAAAATACGATACCAAAAACTAAGTACGATAACAAAGAAACGATTCCCAAACTAGGGCTAATTACACTTTCATAATTTTTTAAAGTTAATAATAAATTACAAAATCAAAAATAAAACTTAATTAAAGCTATTGTATAATGATTAGCTTGAACCGGTGCAATGTTGACGAAGATACAATGTTGTAAAAAGGTACAATGATGTAAGGGAATCTACACACACACATCAAATGTTAGTAGACAAATCTCTGTCTCGTATAGCAAATCTCTATCGTAATAGCAATAATATCTCTCTCCCACCTTCCTTCCTGTCGCTCAATATATATATATAGTCTCTTTCGAAGACATTTCTCGAACGGGCTTACACGTTGTTTTCCTTTCCTGATGTGTCTAGATTTTTCTACAGAATTCTAAAAAAAATACAGGCTATAGATTTTATTTAGTTGTAAACAAGGTCAAGAGAGACTATATTTAGTTAGCCACACCCCAAATGCTGTACCAAACTTGGGGTCAGCTAGAGTTCATTCACCGGTAAAGATGACGTCAACACGCCGTCTATACGTAACATAGATGAAGAGCCAACTTTGCATGAGTTCGAAAAAGCAATTGATTACTTTGCTGATTGGAAGGCATAGACCTCTTTATTGTTGAGACCCGCTGGTCCTCACTTGTGTGAGACCCGCTGGCTCACACAACCTACCGGTCACTTGTCAGTCGCTTGTCACGTGATCGACTCAATTAGGCCAGTACTGATGATAATAATGACTCATAGTCAGAAACAATGGAAGTCCCGGTCAACCAGAAAAATGGTCAGCGTGTGACCAAGCTTGTGACCTAGGGTCAGCTGGTGAACCATTGGTTGACCAGACGAAAAATTAGCATATAATATATTAATCATATGTATGACCCAGAGGTCACCGTTAACTGGACTAGGTCAGCGTTAGTTCGATCCGAGTATATATAGAGTTGTAAGTCAGTTAGTCGCTCTCTCTCGTCCCTGTAATTACGGTAGTGTAATTGACAGACAAGTCTGAGCCTGGCTTATGACTATTTGCTTTTTGGAGTGTGTCCAATCAAGTGTCGTAGGGTTTGTAACATTATTATTGTTGTTAGTTTCACATGTTTGTAATGTTAGCATTTTGTTAGAGGATATGTTAGGATTATAGTTAGTTATCAAGTCATTGTTAGAATACTACGTTATATGTATGATTAGTAATATTGTGATAAGACTGTAATTCTTAGATGTAGCTTATGTTGTATCTATTATTCTCTTTACAGTCAGTTAGTTAGTTAGTTAGTTAGTAGTTAGTAGTTAGTAGTTAGTACAGTTAGTACGTTAGCTCAGTTCAGTCAGTTGAATGAGATTAGGCTAAGGGCTATAGAAGCATATGCCATAGCAGAGCTCAGTAGACTAGAACTCAGTACTATATAAGACGTCAGCGGTTAACAGTTTAACCCTGACGCAGTAATTGCACAAGGAAGATAATAACGAGCGAGTAACGCACTAGAGAGATAAGGTCAGCAGACGACCCAAACAGAAGTGTTGTAGAGGTAGCAGAGCGTGGCGAGCAGTTCCTCCCCCCCCCTGCACAGCCGAGTGACCAGTGGCGACCCTTCCAGGGCTTTGTTGTGTGCTGTAAGAGTCTGGCAGTGTGTATAGCAGACGAGAACAGGCAAGAGAGGGCAAGCCGAGACGAACGTTCCACCGAACGTCCAGCATCATAACCTTGTATTAGTAAAGCATTGTATTTGTATCGATATTAAGTATTACTATTTGTATGTTTCTATATGTATTTAGTATTTTAAATAATTAAAATAATTATTTGTGGCTGAACCACCGGTGTTTTTAAGTAATAGTAACGTTATTGTTATAACTGTTGATTGTAGTAATTATTCCCTAGACATAGTCATAGTAATAGTAATCAACGTATCGCTAGGGACCTTTATCTATATATATATCCCCTGTTCTGAAAGTAATTATTCGTGGTTCGACATTTTGGGGACCAGAAATATATAGATAAGAATAGAATTTTCGACATTTATATTGCTTTCATAGATCTGACAAAGGCATCCGTCTTGGTAAGTCAGCAAGGCTTGTTCAGTATCTTGCATAGAATAGGTTGTCCCACACGACGGCTCACAATCATACAGTCATTTCACGATAACATGCATCGTCAGCCTTAAGATCTCACACAAAAGAAGGTCTTCAGAGGCTAGTTAATCGTCTATCAGAATTTGTAAAGAGTTTGGATTGTCAATTATTCTACCGAAAACACATGTCATGATGCAAGAAGCACCGTCCCCTCCAATCATAACTATTGAGGGCCATAATCTGTCGGTTGATGAGCATTTCACAAACCTTGGATCCAATATCTCTTATACTTCACTCTCCGTTGACGAAGAGGATTGCAAAAGCAGCAGCAACTATGGATAAATTGAATAAGCGTGTGTGGAATAATATCACTCTAACGGATAGTTCAAAATTAAGCGTATATCAGGCATGTGTGCTTAGTACGCTCTTGGCATGGCATTGTGGTCCACAAATGCCAGTCATGAGCGGAAAGCATCAAAGATGTGTGCGTCGTATTTTACGCATTCGATGACAGGACAAGGAGCCTAACACAGAGGTCTTGGAACGTGAAAAATTGTGTAGCATATTCTCACCCATATTCCAAATGAGCTGTTAAATGGAGAGTTTGCAGAAGGGGCAAGACTTATTGGACGGCCGTGGCTGCGATGTGAGGACGTTTGCAAAAGGAGCATGAGGTGAGCCAACGTAAAGATCAACGAATGGGAGAGCATTGCCGAACAACGTTACAGCTGACGAACAGCAAAGTATGAAAAGAGTCAAGACGGCAGAAACGAAGAAACAAAAAGAACTATACGGAAGGCCAAGTCTAACCAGGAGTCAAGATTCTCCTACGAGAAATGCAGTCGAGATTGACGTTTAGGATTGGCTTAGTGAGTCAGTTGATGAAGTGTACATTGCTACTCCATCGTCTTGCGTGGATAGATGGATGCCATATATAATTTGAAAACCGATTGCACATGTTTGATACTTAGCAAGAATTATATTTTATAGACCTTTATATTGATGAAAAAGTAGTTTGATATCTTGTCATTTAAGTCTTTAAGCTTGTGAATCTGCAACAACAACAAAAAATACCAAAATATATTATAGGCGGGATCTAAGTTTCGGCTTATAATCGGGCGAGGCCGATTTTCGAAACAGTACGATCATTACGATATTTATAATCGAATATTACATGCCTCTAACAAGATGAACCTTAACACCAAATATATCGAGCCTAGCCATATTTCACTGGTTCCACTATTTGTAATCGGTTAAAGGCACCAGTTATTATTCTTTTTGAAATAATTATAAAAATTACAATTTAGTAGTTTATTTACAAAATATATTTTCGTTTTTATGTTACATGTAAAAATTTCCCCTGGAAAAAAAGGGGGGGGGGGCCTTGACATTTTCCGGGGGGAGGGGGCATTACCCTTGGAGAGATGCCTGAAAGAAACACTTCCCGATCAGCGACCAACAAAAACTTAGAACATCATAAAGTCATTTTGTTACTTTAAATAAGTTAAAACTAGGAATCATTTTCTACAAGTCAATAAACCGAATCCCAAGACTGGAATGTTTATTCAAATAACAAGAGAAGACTTGTCTGTCTCATTTATCAAATAACTATGCGTTAAGGAACGATGTGTCTATCAACTATAACAAATAACAAGAAAATATTTGTCTGTCTCATTTAAGTAATGGTAATTCCTTAAGGACAGATTTTTCGGTCTCATTTTTCAAACATTGAGGCATGATTTGTCTATCTCATTTATCAGAAAACAGGGCAAGATTTTTTTGATCTCATTTTTCACAAAATTCAAAATGAAAACAGAAATTCTACAACTAAATTTAATCAATTAAGAAAAACTGACTTGCTTGTAATTCATTTTTAACTTCAACTGTTACATCATTGAAGCAATGAAAGAGACTGTTACATCATTGAACCAATGAAAGAGACTGTTACATCATTGAACCAATGAAAGAGACGGTTACATCATTGAACCAATGAAAGAATTCTGCATTTCAAAGACATCACATTTAAACAGGCAGACAAATTTAAAACAACTATGTTTTTAAATAGAAAATACAATTTTCTAACATTTTTTCCATTTCCTTCTATAGGACTAGATCTTTTAATGATTTCAAATCTCAGTAAAATTAAATCAGCAAAAACTACTGCAACAATCGCGAAAATAGATCAGCATTGAATCCTGCATTAAGAAACCCGTTAAGATCTAATTATTGAAGCTGAAAATTGTATTTGTTCCACGATGATTAGGTTGCTCAGTTTGTAGTGTGTGCTCACAGTTTGCTGTGTGTGCTCACAGTTTGCTGTGTGTGCTCACAGTTTGCTGTGTGTGATCACAGCTTGCTGTGTGTGCTCACAGTTTGCTGTGTGTGCTCACAGTTTGCTGTGTGTGCTCACAGTTTGCTGTGTGTGATCACAGCTTGCTGTGTGTGCTCACAGTTTGCTGTGTGTGCTCACAGTTTGCTGTGTGTGCTCACAGTTTGCTGTGTGTGCTCACAGTTTGCTGTGTGTGCTCACAGTTTGCTGTGTGTGCTCACAGTTTGCTGTGTGTGCTCACAGCTTGCTGTGTGTGCTCACAGTTTGCTGTGTGTGCTCACAGTTTGCTGTGTGTGCTCACAGTTTGCTGTGTGTGCTCAGTTTTTGTTGTTGTTTTGTTTCAAAATCAGGTGATGTTTTTTTACTCATATCTTAATTTAGTCTTGCATCATCAAACTCTTTATCGGAGAGCGACGAAAGGGATGCTAGTGGAAACTTGGGTGTCCATTGGCCTTGACCTTGTTGTGTACATAGAATGCATTAGATTAAGTTGTTAATGAATAGAACCAATGGTTTTATAATTGTTTTTAATTAAGGTTTTTATTTTTTTAACCGTATCATTAAAAATGAATGAAAAGAAATTAAGTTTAACGAAACATTCCATGTGCACCGTCCTGGCGCGTGCCCTAATTTTAATAAAGTACTGTAACCATCTTAATACACACTGAAAGGAGATGAAACAAACTGATAACTAAGGTGATGAAACAAACTGATAACTAAGGTGATGAAACAAACTGATAACTAAGGTGATGAAACAAACTGATAACTAAGGTGATGTAACAAACTGATAACTAAGGTGATGAAACAAACTGATAACTAAGGTGATGAAACAAACTGATAACTAAGGTGATGAAACAAACTGATAACTTTTACCTTTTGCATTGAGTTAAAATGTAAATGTTTACAAATTTTACTAAATTATTATTTAAATGCTTGTTTGTCTATGATGATTGTTTAAACCTGGCCATTTTTTAATTGTCTATAAAAGTCATAATTATGTATTTATTATGTTTATAAAGTATGCATTTTTTTTACTAAAGGCGTCATATACTTTTAATGAGTGACAGGGGGGCCTGGGGGCAGTTATTTCCAAACAGCATGGGGTGTGTGTGTGTGTGATTACATCCCTCTTTAGCCTGTTTTTTAAATTATTGTGAGGTAAGAAAATTAATTTGGGAAAGGCTAAAATACAAATATGCGATTTTTTAGATTTTAAAATATTTTATTTATGATCTTTTTAATCATAAAATTACTTTTTTTTTTTTTAAATTGTGTTGAACAGTGTCGAAGACCTAAGAGAAGCCGAGAATTGTCATATCGATCTGGTTACCTTTGTCATAAGAGGCAAGGAGGTCATTGGTGGTTATGGTTAATTGAGTTTCTGTTAAGAATCCAGAGCGGAAACCGTGGTTTTGGTTGGTCAAAATGTTGTAGTGTTCAAGGTGGTTCATGATGTGACGACAGATGATGTGTTCTAGAATTTTGCATGGGACGGAGGTCAGGGATATGGGAGGTAGTTTGATGGGTTATGACGGTCACCTTTTTTGTAGGCACTTGTGATATTTGCATCAAGCCAGTCCTGTGGGAGTTTGCCAGAGTCAAGCGACTTTTGGAAAATGCGGGTGATGGTTGGGCAATGTTGTCAGCCAGGTTCTTTAGGACAATGTTTGGGATACAGTCAGGTCCGGTTGCTTTATTGGGCTTCAGGTTTTTGAGAAGTTTGATTACTCCTGGTTCAGTTATGTTGAACCACAACAAGAACCAGAAGTAAAGAACCTGCACTCTTCATCACAGCCCCAGCGCCGAAATTATGGAACAATTTGCCTACCTTGTTTGCCCACGCATTCAAGGATGCTCAAAGCGCTCTCACGTCATCAACTCTATTGAAAGAAAAATGTCTTTAAATGGTTCCTAAATGACTTTTGTGTCAGTGTTAAATTTCCTCAAAAAGGTTGGCAAACTGTACCAAAATTTCGGCGCTATTGGCATTGCTTCAAAAGAGCGCACTCCGATTTCCGAAGGAATTCGTTTTGTGTTCATCCACACTGGGACTGTGATGAAGAATGCAAGTTCTTTAATATATACTGTTATAGTGATAGTGTGTTAGAAAATTTCTAATATTAATAGAAATAATTATGGTCTTTTTCGGACAATTCATTTTACTTTCTAGTTTTACGAATCATCGGTAAATGTACGGATGGCGAACATCTTCTTAATGTACTGTCAGCTAAATATCTAAGACTGTAGTTCTCGCCAGCCTCGGTAGCGCAGTAGGTAGCGCGTCAGTCTCATAATCTAAACGCATCGAGCGAGCAATCTGAAGGTCGTGAGTTCGATCCTCACCCGGGGCAGACCTTTTTTTAATATTTACCACTTGAGGATTTTTATGTACCGTAAATTATGGACGGTACCGTGGTTGTTCACTTTTGGGGCGCAATCTTAGTTTGGAGTTGTCAAAGTTAGTATTTGCGGTTGACCCAAATATAGGTCGGACGCACATAATGGACCCAACCACAGAGAGTTCGCACCCACAAATGGTTCGCAGCCACAGATAAGTCAGCGGCCCGAGAAGAGATTCTTGTGGTTCCATTGAAATTAATTTTCGCGAGCCGCCCCCCTCCCAACACAGAGGGGGTACCGCGGAACAGCACCCCCCCCCCCGAAATTTTGCCCTCATAGCTAACCATTTGGCTACCCCAGGACCACCAAAGGGCCGGCTTCCTTCAATTTGACCTTAATAAGCCTGTACAGATAATTTGAGGAGTCACGTGATCATGTGCAAATAATTTATGGAGTCACGTGATCCTGTGCAGGTAATTTGGTAAGTCACGTGATCCTAGGCAGATAATTTGGGAAGTCACGTGATCCTAGGCAGATAATTTGGGAAGTCACGTGATCCTATGCAATAGTTTTTCGAAGTGGCTATTGGTACCCGGGTACCAGAATTGAGAGGTTGGGATTAAAAACGATTTAAAATATTTTGTTGGGTTTGTAAGAATAAATGAGGTATCAAATGAAAGATAATTGAATGGACTATACGTTTGTAATCTTAATTCTTCAGTTTTACTAAAATAAACTACCACAAATGACATCCGAATAGCATTAGTCAAAATGGACCTGGACACGCAGCGCCGCCATTCGCACTCGGGTACCATCTCCCCCGGAACAAAATATAACGAATATACTTTTTTAAATTAAAAACGACTACATTGTCTTTTTTAAAAAGTTTGTAAAAGAATATTATCTGGTGCATTTAACCGATTACAATTAGTGGAATCTATGAAATATCGCTACGTTAGATAAATTTATGATCCGTATATAAATCTAAGCTTGAGGCTTACAGTGTGCGATTAATCGTACTGGCCGATTCAGCCAATGTCTTGCTTCCTGTAATTCGCATAATATATCGGTATTTTAAAGAAATTTAATAAAAACTGTATTTACCTTTACATCAATAAAAATGTCTACAAAATTAATAATAAGTTCTTGCTAAGGCTCAATCATGCACAATCTATTTTCAAATTATATTTCATCATTAAAAGCATTATTTTTAAAATAGGGATAGGTGCTAATTATAAATTGTATGTCGGCATTAGTCTTTAAAAATTAAATATATTTAATCGATTGTGTGTTGAGTTATATAAAACGGAAATTTAAAAAAAAAATGAGATAATATTTTAAAAATTAGAATTTAACGGGCGCATACAAAAAATGCACATTTCATCGATTATAACGTCAAAATAGTTTGTGCTTTCTTTTAGTGTGCTACTCTCGTAGCAATCTTTCCTGCATAACAGTTTAACAGATTGTCAAAAAATACATAGCCTATATTTATTGCGCCCCCACCTATTTTGCACGAATTTAAAAAAAAAAAAAAAAAAAATTAAAAAATCGTGATGGGAATCTATCAGAAAACTAAAAAAGAAAAAAGGAGAAATAAAAAAAAAAAGTTATTTGTTAACTAGCACTTCGATTGTCAATTCTGCATTTAAAAAAATGTGTTCGTATTAGTTTTAGAAACAAAAATCTTATTCCTAATTTGTTCAATTTAAAGTAAATTCTGTGGCTTTGGTTAAAAAAGAAGTGTTTTTAAGTATTTCTATGAGGCAATTTTTAATATATCTGAAAAAATTTTATAGTGTCTTGAAATTACAAATAAACATTTCAATCACTGAATATTGGGAAATATATACTTTATTTGCATACGATTTCCCATAGATAAAATCACACACTAATAAATATATAATGTCTATATAATGTCTTTTGTAAACAGCTCATGTCTTCTTAAAATAGTTATGCCGTTCATATACAATTTATAAAAATGACCAGTTTTCTAAACCCATAAAAATGTTTGGACCTTTCAAATTTAGTGGGTTTTTTTCGTTTTGACTCTTTTTAAAATTTGGAAATATTTAGAAAAGGTTGATCTAATTATTAAAAGGGAGTTGTTTTTCCCATTTGCGTTCAGCATATAAAATCATGTTTGCGTTCAGCATATAAAATCATGTTTGCGTTCAGCATATAAAATCATGTTTGCGGTGCTATTTAGTGATGGAACCCTTTTTAATTTTTTGTGTGCCTATAGAGCACTGCATTGGTCCGAAGAAGCAGGGGTTTTTGCCCTTATTAATCTTTTTCATCTAGAAATTAGATAAATGTCTCAGATACATACGTTTTTCCCCCCACAAATTCGCAACGCTACACAGCCGCGTGCCCGATCTACAAGTTCTGCTTTATTTCCAGATACCCGATCTACAAGTTCTGCTTTATTTCCAGATACCGGCTGATGCAATTCCAGTAAAAATTTCTTAATTTCTTCAACTCGCCAGGTCTCAAATGCTCTTTTCGCCACGTGAGCAGCCATCTTTGTACGTTCTTTGTACTCCCCGGTACGAACGATAACTCTGGGTGACAAGGGAAGTTGCAGTCCCCTCCTATAGGCTATAAGCAAGTACGTCTCTTCTCTTCCACTCGGTTACGGGTTCCATCACATCACAATGCGCCTAGTACCAGTCATTATTTTTATGCTCCATTTTACCGTCGGCGGACATGACTGAATCGTACACAGCATCTTGTAAATGAGTCCACTTAGAGTCAATAGTGCCATCGGGTGACCATTTAGCAAGGGATCCTGCAACTCTTTGAGCAATAGTTGTTAATTCGTGGACGAATATTTTTAGAATTGTGAAATTTTTCGGCATTAGTCGTATCTTGCTTGCTACAAGAGAATGGTCCGTGTCACAGTCGTCACTATGGTAACTGCGGGTGTGAAGTCACTGGCTAGCTCCACGCGCCTAGTGATGACGAGGTCTCGCTGGTGCTAGTGGCGGAAACGTGGGTGTCGCCATGACACCTTTTTGGATTTTTTTTACATTTGAAGAAGGTGCTGGTAACACAGAGACCAAGGGAGCAGCTCAACTCCAGCAGACATTATCCGTTATAATTAATCCTTCCTAATCCGTGATAACCAAGACATGAAGGACAGGCTTCCTGATCAGCTCCTACCCTTGCATTAAAGTCTCCCAGAATGTACAATGCTTCGGTTTTGGGAACACATGATAATTCTTGGTCGAGGGCCTCACAGAATAGATCTTTCTCTCCTGGAGTCGAATGAAGAGTTGGGGCATAAACACTGCATGTGTTGGCATTGCTGCATGTGTTGGCATTGCTGCATGTGTTGGCATTGCTGCATGTGTTGGCATTGCTGCATGTGTTGGCATTGCTGCATGTGTTGGCATTGCCTGCAGATGATGACATCCGCAGTCGCAGAATCCTCTCCGATTCCAATGATAGAGGTTCAATAAAGGCCAATAATTAGTTTTTTTAACTGCAAATCCAACACCATCCAATAAACAATCATTGACCAACCAATGACTATCCAATGAACAATCACTGATCACTCAATGACTATTCAATTAACACTCATTGACTAATCAATTCACAATCATTGACCAACCAATGAACATTCAATGAACAATCATTGATCAATCAATGACCATTCAATTAGCAATCATTGACCATTCAATGAGCAATCATTGACCATTCAATTAGCAATCATTGACCATTCAATTAATCATTGACCAATCAATGACCATTCAATTAGCAATCATTGACCATTCAATGAGCAATCATTGACCATTCAATTAGCAATCATTGACCATTCAATGACCATTCAATTACCAATCATTGAGCATTCAATGACCATTAAATTAGCAATCATTGACCATTCAATGAGCAATCATTGACCATTCAATTAGCAATCATTGACCATTCAATGACCATTCAATTAGCAATCATTGACCATTCAATTAGCAATCATTGACCATTCAATGACCATTCAATTAGCAATCATTGACCATTCAATTAGCAATCATTGACCATTCAATGAGCAATCATTGACCATTCAATTAGCAATCATTGACCATTCAATTAGCAATCATTGACCATTCAATGAGCAATCATTGACCATTCAATGAGCAATCATTGACCATTCAATGACCATTCAATGAGCAATCATTGACCATTCAATTAGCAATCATTGACCATTCAATGACCATTCAATTAGCAATCATTGACCATTCAATTAGCAATCATTGACCATTCAATGACCATTCAATTAGCAATCATTGACCATTCAATTAGCAATCATTGACCATTCAATGAGCAATCATTGACCATTCAATTAGCAATCATTGACCATTCAATTAGCAATCATTGACCATTCAATGACCATTCAATGAGCAATCATTGACCATTCAATGAGCAATCATTGACCATTCAATTAGCAATCATTGACCATTCAATTAGCAATCATTGACCATTCAATGAGCAATCATTGACCATTCAATGACCATTCAATTAGCAATCATTGGCCATTCAATGAGCAATCATTGACCATTCAATTAGCAATCATTGACCATTCAATGACCATTCAATGACCACTCACAAAGAAACAAGAGAGAACACTAATAATATCCTCCATAAAGCATTTATTCAAAGAAAGTGAATCTGTGAAGACACATAAGACAATTAAATGACGAGACTCGAGACATAAAGGGAAGGAAAACAGCATTTGGACTAGAACTCTTATGATAAGTAACATATGGTGCAAGTAACAAGACATCACGTAGCACATGCTGTATGATGTACACTACACAAATACATATATTTTATTTCATACTTTCATGTACTCACTAAAATATAGCAAAGAAATTGCTGTACAGAAATAATTTCTTATCTTTCGGCCCGCACACGTTTTTCATAAAGTATTACGGTTTGCCTTAAATTTTGAGTTGTGCAGGTCTGATCAAAGCAATGGTGACAAAAGAGAAATGTGTTACATATTACCAAAGTAGAGCCATTTTATTGCTGCCAAATATATTGAGCCCAGACCATAAGACAAGCCTATAGCAATGTGACCAGACACACTAGACCATAAGACAAGCCTATAGCAATGTGACCAGACACACTAGACCATAAGACAAGCCTATAGCAATGTGACCAGACACACTAGACCATAAGACAAGCCTATAGCAATGTGACCAGACACACTAGACCATAAGACAAGCCTATAGCAATGTGACCAGACACAATGTGCTGCATGGAAATAAAGTCATAAAAACCCAAGGTGTGTCCAGATTAATGAACAAAATAGGTACTAGCAAAACTTAAATGTATTTGTTATAATATCCCTAACAATCAGTAAGACCTAGTTTTAACACCTCCTAGAGTGCTGATATTTCTATTGAACCTATTTTCTCATTCTGCCCAATGATCCAGTCTCGACACGGTGACACAGACACATGAATAATCTCAAGTCATAGACATTAAAAAAATGGAATAGATAAAAGTAAGTCCAACCAACATTCAACACTCTAGAACCAACATTCAATAATCTACATGTGTTGCATAGAGGATAACGAAACAAAGTTCAAAGGTCGGCTCACCCTGTGCTTAAGAGGCAGAAGGAAGAAAAAGACACACCACCTTCAAATCAAAGAAATTCATGTAAAGTTCTTTATTATTTCAACTTGAGCCCATTGCCACTTTTAATCATAAGAATAAATATCTTGTCAAGAAAATTTTAGAAATCTCAGGGAAGGAAAAGGGGAGACAAATAAATAAACATTTATACATCTGATCCACATTTTAAGTGTACATTGCTTTATCATTAATGTACATGTACAATCTTACATTTACAGCAATCATAGATTTACATAGATCAATTTTAAAACAAACCAAAGCTCCTTTGTCATTTCTATGTGTACAAGTGACCTAAAAGAATGAGGTACCAAACAAAATTCCAAAAGAACCTCGAGTGCTACCAAAGTTGACTTGAGTGCTACCAAAATTGACCTGAGTGCTACCAAAGTTGACCTGAGTGCTACCAATGTTGACCTGAGTACTACCAAAGTTGACTTGAGTGCTACCAAAGTTGACTTGAGTGCTACAAACTTGACTTGAGTGCTACCAAAGTTGACTTGAGTGCTACCAAAGTTGACTGACTTGTCAGTTCAGGTTAGGAGCTCATATAAGTCTCACTGGTAGAACAGCACTGCATTGGTCTGGGTATATATTATGGAAAAGTTAATGGAACCAGAACTGCAAGGCCAAGGATTCCTCAGTCATACATCAGTAGAGCAGGATAAGTCCTTGGTACAGAGGATATTTAAGAAGCAAACTATCTTTATGTTGGACGAACCAGCTGGCTTTATGCACAGTCTAACTTTGATGATATCAGTCACTTCAACAAATCGTGTCCTAATTCAAATGGCTCGCCGTACTCTCCAGAGATAGGTCACCAAATGGCTGGCTGTACTGTCCAGGAATAGGTCACCAAATGGCGGGCACCAGGAATAGGTCACCAAATGGCTGGCTGTACTGTTCAGGAATAGGTCACCAAATGGCTGGCACCAGGAATAGGTCACAAAATGGCTGGCTGTACTGTCCAGGAATAGGTCACCAAATGGCTGGCCGTACTCTCCAGCAATAGGTCACCAAATGGCAGGCCGTACTCTCCAGGAATGGGTCACCAAATGGCTGGCTGTACTGTCCAGTAATAGGTCACCAAATGGCTGGCTGTACTGTCCAGGAATAGGTCACCAAATGGCTGGCTGTACTGTCCAGGAATAGGTCACCAAATGGCTGGCTGTACTGTCCAGGAATAGGTCACCAAATGGCTGGCCGTACTCTCCAGGAATAGGTCACCAAATGGCTGGCTGTACTGTCCAGGAATAGGTCACCAAATGGCTGGCTGTACTGTCCAGGAATAGGTCACCAAATGGATGGCTGTACTGTCCAGGAATAGGTCACCAAATGGCTGCCTGCACTGTGCAGGAAAAGGTTAAAGAATGGCTGGCCAAACTGTCCAGGGATATGTCACCAAATGTTGACATGTTTTTTGTTAGTCAGTTGCCTTCTTAATCCAACAACTACTTTTAATGTTCTGACTAGTGCTGGCCAACATTAAAATTTGCAAATAACAAGAGAGAGAGAGAGAGAGAGAGAGAGAGAAAGAGAGAGAGCTCTCTACTGTTACAAGACAAATATAGTAGCTGCATTATGAATACAGTAATAGGACACTGGTAGCCAATGAAGATTACCAATGAAAATATAAAAAAAAACTAGTCCAGAGAAGAAATGAGTGTTCATTGTTATAGGTTCATGACATAAAGACCATGACAGTAACATTGATCTAGTACACTAGAAGACATTGAGCATAGCAGGATTGTCTTTTCTGTAGAGAAGTTATTGAGGAGCGTTCATTAAGATGGCAAGAAGAGATCACTTTACTACTAACAAAATACATCAATATCTCAAGGAATTTTAGACTAATACAAATATAAATACATGGTTTCATGGAAGCTGTTTGGTAAGGACGCCAGGCCGACACTTCTTGATCCAGTAACTTACACAATGGGTCAGTGACTCGGTTAGTCAAACTACAAGTGTCATGTGGATGTGTGACTCATTCATTAGGAGGATATTTTATAAGTTGTAATAACTGAAAAAACAAAGGAGGTGTGTGTGTTTTGTGCGGGGGGGGGGGGGGGTGTAAAAAAAATGGGTCAACTTATGTCCTTTTATGGAAATAGAGAAAAACTAAATTGAGAAATAAAAATTATTAGATAAAATTTGATTATGACAGCCCATAACAGATCCCAGATTTTTTACAAGGACAAAGAAGTGCAGCTTCAAGAATACTTTATAACACGGACATAGCAGAGTAATGGCAAGGAAGCCTCAAATCTCTCTTGTTATACATCTGGGCATCATTAGTTTCCACAAATACATAGAACTGACTTGTGTTTAGGCCTAACTCTATCAAACGTCATAGCAAGTCTTAGAGCTGACCTGAGCTTTAGATGATAGACTGATAGACTAGTAGCTGCAACATTATGGAGCTAAGACAACGGCAGACCAATTCGGTGTACATCACACTCAGGTGTTCAATGCAGCCTGTAAGAAACAGATACTCTAAAACAATATCAGTACTGGGCCTTACAATACAAGACATTATATTTTGATTCCATAATTAATCGCGTCTCATCCAAAAAATTGAAAGGCTATTTGGGGGATTTTAAAAATGATTCTGCAAAAGTAAGGGGACTTTATAAATTTAAATGGATAGGAAGCACATTTCTGTGTCATTAATTGACAAAGTGTCATAAAACCCTCAAGTTTAGAGAAACCCTCATGTGTGGATAGCTGTACAAGTTTAGAGGTAGATGCAACATTAAATTAAAAAGATATTCTCCTATTGATACACTGTGCTTATGCTAATGACAACCTAAGGGAAAAACCCATCCATAATTATAGTGAAGTGTTTTCCTGTTGAAGATAGACACAGACTTGACCGATTTTCACAATAATTCATATCACGGGGATCAAAACCTCCCCAACTTCTGATAGAACAGTTTTTTTTTAAATATTAGTTGAGCAGAGGATCATTTCTTTCAATTCTTATCTGGTCAAGTGATGCGCTGTCAACATATGACATGATATGTGAGAAATCAAATCAGACAGTTCAACAGAATAAAGGTGTTTGTAATCTATGTGCGCCATTGATACGGATGAACACATTGTGTAAGAGGACGAGTAGAGAAAATGATGTTAGATTAATATCACCTGATGGTGTGCTTCATGTCAAACTAGCAGGAAATAGAAGCCGGTCATTATAGGGAGCTAACACATGTACCTAAGTGGTCTGATGGAATGAATGAAATGTAGTACGGTTGGTGCAAGTCCCATCAGAGTTGAGTCAACTCTGGCAAAGACAGGATTGTAACAAGCATTGCTTTAATCACACAGACATCTAAGCCATAGTAAGAAATCAAAGGTATCATTTAGGAATGTATTATATTTACAGGGATAATCTTCTACACTTCTAGGGTGGGGCCATCAACCAATAGCTGGTTTTTATGTACAAAATTATCTCTCATTTAAATGCAAGCGTGTTGTATCTCTACGGGCACATACCATAATATATGTTGTATCTCTACAGGCACATACCATAATATACACAATGGAAATGTGAGGGGGAAAAAACACAACTTTAGTTTATGAAGCACACAAACATGTTATTGTGATTTCCTTTTTTCAACCAAATTTTAAATTGTCTATTGTCAACCAACCATTACGTCTTAGTAAAAAATATCCAGTTACAAATATTGAGAGAACAAATAAAATCTTTTCTGTGCCTTAGTCTGAAGACACACAACGTCTCGTAATTAATGAGATCAACAAGAGCCCGTAGAAATCAATGGATCAAAGAATGACATCAAATGACATGGATTACAACAGCTGACACTAACTAGGACTTCTCACGGATGTTACAGTACAATGTGCTGGATACTGAAACCACTATCTGTGGCCACTATCTCATACTTTGATGAACCAATGTCCTAAAGTGGAGGTCACTCATATTTTGATTTCTTTAAAGTAGGACATCTTCAAACTTGGCAGGGAGCAGGACAGCATTATTATGTGGCCGTGTAGTTAGAGAATCAATATTACGGTCAGTTATCTAAGGCACAATTTGTTACACATACGGCGGCTTCACATCCTAAGAGACCTTTTAAAAGAGAATCAATATTACGGTCAGTTTTAAAAATTGCTTTAAACATCAATGCATTCTTACACACAAATAAATTATTTACACATCAACAAGCTTTGGCCTGCTCAATGACAATTTTTTGGTCATGTTCTTGGCACATTTTAACTAGATGGGATAATTTTATGTTTCCTAACATCTAGTTGGTATGTGTACAATTGAAGAGCCAAGGTATGTGTACAATTGAAGAGCCAAGTGTGTCTCGTCCTAATATGGTATATTTGTTAAAGACACATGCACACTTTAGTTGGCTGTGTAACGGTGAATATTTTTAGAATCGTCCTGTTTGTTGACAATTGATAAGCCACATTATATTAGAGCTAACTTGATCATTTCTTTATCAAGTTGATTTCATTGTGCAGACTACTCAATAATTCAGTTGGGTAAGCCAAAAAAGCTGTGAATGTCAGTCCAAACATCAAAGAATTCCTCACAAGTTAAGACATGATCACATCCAAATTATGCGTGGCAACAGTCAGCAACACACACCAAGGGCAATAACTTAGAAATATTTTATGCCATAAAAATTCACAATGCGGGATTACTTCCCATTGTCTACCATTTGTACATAATATGAAATGTCACCACAAAAATTGAAAAATATAGAAAGCCTTTTCCTAGTCAAACATTATAGCAAAGTAGCAATAAAAATTTATAAAAGAAAACACAAAAAAATTCAGTCCAAAGTATATTGAGAAAAATTAAGTAGAAAATTGGTTTTGGATGTTAAAAATGAGATATGCACATCTGAGTTAAACTTAAAATGAACAACATAATATCAAGACTTCAAATCTATTATTACACACCCATATTTTAATTTAGTCTTTCAGAATCTCATTTCTAAATGTATCAAGAGCTGTTGAGGAGAATCAGGCATTCTTATTTTGTAATTCAAATAGAAGCAAGTTGTCTAATAACAGAGTCAACTCTAAGGAAGTTGTCAAATAACTCAGTCAACTCTAAGGAAGTTGTCAAATAACAGTGTCAACTCTAAGGAAGTTGTCAAATAACTCAGTCAACTCTAAGGAAGTTGTCAAATAACTCAGTCAACTCTAAGGAAGTTGTCTAATGAACTGAAGGAGTCAACAGTTAAGATTTGCATTGTTCATTACAAACTTCAATAAAATTTCAATTTTAGAAAAAATTACTTGCACACTGATCAGGATAGGGATTAAAAATTCATGAACTTTTCACACACTGATGCACAGAATTGCACAGTTATTATTTATTCATATTATCAATTCAAGTCAATAAAAAAGATTAATTTTAAAAATTGCTAACATGTCAAATGATGATATGAAGGCTCTCTAGTTTGAGAACCACAAGTTAGTCTATATGATAACAGCTTCAAATCAAAATGTATCTGTACAGGCAGTCAAGTCAAGATAGAAAAGTAAGGACAGTCATGTCCAATAAACAGTCTAGTCAAGATAGGACAATGTAAAGTCAAGATAAGATAGAAATGTCCAGTCAAAATAGGACAGTGGTGTCCAGTCAAAATAGGACAGTGGTGTCCAGTCAAAATAGGGACAGTGGTGTCCATTCAAAATAGGACAGTGGTGTCCATTCAAAATAGGGACAGTGGTGTCCAGTCAAAATAGGGACAGTGGTGTCCAGTCACTTCTCCTTGCATAGTCTGCATCTAATTAAAATTTAGGAAAGCTGGTAACAGTTGAAGCATCTATTTGAAGCATCTATTTGAAGCATCTATTTGAAGCATTTATTTGTACATGAATCTCACAGCAAAACTTAAGATAAACCCTAACAATTAAAATACAACATTTTAAAAACAGGTTTATTTATATTTTCACTACGGTAAAACAGTGGAAGATGTCCAGATGAAAAGAGTGGACGATGTCCAGATGAAAAGGTTTGCCGAGTCGACCACCCCACCCCCTTTCCATGACAGTTCAGTTTACATTTAACAGTAGTTAGAGAAAGGCACAGAGGCAGAATTTTCCTTCAGGACTGTCTTAAAATAAATTTGACCACAAATTTACAGGATGACAAGTTCCCTTGTAAAAATTAAACTGTTTTTAACAAAAATAAATAATTTGTAATGCCGTTGTTTGAACTGACCTAAAATGAAAATTCTATTAGTTCTATAATTATTCTATGATAGTGTAACCACACATAACAACTCTGCCATCTCATGCAGTCTTTTTCTTGTCTGTTGCTGAAGATGGGGCAAGTCCTTGCTGCCTTAGGGCAGCATGCACACCCTGTTCTGCCACTCTAGTGTAGACTTGACTTAACACCTGAAAATACAATATACCTTAAACATACATGGATTTCAGAGATACAAATTTCTATACAGAAAAATAATGTGCATGAGACTCTTTGCCTTGGACGGCAACTCATCTAAGAGAACGCAAACTCTGAATTTAAACCAGGAGCCAGAATGATCAATAAATTAATTGTGGGCCCTCAAATGTAAGAATAAAATAATAAAATACAAATCTGAAGCCATAAGTCGAATTTCAGGAACAACTTCTCCCCAAAATGACTTGCTCAATATGAAATAGAGGTCAAATGAAGACTTACATTGTCCCAGAGAAGATCAGCCAGCTGGTCTATAGCCAAGGAGAGATTTCTGTGCTCCCCACTGTAACGTGTGTACAACCAGGCTGCCAGTAACACAAGGAACACCACCATCACCAAGTTGAACAGGTTGGCAATCATCTCCAAGCCACACACACCAAAAAACCCAGAGATGATGTATGTAACGACGACAATGGTAAACAAGACGGCGGGTGTACGAGCTGCACTGAATATGTTTTTCGAGTCATTGTGCCTGGCAAAGTTATCGTACGCTTCTGTGATGTCCAGTATCAGCTTGTCTTCATATGCCTGGCTGAATTCAGGGCCACCCATTTTGCGTGTAGAATGAAACAAATCTATGCAACGTTCCACACATCTGTTGTGCTCTAGTCGAAGGGCTTCTGGGTTAAGGTATGGCTTATCACCTCCACACATCTGTTCATTTGGAACAAAACAATTCAAGAAAATAAATTATACATCAAATAAATTTAAAAAGAAGCTGACATAATTTAACGCCATAACTGCCAAGTTCATTTTTTGTAGCCTCAAGCTGTTTTAGCATATCCATTATGCTTGGCCAAAATGACTAATTCCCACACTAAATGAATTCAGAGACCCTTAATAGTATACATTTTCTGACAGTACATTGAACAAGGTATCTTATGTCCTTAGTAGTATACATTTTCTGACAGTACATTGAACAAGGAATCTTATGTCCTGAAAAGAATTTGTTTTTATATTATGCATGTTGACACTGACCTTTGAAGAGATATTAAAATTTAACTCCTCAACTTCTGCATTTAACTCAACCTTATACTCCATAAATTGTTCAAGCTATCATACAAACAAATGTTTAAGATATTAGATGCAAAATTCTTTCAGAAATTGTCAAGTTATACAAATTGAAAAGTGTAATTTTGTTGAATTTTTCTTATTGACTACCTTTCAAATTTCTATCATACCAAATATGAGTTGGAAAGCACAAAATGAGATTAAAAATTCCATCTCAAATGAAGTCATTAAGTTCATTTTTTATTTATTATTATTACCCCAGATCATACACTAACATAAATGTCTTTGAATCTCTTTAGAGTAGGACTTTGGGACCCAATCTTTATTTTGCCTGTCTGATTTCCACCCTTTCATAAATGAACTTGTCTGTAACAATACGGCTAAGCTTAGGGATACAATTGTCAACTATGACTCTTGATAAGCCTTATGTCGATATCCCACTAGAGCTAATACTGTCACCACTAGAGCTAACACTATCCCCACTAGAGCTAACACTATCCCACTAGAGCTAATACTGTCACCACTAGAGCTAACACTATCCCACTAGAGCTAATACTGTCACCACTAGAGCTAACACTATCCCCACTAGAGCTAATACTGTCACCACTAGAGCTAACACTATCCCACTAGAGCTAATACTGTCACCACTAGAGCTAACACTATCCCCACTAGAGCTAACACTATCCCCACTAGAGCTAACACTATCCCACTAGAGCTAATACTGTCACCACTAGAGCTAACACTATCCCCACTAGAGCTAATACTGTCACCACTAGAGCTAACACTATCCCACTAGAGCTAATACTGTCACCACTAGAGCTAACACTATCCCCACTAGAGCTAACACTATCCCCACTAGAGCTAACACTGTCACCACTAGAGCTAACACTATCCCCACTAGAGCTAACACTATCCCCACTAGAGCTAACACTATCCCACTAGAGCTAATACTGTCACCACTAGAGCTAACACTATCCCCACTAGAGCTAACACTATCCCCACTAGAGCTAACACTATCCCACTAGAGCTAACACTATCCCCACTAGAGCTAATACTATCCCACTAGAGCTAACACTATCCCCACTAGAGCTAACACTATCCCACTAGAGCTAACACTATCCCACTAGAGCTAATACTGTCACCACTAGAGCTAACACTATCCGCACTAGAGCTAACACTATCCCCACTAGAGCTAACACTATCCCACTAGAGCTAACACTATCCCCACTAGAGCTAACACTATCCCACTAGAGCTAACACTATCCCCACTAGAGCTTATACTGTCACCACTAGAGCTAACACTATCCCCACTAGAGCTAACACTATCCCCACTAGAGCTAACACTATCCCCACTAGAGCTAACACTATCCCCACTAGAGCTAACACTATCCCCACTAGAGCTAACACTATCCCCACTAGAGCTTATACTGTCACCACTAGAGCTAACACTATCCCACTAGAGCTAACACTATCCCCACTAGAGCTAATACTGTCACCACTAGAGCTAACACTATCCCCACTAGAGCTAACACTATCCCCACTAGAGCTAACACTATCCCCACTAGAGCTAATACTGTCACCACTAGAGCTAACACTACCCCACTAGAGCTAACACTATCCCCACTAGAGCTAACACTATCCCCACTAGAGCTAATACTGTCACCACTAGAGCTAACACTACCCCACTAGAGCTAACACTATCCCCACTAGAGCTAACACTATCCCCACTAGAGCTAACACTATCCCCACTAGAGCTAACACTATCCCCACTAGAGCTAACACTACCCCACTAGAGCTAACACTATCCCCACTAGAGCTAACACTATCCCCACTAGAGCTAACACTATCCCCACTAGAGCTAACACTATCCCCACTAGAGCTAACACTATCCCCACTAGAGCTAACACTACCCCACTAGAGCTAACACTATCCCCACTAGAGCTAACACTATCCCCACTAGAGCTTATACTATCCCCACTAGAGCTAACACTATCCCCACTAGAGCTAACACTATCCCCACTAGAGCTAACACTATCCCCACTAGAGCTAATACTGTCACCACTAGAGCTAACACTACCCCACTAGAGCTAACACTATCCCCACTAGAGCTAACACTATCCCCACTAGAGCTAACACTATCCCCACTAGAGCTAACACTATCCCCACTAGAGCTAACACTACCCCACTAGAGCTAACACTATCCCCACTAGAGCTAACACTATCCCCACTAGAGCTTATACTATCCCCACTAGAGCTAACACTATCCCCACTAGAGCTAACACTATCCCCACTAGAGCTAACACTATCCCCACTAGAGCTTATACTATCCCCACTAGAGCTAACACTATCCCCACTAGAGCTAACACTATCCCCACTAGAGCTAACACTATCCCCACTAGAGCTAACACTATCCCCACTAGAGCTTATACTATCCCCACTAGAGCTAACACTATCCCCACTAGAGCTAACACTATCCCCACTAGAGCTAACACTATCCCCACTAGAGCTTATACTATCCCCACTAGAGCTAACACTATCCCCACTAGAGCTAACACTATCCCCACTAGAGCTAACACTATCCCCACTAGAGCTAACACTATCCCCACTAGAGCTAACACTATCCCCACTAGAGCTTATACTGTCACCAATAGAGCTAACACTATCCCACTAGAGCTTATACTGTCACCACTAGAGCTAACACTATCCCCACTAGAGCTAATACTGTCACCACTAGAGCTAACACTATCCCCACTAGAGCTTATACTGTCACCAATAGAGCTAACACTATCCCACTAGAGCTTATACTGTCACCACTAGAGCTAACACTATCCCCACTAGAGCTTATACTGTCACCAATAGAGCTAACACTTTCCCACTAGAGCTTATACTGTCACCACTAGAGCTAACACTATCCCACTAGAGCTTATACTATCCCCACTAGAGCTAACACTATCCCCACTAGAGCTAACACTATCCCCACTAGAGCTAACACTATCCCCACTAGAGCTAACACTATCCCCACTAGAGCTAACACTATCCCCACTAGAGCTTATACTGTCACCACTAGAGCTAACACTATCCCCACTAGAGCTTATACTGTCCCCACTAGAGCTAACACTATCCCCACTAGAGCTAACACTATCCCCACTAGAGCTAACACTATCCCCACTAGAGCTAATACTGTCACCACTAGAGCTTATACTGTCACCACTAGAGCTTATACTGTCACCACTAGAGCTTATACTGTCACCACTAGAGCTTATACTGTCACCACTAGAGCTTATACTGTCACCACTAGAGCTTATACTGTCACCACTAGAGCTTATACTGTCACCACTAGAGCTAACACTATCCCCACTAGAGCTTATACTGTCACCACTAGAGCTAACACTATCCCCACTAGAGCTTACACTATCCCCACTAGAGCTTATACTGTCACCACTAGAGCTAACACTATCCCCACTAGAGCTTATACTGTCACCACTAGAGCTTATACTGTCACCACTAGAGCTTATACTGTCACCACTAGAGCTAACACTATCCCCACTAGAGCTTACACTATCCCCACTAGAGCTTATACTGTCACCACTAGAGCTAACACTATCCCCACTAGAGCTAACACTATCCCCACTAGAGCTAACACTATCCCCACTAGAGCTAACACTATCCCCACTAGAGCTAACACTATCCCCACTAGAGCTAACACTATCCCCACTAGAGCTTATACTGTCACCACTAGAGCTTATACTGTCACCACTAGAGCTAACACTATCCCCACTAGAGCTTATACTGTCACCACTAGAGCTAACACTATCCCCACTAGAGCTTACACTATCCCCACTAGAGCTTATACTGTCACCACTAGAGCTAACACTATCCCCACTAGAGCTTATACTGTCACCACTAGAGCTTATACTGTCACCACTAGAGCTTATACTGTCACCACTAGAGCTAACACTATCCCCACTAGAGCTTACACTATCCCCACTAGAGCTTATACTGTCACCACTAGAGCTAACACTATCCCCACTAGAGCTTACACTATCCCCACTAGAGCTTATACTGTCACCACTAGAGCTAACACTATCCCCACTAGAGCTAACACTATCCCCACTAGAGCTTATACTGTCACCACTAGAGCTAACACTATCCCCACTAGAGCTAACACTATCCCCACTAGAGCTTATACTGTCACCACTAGAGCTAACACTATCCCCACTAGAGCTTATACTGTCACCACTAGAGCTAACACTATCCCCACTAGAGCTAACACTATCCCCACTAGAGCTTATACTGTCACCACTAGAGCTAACACTATCCCCACTAGAGCTAACACTATCCCCACTAGAGCTTATACTGTCACCACTAGAGCTAACACTATCCCCACTAGAGCTAACACTATCCCCACTAGAGCTTATACTGTCACCACTAGAGCTAACACTATCCCCACTAGAGCTTACACTATCCCCACTAGAGCTTATACTGTCACCACTAGAGCTTACACTATCCCCACTAGAGCTAACACTATCCCACTAGAGCTAACACTATCCCACTAGAGCTAACACTATCCCCACTAGAGCTAACACTATCCCACTAGAGCTAACACTATCCAACTAGAGCTAACATTATCCCACTAGAGCTAACACTATCCCCACTAGAGCTTACACTATCCCCACTAGAGCTTATACTGTCACCACTAGAGCTTACACTATCCCCACTAGAGCTAACACTATCCCACTAGAGCTAACACTATCCCACTAGAGCTAACACTATCCCCACTAGAGCTAACACTATCCCACTAGAGCTAACACTATCCCACTAGAGCTAACACTATCCCACTAGAGCTAAAACTATCCCACTAGAGCTAACACTATCCCCACTAGAGCTAACACTATCCCACTAGAGCTAACACTATCCCCACTAGAGCTTATACTGTCACCACTAGAGCTAACACTATCCCCACTAGAGCTTATACTGTCACCACTAGAGCTTATACCGTCACCACTAGAGCTAATACTGTCACCACTAGAGCTAATACTATCCCCACTAGAGCTTATACTGTCACCACTAGAGCTTATACTGTCACCACTAGAGCTTATACTGTCACCACTAGAGCTTATACTGTCACCACTAGAGCTTATACTGTCACCACTAGAGCTAATACTGTCACCACTAGAGCTAACACTATCCCCACTAGAGCTTATACTGTCACCACTAGAGCTTATACTGTCACCACTAGAGCTAACACTATCCCACTAGAGCTTATACTGTCACCACTAGAGCTAACACTATCCCACTAGAGCTTATACTGTCACCACTAGAGCTTATACTGTCACCACTAGAGCTTATACTGTCACCACTAGAGCTAACACTATCCCCACTAGAGCTTATACTGTCACCACTAGAGCTTATACTGTCACCACTAGAGCTAACACTATCCCACTAGAGCTAACACTATCCCCACTAGAGCTTATACTGTCACCACTAGAGCTTATACTGTCACCACTAGAGCTTATACTGTCACCACTAGAGCTTATACTGTCACCACTAGAGCTAACACTATCCCCACTAGAGCTTATACTGTCACCACTAGAGCTTATACTGTCACCACTAGAGCTTATACTGTCACCACTAGAGCTTATACTGTCACCACTAGAGCTAACACTATCCCCACTAGAGCTTATACTGTCACCACTAGAGCTTATACTGTCACCACTAGAGCTTATACTGTCACCACTAGAGCTAACACTACCCCCACTAGAGCTTATACTGTCACCACTAGAGCTTATACTGTCACCACTAGAGCTTATACTGTCACCACTAGAGCTAACACTATCCCCACTAGAGCTTATACTGTCACCACTAGAGCTTATACTGTCACCACTAGAGCTTATACTGTCACCACTAGAGCTTATACTGTCATTACTATCATGAGGAATTTCTCTGAAATCATTGCTTTTGTTTAAATCCAATTGAAATAATTCCAATAAAGAAAGTCTGTTTTGATTTTGCAATCTAGAGGTGGACCTTCTCCAGCATAGTATATGATGACAGTCAAAAGAATGGAGCAAATTTTATACCCGATTAATCACAAAACAAGCCCCGATAAGAGTATGTTAACACGCAGATAGCAAGGGAAATTGGAAGCAAACTTATTTATTTAGAGTGATTTCCCCTAAACCAAAATATATCAAATCATTTACATTTTTAATTACAATTTTGCTGGCGGACTATTATATGGGTGGTGACATTACAGAAAAGGGTACAACGGTCAATGAACAGCTGTTATGACAGTTATGGGGTTTAAGTCTCAAGAAATATCCTTTACTTATTAGCTTCATTGCTATTGTTGTTCACTACTTTGTTCACTATATGGTTAAGGAAAGAAAGAGCACTAAGCCATGATCCCACTGACCTCTTCCATCAGTTTAGTGTAAAGTGACTTGGCATTAGCCACGGCAGCTAAGTTGTTCGCTTCTGCTGTAGCCTGGAATAATAAACATTGCCTTATAAGGACATATTGTTTAATTTAACTTTATTTAAAGAATTGTAAATCTTTATTGCCACTGACATATAGAGACACATATAAGACGTACACACAAGCTTACATAGACATATAAGACGTACAGGTTAGGGGGGGGTGAGAAGGAAAGACTAGAGGGTGAGAAGGAAAGGCTAGGGGAGCGTGAGAATGAAAGACTAGAGGAGGGTGAGAAGGAAAGGCTAGGGGAGGGTGAGCTAGGGGAGGGTGAGAAGGAGAGACTAGGGGAGGGTGAGCTAGGGGAGGGTGAGCTAGGGGAGGGTGAGCAAGGGGAGGGTGAGAAGGAGAGACTAGGGGAGGGTGAGAAGGAAAGGCTAGGGGAGGGTGAGCTAGGGGAGGGTGAAAAGGAGAGACTAGGGGAGGGTGAGAAGGAAAGGCTAGGGGAGGGTGAGATGGTGAGGGTTTAAAGAGGATGAGGAGATATTATGGTAGGGTTAGAGGAGGGTAAAAGGGGGATATTAGGAGGATGAGAAGGGAGGCTAGAAAAGGGAGAGAGGTTGAGGAAGTAATGTAGGGAAGCAATAGGGAAAGAATTAATGGAGGTTTGGGAGGTAGTGTTTTGGATAGACCTAATATAGACTGGTCTGTCTCACAATGATAAGTTAGGATAGACTGAGTGTAGGTTGTCTGGCCTGTCTCACAATGAGAAGTTAGGATAGACTGAGTGTAGGTTGCCAGACTGAATGTAGGTTGTCTGGCCTGTCTCACAATGAGAAGTTAGGATAGACTGATTGTAGGTTGTCAGACTGAATGTAGGTTGTCTGGCCTGTCTCACAATGAGAAGTTAGGATAGACTGAGTGTAGGTTGGCTGGCCTGTCTCACAATGAGAAGTTAGGATAGACTGAGTGTAGGTTGTCAGACTGAATGTAGGTTGTCTGGCCTGTCTCACAATGAGAAGTTAGGATAGACTGAGTGTAGGTTGTCTGGCCTGTCTCACAATGAGAAGTTAGGATATACTGAGTGTAGGTTGTCTGGCCTGTCACACAATGATAAGTTAGGATAGACTGAGTGTAGGTTGTCTGGCCTGTCTCACAATGAGAAGTTAGGATAGACTGAGTGTAGGTTGTCTGGCCTGTCTCACAATGAGAAGTTAGGATAGACTGAGTGTAGGTTGTCTGGCCTGTCTCACAATGATAAGTTAGGATAGACTGAGTGTAGGTTGTCTGGCCTGTTTCACAATGAGAAGTTAGGATAGACTGAGTGTAGGTTGTCAGAATGAATGTAGGTTATCTGGCCTGTCTTACAATGATAAGTTAGCATAGACTGAGTGTAGGTTGTCAGACTGAATGTAGGTTATCTGGCCTGTCTCACAATGAGAAGTTAGGATAGACTGAGTGTAGGTTGTCTGGCCTGTCTCACAATGAGAAGTTAGGATAGACTGAGTGTAGGTTGTCTGGCCTGTCTCACAATGATAAGTTATGATAGACTGAGTGTAGGTTGTCTGGCCTGTCTCACAATGAGAAGTTAGGATAGACTGAGTGTAGGTTGTCTGGCCTGTTTCACAATGAGAAGTTAGGATAGACTGAGTGTAGGTTGTCAGAATGAATGTAGGTTATCTGGCCTGTCTTACAATGATAAGTTAGCATAGACTGAGTGTAGGTTGTCAGACTGAATGTAGGTTATCTGGCCTGTCTCACAATGATAAGTTAGGATAGACTGAGTGTAGGTTGTCAGACTGAATGTAGGTTATCTGGCCTGTCTCACAATGAGAAGTTAGGATAGACTGAGTGTAGGTTGTCAGAATGAATGTAGGTTGTCTGGCCTGTCTCACAATGATAAGTTAGCATAGACTGAGTGTAGGTTGTCAGACTGAATGTAGGTTATCTGGCCTGTCTTACAATGAGAAGTTAGGATAGACTGAGTGTAGGTTGTCAGAATGAATGTAGGTTATCTGGCCTGTCTTACAATGATAAGTTAGCATAGACTGAGTGTAGGTTGTCAGACTGAATGTAGGTTATCTGGCCTGTCTCACAATGATAAGTTAGGATAGACTGAGTGTAGGTTGTCAGAATGAATGTAGGTTATCTGGCCTGTCTTACAATGATAAGTTAGGATAGACCGAGTCACAATGATAAGTTAGGATAGACTGAGTGTAGGTTGTCAGACTGAATGTAGGTTATCTGGCCTGTCTCACAATGATAAGTTAGCATAGACTGAGTGTAGGTTGTCAGACTGAATGTAGGTCATCTGGCCTGTCTCACAATGATAAGTTAGCATAGACTGAGTGTAGGTTGTCAGACTGAATGTAGGTTATCTGGCCTGTCTCACAATGATAAGTTAGCATAGACTGAGTGTAGGTTGTCAGACTGAATGTAGGTCATCTGGCCTGTCTCACAATGATAAGTTAGCATAGACTGAGTGTAGGTTGTCAGACTGAATGTAGGTTATCTGGCCTGTCTCACAATGATAAGTTAGCATAGACTGAGTGTAGGTTGTCAGACTGAATGCAGGTTATCTGGCCTGTATCACAAAGAGATATTTCAAATAGAATTCAATAGTTTTTACCACTGGAATATAACCGGAAATGTAAGAAAACATCACAATAACAAAAAATAAAATGGTGAGAAAAATATGAATAGTGTCATTTTAATTAATACTGGTACCAACAGTTTCATGTCAGGTCTAACTTGTCGGGTGTTTCATGTTTGGTGTTTGGTGATTCATGATGGGTGTTTGGTGTTTCATGTTGGGTGTTTCATGTTGGTTGTTTGGTGTTGGGTATTTCATGTTGGGTGTTTGGTATTTCATGTTGGGTATTTGGTGTTGGGTGTTTCATGTTGGGTGTTTGGTGTTGGGTGTTTCATGTTGGGTGTTTGGTATTTCATGTTGGGTATTTGGTGTTGGGTGTTTCATGTTGGGTGTTTGGTGTTGGGTGTTTCATGTTGGGTATTTGGTATTTCATGTTGGGTATTTGGTGTTGGGTGTTTCATGTTGGGTATTTGGTGTTGGGTGTTTCATGTTGGGTGTTTGGTGTTGCATGTTTCATGTTGGGTGTTTCATGTTGGGTGTTTGGTGTTGGGTATTTGGTGTTTCATGTTGGGTGTTTGGTGTTGGGTGTTTCATGTTGGGTGTTTGGTGTTGGATGTTTCATGTCGCTTGTTTGGTGTTGGATGTTTCATGTTGGGTGTTGGATGTTTCATGTTGGGTGTTTGGTGTTGGGTATTTGGTGTTTCATGTTGGGTGTTTCATGTTGGGTGTTTGGTGTTGGATGTTTCATGTTGGGTGTTTGGTGTTGGGTGTTTCATGTTGGGTGTTTGGTGTTGGGTGTTTCATGTTGGGTGTTTGGTGTTGGATGTTTCATGTTGGGTGTTTGGTGTTAAGTGTTTCATGTCGCGTGTTTGGTGTTGGATGTTTCATGTTGGGTGTTGGATGTTTCATGTTGGGTGTTTGGTGTTTCATGTTGGGTGTTTGGTGTCTGGTGTCTGACGTTTCATGTTGGGTGTTTGGTGTTTCATGGTGGGTGTTTGGTGTTTCATTTTTGGTGTTTGGTGTTGGATGTTTCATGTTGGGTGTTTGATGTTGGGTGTCTGACGTTTCATGTTGGGTGTTTGGTGTCTGGTGTTTGACGTTTCATGTTGGGTGTTTGGTGTTTCATGGTGGGTGTTTGGTGTTTCATGTTGGGTGTTTGGTGTTGGATGTTTCATGTTGGGTGTTTGGTGTTTCATGTTGGGTGTTTGACGTTTCATGTTGGGTGTCTGGTGTTTGACGTTTCATGTTGGGTGTTTGGTGTTTCATGGTGGGTGTTTGGTGTTTCATTTTGGTTGTTTGGTGTTGGGTGTTTCATGTTGGGTGTTTGGTGTTTCATGTTGGGTGTTTCATGTTGGGTGTTTGGTGTTTCATGTTGGGTGTTTGATGTTGGGTGTTTGATGTTGGGTGTTTGATGTTGGGTGTTTCATGTTGGGTGTTTGATGTCGGGTGTTTCATGTTGGGTGTTTGATGTCAGGTGTTTGATGTCGGGTGTTTGATGTTGGGTGTTTGATGTCAGGTGTTTGATTTTGGGTGTTTGATGTTTCATGTTGGGTGTTTGATGTTGGGTGTTTGATGTTGGGTGTTTGATGTTGGGTGTTTGATGTTTGATGTCGGGTGTTTCATGTCGGGTGTTTGATGTTGGGTGTTTCATGTTGGGTGTTTCATGTTGGGTGTTTGGTGTTTCATGTTCGATGATTGGTGTCGGGTGTTTCATGTTGGGTGTTTGGTGTTTCATGTTGGGTGTTGTGTTTCATGTTGGGTGTTTGGAGTTTCATGTTGGGTGTTTGGTGTTTCATGTTGGGTGTTTGGTGTTTCATGTTGGGTGTTTCATGTTTGGTGTTTCATGTTGGGTGTTTGGTGTTTCCTGTTTGGTGTTTCCTGTTTGGTGTTTCCTGTTTGGTGTTTCATGTTGGGTGTTTGGTGTTTCATGTCGGGTGTTTGGTGTTTCATGTTGGGTGTTTGGTGTCGGGTGTTTCATGTTGGGTGTTTCATGCAGGGTGTTTGGTGTTTGATGTTGGGTGTTTCATGTTGGGTGATTGGTGTTTCATGTTGGGTGATTAGTGTCGGGTGTTTCATGTTGGGTGATTGGTGTCGGGTGTTTCATGTTGGGTGATTAGTGTCGGGTGTTTCATGTTGGGTGTTTCATGATTGGTGTTTCATGTTGGGTGATTGATGTTGGGTGTTTCATGTTGGGTGATTGGTGTCTGGTGTTTCATGTTGGATGATTGGTGTCGGGTGTTTCATGTTGGGTGATTGGTGTCAGGTGTTTCATGTTGGGTTTTTCATGTTGGGTGTTTGGTGTTGGGTGTTTCATGTTGGGTGTTTGGTGTCAGGTGTTTGGTGTTTCATGTCGGGTGTTTCATGATGGGTGTTTCATGTTGGGTGTTTGATGTTGGTTGTTTGAAGTTAGGTGTTTGATGTCAGGTGTTTCATGTTGGGTGTTTGGTGTCGGGTGTTTCATGTCGGGTGTTTGGAGTTTCATGTTGGGTGTTTCTTGGGTGTTTCATGTTGGGTGTCTCATGTTGGGTGTTTCATGTCGGCTGTTTCATGTTGGGTGTTTCATGTTGGGTGTTTCATGTCATAGTTTCTGATATTTTAACAGCTGAGAACGTCTAGTATTAATAATATTTTAAAAGTAGGATGATTGCTGCCTGTTACAAACCCTAAAATAACCAGTAACAAATGGAAGTACCATAAAGTTGGTTGGAGTGGCATAGAGGAGCTCCATTTGTTGCAAAACAACTTGAGCATAAAGTTGGTTGGAGTGGAATAACCGGTCATTATCATGTGATTAACAAAAACATTTTTAAATCTAGAACAGTCACCTACTTGTAACATTGATTTGGGTTCAGGCAGCTCCTCCCCCTGGTAGATCTTTATATAAGCCTGGAATTGAATCAGAACATTTTTATATTAGCCTGGAATTGAATCAGAACATTTCTATAAAAATTGTTGTCCTATATAAATGAAAGGATCTACAGGACTTACTCTATAACAAATTACTCAGTTTTAAATATAGATCAGACTTTGAAACAGTTGAATGTTGTAGTTACTTGCTGTATTCATCCAGTGGTGATGTAAGCTTAAGAAAGAAGTTAAAACTATGAGTGTTCTCTGCTTTTGTGAAATCTTGACAAAATTTTGAAAGAATACCTTGAAATATTCCAACATTTCTTTGCACCTTATCTTTTGTCCGTTCATTTCTTTCAAGACAACATTCTCCCTGGCCAGCAGCATGGGAGTCAAAACTTGGAGCTGGGACAAGAATTCAGGCTCTATCTCTGAAATGACACAAGATGTTAGTCAGTTAATCTACTATATAATGCTCAGAAGGACTTTTGTCTGTCAAGAAAACAATGGTCAATGTCAAGAAAAAACCAATGGATCGCAACCAAATTTGAAATGGTCATTCCTCTTGACCTTAAGATGTCAATTTTACTCATAATCCCCTAATCTCAAAAGATGTCATTTAAAAATGGTCACATGGAGAGGATAAAAAGTAAACAAAATATTATTTTCAAATGGCATGAGGGACTTTAAAGTTAATTTGGTTTACACTTTGCACCTTATCTTATTCAGAACATGGCGCTTTCAACGTTTTATTAAAGGAAGATTTTTTGGTGCCCAAGCTTTATTCTATTGACTTTAAAACAATAAACATTAGAATTATAACATACTTCAGGGGCATGCATAAAAGGTGCGTTTTTACAGTTTTCATAGTTCATAGGTCCCCTTCATCAACCGATTTAAAGGGACAATTCATAGGTCCCCTTCATCAACCGATTTAAAGGGACAATTCATAGGTCCCCTTCATCAACCGATTTAAAGGGACAATTCATAGGTCCCCTTCATCAACCGATTTAAAGGGACAATTCATAGGTCCCTTTCATCAACCGATTTAAAGGGACAATTCATAGGTCCCCTTTATCAACCGATTTAAAGGGACAATTCATAGGTCCCCTTCATCAACAGATTTAAAGGGACAATTCATAGGTCCCCTTCATCAACAGATTTAAAGGGACAATTCATAGGTCCCCTTCATCAACCGATTTAAAGGGACAATTCATAGGTCCCCTTCATCAACAGATTTTAATGGGACAATTCATAGGTCCCCTTCATCAACAGATTTAAAGGGACAATTCATAGGTCCCCTTTATCAACCGATTTAAAGGGACAATTTTTAAAACTAAGGTTTTTTCAACATCCCAACTAAAATAATTGCTGCTGTCAAATCTGAAAGTTCAAGTTCTTTCTTCTTATACTTATATGAGTTGTATCAAGAAATGACACGTATAGATCTAGACAAAACTTGCTAAAAAAGCACTTGAAAATTTATACTGAAAAACTGGAGGGTTTCGAACTCAATAAATGTTGTGGCCAAGGACACTCATTTCATTTTCCTTATTTATGCTATATATTTTACATTTTTCAACTGATTTTAAATGGAAAACTTTTACATTTTTACTTGGCTATTTACCTGTTGAATTATTTAGGGTCCCTATCTAAGTGATAATTAAAATGTCACAACACAGATCGGGTCCCCTTAGGGGTCAATATTTTAACTTTAATAGAAAACTCTAGAGTAACAACATTTTGTTGTACGGTTTCCTCTCGAAATAATGACTACATTAGGGGGTCATTGTTAACAAGTTATTTAAATGGGGTTTTTAAAATGAGGAGTTTTCATGCAAATTTTACATTACTCCATGTAGGAATAAAGATTATGTAAATCTCAACAGGATAGAAAATTTTCTTTATATTTTAGTTTAGTTTGATGGATTTCAACACTTTTCTGTGAACTGTTAATACGTCACACAGGGAAATGATGTTGGTGGGCCTGAGCGCGAGCTCTTTGTGTCCCCCCACACTGGGTTTCCCCGTCGCCACACCGCATGGGAACGCCCCCACCCTGGCCTGGGGGACGCCCGGTCGGCCGAAAACGTTGCGTTTAAATCGTTCGCAGCCCACTTTCCCTGAGGGTATGGGCGGGTATGCTTCCTCTCCGGAGAGAAGGTGTTGCGTTACCACCCCCCACTGCCCAAAAAAGCCTTTCGGTCAGGGCGGAAAGTTGGGACGCAACGGTTGCCTAGGAGCTGTTTTCTATCACCTAGCTTATAACGTGAATCCTAAAACCATGTGTTTGCGTGCTACAGATGCACACTGTATTGTGAAAATTGTAAATTTGAATCAAAAGTTTAAAATTGTTTTTTTAAATATTCAAAATGATAAAAAGCCAACTTTCATCAGATATCCACTTATAATACTTTGTGAGATTTATTTTACGAATACAAACTCAAACAAAGCCATTATATTTGCTGGCATATGGTTAAGGACAACTTTTGGAAAGATTAATTTATTTCTTCTTATAAGAGCTGTACAAATAAAATCTAGGCGAAACTTGTTTCAAACGCACTTGAAAATCCATATTGAAAATCTAGAGGGTTTTGAACTCACAAAAAAATGTATATTCTAATATAAAAATTCCATTTAATAATACTGAAAGACATTGGCTTAACTCTCAAAAGACAAGAAATGAAAAATCTGTCATATCTGACGGGTGAAAAAAAACAATACCTAAAATATATTTAAAAAATAATATTAAAAGGCGAGAATAAAGATTTATGATTTTGGCATGTTAAATTTCTATTTGGCAATAAAGAGAAATCGTTTATACTACTAGTTCTTGAAGAAATCTGGTAGCAACTTGTCCATTCAAGAATTTCTTTTTTCAATTTACACATGTTTTGCCACAAGACCTGTCCACTGTTACTACACACTGAAGCATTGCTATGGAGTCTAATTTTGCTTATAAGCTTGAAATGGACAATTATTCTTACTTAGAGGAATATTTTTTAATGAACAAAGCACTTCAGATGTGTCTGATACGGTTACCGGAAATTTGATCAAAAGAAATTTGATCGAACGGAAATTTGGTTGAATCTTTTTTTCAGTTCACACGTTAGAATTTTCATCAAATTTCTTTTTGAACGCACTATACTATACAGTAAAACAAAGTAATTAATTCAAAAAGAAATTTGACGCAAAATTTTAGCGTGTAAACTAAAAAAAGATTCGACCACATTTCCGTTCAATCAAACTTCCTCGATCAATTTTCCGCTGACTGTCTGATACAGAGAATTCTGTAAATTATCATTTTGTTTATCTTGTAAATTTTTTATTTTAGCTAAACTAATAAATATTTTGTTTTTATACTTTGACAGCATCTATGAAGGGCAGATGTGAATCATAGTCAATGGGTTATGATGACAATGACTGAGGGACTCTAAATGGATAGCTGCATTTAGACCAGGGGTACAAAGCATATTGCTTCCTGATTTTACAACAAGAGAGGATATAAGGAGATTTCAAAAGCAAATAGACACTTCAAACTCTATTTTACTACAGATTTGGTTGGTTATTATTAAGCAGTGTGCGCAGGACAATGGACCAAAGAAACTGTCAATTATGGGAGTTCAGTAGTTATTGTTGTGTTTGAATGCATGCTTATTACGGGCGGTGTGTGAAAGAGTTTTTATTAGCTAATGAACGCGCTTGTCTGAATGACGTACTTTGACGTAAGTAGTAGTCGTGCGGGAGTTATGGTGTAGAACCTTAGGGAAGAGAGATGTGTGCCCTGTGTTCCTGATAATTAAAGTTATATTTAATAAAAGGACTTGAGTTATTCACTAATGATTGAGATAGTGGAAGAACTTGATTGAATGATCCAATCCAGGAGTATAGAAGTTGACAGAAACTTTCTATTTTCAAAATGTGGTACCAGTATAACATCACTGAAGAGGAGTTTTATCTACTAAGTCGATTTATTATAATTGCAGGACTTATTTATTTTACAAGAAATGTCCAGGAAATCCTTTTATGATGGACAATGAGCCACACCATTATGACTAAGGACATATTCAAGGCTGTACTGAGTTTCCTAAAGGTTTCTGATACTGAAAATAAAGGAGTCATGCTGTGCAAAATTGGGAGACTCTTATGTATCTCAATGCAAAATAAAAGAACTGTATAAGCATCAAGAAAATGTAGCAATTAATGAACAATTTAGGGAACTAGGACATCTTTGATGATGAACCCGTTATTGTAAAGCTCAAAATCTTTACGCAGTGCTGACAATAACATAAAAAACTTGAACTGTATGTTACCAAAACAAGGGTAAAATGGTCAGAGCATATGTCACAGGCTTTGTTTTTTATACATTTGGATGTTTTAATAAATAAAGAAATTGTTTTCAAGAATTTTATACGCATGGTCTTGGCGAAGGATTAAATCATGTGATCGGTATCTCGGGGATGCATAAAAAATTTTTATTTATTAAAATGTGCTTTTTTTTCTTAACGTTTTTTTCTAAAATAATACTTACTAATAATGTTATAAGGGATAATTTGATGCAGTATATGCTTTCCTTTGAAAAGAACATTATTATTATTTTTTTAAAATAATTTTGACTTTTTCTTGGATGATATGTTGTCTACAAATAGTCATAACTTGTTTATATATGAATCTATTCTTTTGAAATTTAAAATTTGTTTTGTAGTATTGAATACATTCTAATAAAATATCAATTTTAATGATATATTTGGAAACACTTTTTTTCCTTCTTTGTAAAGCTGTGATGTTATGTTTTTGTCGACTTTAAAAAAAATTATTTTGCCCAAAAATAATATTAAATCAAATTTAGCAAGGATATTTTGAACAAACACCAATTATCAATTAATGAGCATCCAATTACCTTTAAAATGATATATAATACTTGTAGGTAGCTACAAAATTACAGCCATGAGACACATTGAATAATAAGATGAATTCAAGGTCCTTAAAAAACTTAAAAATCTACAGTCTTTTGAGAGTTAACTATTTCATGGACGTGGAATTGTCAAACTAAATCAAGTAGTAGACTGATATAAAGGAATGGGTTTTTGGAATTAAAGATTTATTTTTAGTATTTATTTTTATTATTTAAGTATCTCCAACAAACCTTTGAGTCTGCCATCAAAGTAAGGGTTTGTAGCTACTTTAAGTCCTGGGTGTGGTAAGAGAAAACAAGATATTTTATCAAAACAGGAGCTGATATGCTTGCGAATCTGCTGCAGCTCTGGGTGTTGCTTGTCTGAAATCTGGAAAAGTTTTTGATTCAATGGATTGAGCTGCTTTAAAGAAATAGCTGACACTTCATATTTTTAAATTGTTATCTCTAGGAATCAAGGATTAACCATAACCTACATTCTGGTTTTACAAAATGATCATTAATTAAGTAATTATTTTTTCTAAAACTTGTAACATTCAGTATAATGTATAAAACGTGTACTCGTTTCGCATTTCTAACTCTTTGGAACACTTCAAAAAAAAGATGACTGCTGCTTAGATGAAATACGGGGCTGCCTTGTCTTTAAAAGCGGGTATTCTTCTATAGATATCAATGAACAAGTTCGCAGAAGTGCAGATTGCCTTGTTGCAGTTTAGTCACTGATTATAAATTAGATGAAGTGCTGGAACCAAACTATAAAAATAAGGGGTTCTTTTGACTGTCCAAAAACAGTTTCAAATGCAGCGTATCTGACCTTGTTATGGGGAACGCTTGCAAAAACTGATAACCGATTAAGATCGGATTCCTAAGAATGATAACAACTGATAACTGATAAAAGCCAAATAACAAAAATATATTGACATCCGCAATTAGAATTCAACAATGGGATTCAACTGAAAGCCAGGATTTTCAAAAGAAAATGCAATAATTGAAATAATCTTTCTTATCTCATCTTTATCATTCTTGTGTCATTTAACACCGTAAGCTCTAACTTTATTATTATTATTTTTCTATTTAATTTATATTAAAATTTCAATCATTTAATAATAGCAAAATTATTCATAGTTGTTATAATGTATTTAAATGTATTTGTATCAAATTAGAACTTTATAATATTAAAAAATAGGTTTTAAACCTTGTACTTGGATAATTCTGCATTATCACTTGTCTAAATTTAACTGCAAAAACACTATTTACGCATGTTTCACAAAAAAAATATATCAGATGTATTTGTAAAATTATTTATTTGTATACTATATTGCAGAATTATATACCAATAAATTTTAAAATATTTCTTCCTAAGATTTTTTTAACCTTCGTACAATATGTTGTGTAAAAAAATGTTGAAATGTAAAATCATTCAATCATGATTGAAAGAAAACAAACACACAATTATTTACAATCACATTTAATAATACGAATCCCCCATCATTTGTGAACAACTAAATCTATAACATGATGGGTGTTAGTTCTATAACCTGATATGTATTAGTTACCTACTCTTTTTATGGTATCCCATTATGTGAGATGACCTTAAAAAAAAATATGTTTAAACCCATTGGACTGCACAGAGTTAAACAATATTAAACTTCAAGTGTGATTAAAAATAAAATGATGCAAATGATGTGCAGGTAAAAGTACTAAAAGTTACCTTTAATCTTTTTTCCAGGATTTGTCTTCCCCCCTGAGCACCATAGGGAGCCTCATAGGGGAAACTCCAATCTCTCACAAGGAACTGGAGGGACTGAACACAATTGTACAGATAAAGAATCCATTTGATGAATAGAGCTACAACTGATATGTTAAGAGCATGTGAAACATCAAGGTAAAACATGCATTTGTTAGAAATGATAGCTTCAGAAGCTAAACTTTATATGGATATATTTATTTATCACCTTTATTTGTCAATATCTGAAGGTAAAAAATGAAATGCTAGACACTCAACATATTAGAGAATTAAATATTGACTGACCTGAAATGGTTTTGATACATTGTCGTTTGCTTCCAGTGCCAATCTACCATATTCAGTGAAGAGCTAAAAAAAAATATATTAAAATTTGCAAAATGCAGTGTATGTTAAGTGTAAACAGTGTATGTTAAGTGTAAACAGTGTATGTTAAGTGTAAACAGTGTATATTAAGTGTAAACAGTGTATGTTAAGTGTAAACAGTGTATGTTAAGTGTAAACAGTGTATGTTAAGTGTAAACAGTGTATGTTAAGTGTAAACAGTGTATGTTAAGTGTAAACAGTGTATGTTAAGTGTAAACAGTGTATATTAAGTGTAAACAGTGTATATTAAGTGTAAACAGTGTATATTAAGTGTAAACAGTGTATGTTAAGTGTAAACAGTGTATGTTAAGTGTAAACTGTGTATATTAAGTGTAAACAGTGTATATTAAGTGTAAACAGTGTATATTAAGTGTAAACAGTGTATATTAAGTGTAAACAGTGTATATTAAGTGTAAACAGTGTATATTAAGTGTAAACAGTGTATATTTAGTGTAAACAGTGTATATTAAGTGTAAACAGTGTATATTAAGTGTAAACAGTGTATATTAAGTGTAAACAGTGTATATTAAGTGTAAACAGTGTATATTAAGTGTAAACAGTGTATATTAAGTGTAATTTACCTTGAATTTAAAGTTGACAATACCTTAGAATTATTTTAATTATGTAAATGATATAAAATAATCATCTCCATTTTTATGATGATCAATTTTAAAAGATTTGATCATTTTCTCAATTAGAATTCAACATTATGTTTAAAATCATTTTAAATCAAGAAATGGCTTTTTAAATCCAAACTTTATTTAATTTTTAAATGAACTAAAATTACAATAATATTCATGTTGGGCATGTACATTTTTTTCAGCAAGATAAAAAGTAAAGCAAACCATAATTTTGTTTTTGAAAATTCATTTTTTTCTTGCGCAATTGATTTAAAGAGTGAGGCTTAACCGAATGCAAAGCATTCAAACGTCTCAATGTTTTAAAAAATCTTGACTACCACATATAAATGTCCTACGTTAAATCACTGCAATATGTTCACTTAGATGGATGCGCACAATAAAATAGATAATATGGTGAAGAATCAAAACTGGTGTTCAGAACACTGTGGCTTATACGGTTACAACTTGTAAACATTAAAACCAGTGAAGACTTTATTTATCCAACATTTTTTTTAAAGATAACATTTTCCTCCATTTTATAATGTCTCCATCAATTTTACATTATGCTTAAATTATAATTTTTTAAATATAGTTTATTATTGCGCCGTCTATTATTAAATATGTTTATTAAGTCTGTTATTTCCATATGATTTAAAAAAATGAGAAACCAACCTGTAAGTGCTGCAAATCATCTTCTTGTATATTCTGAGTTAAATTAAAAACCTGAAAAGCAAAGAGATGATTTTAATATTCAGTGTTTAAATTTAAAATATCATCATTAACCTTAAAGCTAGCATATTCCAATTACAATTAGTTAACATTTTATAGGAAATGTGATATATCAACCTGGACAGAGCTGATCATTGTGCTAAGAGCAAAGATTGTAGCACAGTCTTTTACGGTAGATTCACTGTCAAAAGCCCCTTGTGTATCCATTAACAGCACAACAATCTGAAATTCAACAGTTTCATACAAACTCATTTATCTAAATATCTGTGAAAAAGAAACCACAACTTTGTAAATTATGAGTAAATTTCTCCTTTATAAAACTCAAGTCCAGAAAAGTGTCAATTAAACAACATTAAAAAGAAAGACAAATGGCAAAGTTCAAAATTATTTGTCTTATTATTGTGATTGATAAAAACACCAATTCATTCAGATGTCATCTGCAAATTTCAGATTTTTTTCTGCCTATGACTATGATAATCTACCACTTCAGTTTCGGTTTCAATAATAATGTTATTACAGTTTGATGTGTTATTAAAACGGTAATTCTATTATTGATAAGATAAAAATTAATTTATTGATCCAAATAAATGAAATAATTTTTTATGCCATTTTAAATATTTATTTCAGCACATATATGAATAATACAATATAAAAATGTAAACAGTCTTATTAATTTTACAATAGAAAACTTTAAATAATGTATGAAAGATAACTAGGGTTTGTGTTTATGGATAATCTCCCCCAAAGTAAGAACAAAGTGTTGGTAAATATCATCTTGACAAAAATGGTTGCGAAACATGAACTCATGCAAATATGAAGGGAAAAGATTGTGGCATGTGTCGAACTGTCTTTTCAGTCCTTCTTTCGGACATCAATAAAAGAATAACCGCTTAAATAGCTCTTCAAACCAGAACTACACGAATTTTTGATAATCGACATTGAAGTTGTAAAAAATAATATTTTTTTTTTAAATGATTTTTAAAGAAGGCTAACACATGATATCAAATGTGGAAAACTAAAGTCAAGGACAACTTAAGTCAAGGAAAACTTAAGTCAAGGACAACTAAAGTCAAGGACAACTAAAGTCAAGGAACTATGAAGCTGGCTTTTTACACACTCACCTCCTCTCCCTCCCTGTTCCTTATGATAAATGGCTCACTCCACATAAGAATACCAGTTGTGTCCCTCTCAGAGCCTCCTCTCCAGGAGAATCCTTCAAGAGGAGAGTTCTCATCTCCTAGCCAGTCATCACTACCCTAAAATAATTGTAAAATCTATATGACAAGCAATAAAGTTGAATGATTAAAAGAATAAACATAGTATCTTAAACAAATAAACTAGAACCATTTTACAGGGTTTTTTTATTAACAAAGATACATCATCAACAAAATACTTACTGCTGCACTAAGATATCTGAGGAAAAAGTCCAGCAAGAAAGATTTCCCTTTACGAAAAGACCCGGCCACAGACACAATTGCGACCTTCTTGTCCTGAACATCTTTCCGAAGTAAAACTTTCTCTAAAGCATTTTCATCAAGCTCAAATGTGTGGTTGTCAGTGGCTATGACTATCTGGACAGGTTCTCCTTTCAAAGGTGTGCCCATTGCTGAGACTAAGGATTGAGTGGACAAAGATTTAACAACCTTTAAAAATTCATAAAGATATAAAATTACCCATAAATTGCATTTAAACAAAATATTCATGCCAGGGAGTTACAAGGATAAAACATGCTAATTGGGTTGTAGTTTCAATGAAGAAAAAAGTGTACCATTAGTTTCATTGAAGACAAAGTGTACCAGTAGTTTCAATGAAGACAAAAGTGTACCAGTAGTTTCAATGAAGACAAAAGTGTACCAGTAGTTTCAAAGAAGACAAAAGTGTACCAAGTAGTTTCAATGAAAACAAAAGTGTACCAGTGGTTTCAATGAAGACAAAATTGTACCATTAGTTTCAATGAAGACAAAAGTGTACCAGTGGTTTCAATGAAGGCAAAAGTGTACCAATAGTTTCAATGAAGACAAAAGTGTACCAATAGTTTCAATGAAGACAAAAGTGTACCAGTAGTTTCAATGAAGACAAAAGTGTACCAGTAGTTTCAATGAAGACAAACGTGTACCAATAGTTTCAATGAAGACAAAATTGTACCAGTGGTTTCAATGAAGACAAAAGTGTACCAGTAGTTTCAATGAAGACAAAAGTGTACCAGTAGTTTCAATGAAGACAAAAGTTTACCAATTTTTAATCTCCAAAACTGTTCTCAAAAAAAGAAACCAGAAAGATAACATGCAAACATACAATGTAAATAAACATGCAACTAATATATATCATGATCAACTTTGGATAATTTTTAACAGTAAGAGAACTATCAGATACAAATACTAAAATCAAGAATCACTGAGAAATCATGACCAAATTAAAAAACACGGAGGATAAATAAAAACAAATATTTCCTCCATATTTTCTGTTGGGGTAAATAATATCAAAGTTTACAACATATTAATGGTTTCATTCGAAACGAAAAGCCCCTGTGCAATGTGGAATATTTTTTTATTTGTATAAATACATATATTTATACAAATACCACTGTTCACTTCATAGTGTTGGCATCTTTGGAGACATCAGTTACTCAGGACGTAAGCATTAATGATTATTTAAGAGTAATTCAAGGTTAAGTAAGTAATTCATAAAAATAACTTGTCCGTTACAAAAAAAAGTTTAAAAAACGGTTATTTATATCAACTGGCATGCATACAAAGTAAGACAAAAAGCTTTTGTTAAAAGTTTCTGACATAATAAATTCACAAACAAATGACTTTAATATTTATACATTGAAATACCACTACAATGCAATAATTGGGGTCCATAAATTATGGTGAGGTTTTGCAATCCATGTAGAAAGAATTGGTATTTTTTGTAAGAAAGAGAAAAGTGATTTCATCTTTAATAAAATATGATTTAATATCATGTGGTTAGAGAGCTTTAATTTTTGTGAATTCTTCATTTTGTTGTATGAGAACATATAGGCTTAACATTTTTCATGTATTTTGAGAAAATAATTCTTGCATGTGTGAATATTAAAAAAATTCTGGACCATGGTGTGACAGAGTTATATCCAAATTTGCGATGTATATAGGTGCATATGGAAACAAAATACTTGTAAAAGCTGTGCATCATATTTTAGCTCCAATCTGACTAAATTCCTTAAATAAGGTGTCCTCAAAGGTGTCCACACAGATAGAAAAACATTTGTTTCTAATGAAATAAAAGCTTTGGAAAACGTAAAATGGGTCTGAGAAGGGATTTCAGGGTAGATCTGGAAATTTTTTGGTCTGAAACATGAGGGTGTACACCAACACTAACAAATGAGGGTGTACACCAACACTAACAAATGAGGGTGTACACCAACACTAACAAATGAGGGTGTACACCAACACTAACAAATGAGGGTGTACACCAACACTAACACAAAATTAAAAGGAAAGAATTTAACACAATTTCTAAAATGCAAATGTACAAAATTACAAATAGGCAGTCATAAGCTCATATTATACCTAGATGTGTCTTTAAGGAGGAAACAGCTTTTCTCATTAATCACAACTATTGCCTTAAATTAATAATCATCATAATGAGAACTAAAGGGGAGTATGAGAGTATAATATCTTTAAATAAGTGATTCAAAAAATACCCAACTTTAACATGTTGGGGATTTAAGAAAAAAGAAAGTCATAAAGGAAAAAACATTAAATCATGATGGACACTTTTTTTTAATGTTGTCATCTCATGGAATCAAAAAACAATTGTTTGCCATCTTATCAAATATTTTTTAATTTATGAATAATGTATGCTCTATTATTATTACTTATTAAAAATATTTTTTTTAAATTACCATCAGAATATTATTTTGCTTAGACTTGAAAATTTTAAAAATTCTAATCCTGACCAAAGCAAACTTACAAACTAACAACTAATTAAAAGGCAATCCAAAATAAAGAGGAAATTCGGGATGAGAGTGAGCTAAGTACAAACTGAATATTAAATACCAACAGAACGCTAATGGTATCAATGAGATGTTTGCAAAGTTTGAGTGACTTAAAGAATTTATATTTTGTTTTCAATTGTTTTAAAAAGACCTGAAAAACATAACAGACACATTTGTAAATGACAGAATCTGTTTTGTGATTTATTAACATTTTGTATTTTTTAAAAATATATAATTTTAACAAAACTTCTCACATTAATGATTGCATTTCTAAAACATCCGTATTTGATCAATGAATGACACTTTAAAGCTGAATAGAGACTTAATCACAAGTAATACTTTTGTCCAACATAGACTAGAAAATTACATACCCATGGGCAAATTTGATTCATCTGTAATGAACAAACTCAGTATGAAGGACAGGCATTTTTTGTATATATTAAATTTATTTTTAAAGCCATAGTATATAAACACATGTATGAAATATTTGTAAATATTCCTCACTATCGCTATTTTTTGTTAGAAATATTAGTAACAAGTAACTAACATTCTTTTTATTCTGTAATATTTATCAGAGAATTTCTTATGTAACATGTCAAGCATTGTGATTATTTTAGACTTTTTTTTTTACAGATGAATAGTGCTACTCTTAAACCCAACTTTATTTGACATTAACTTTTTTTTTACAGGGCTACTCTCAAACCCCACTTTACTTGACATTAAAGGTTTTTTTTTTACAGATGAATAGTGCTACTCTTAAACCCAACGTTACTTGACATTAAAGTTTTTTTTTACAGATGAATAGTGCTTCTCTTAAACCCAACTTTACTTGACATTAAAGTTTTTTTTTTACATATGAATAGTGCTACTCTTAAACCCAACTTTAGATGACATTAAAGTTATTTTTACAGATGAATAGTGCTGCTCTTAAACCCAACTTTACTTGACATTAAATTTTTTTACAGATGAATAGTGCTACTCTTAAACCCCACTTTACTTGACATTAAAGGTTTTTTTACAGATGAAAAGTGCTACTCTTACCATTAGTTTTTTTTTTTACAGATGAATAGTGCTACTCTTAAACCCCCCTTTACTTGACATTAAAGATATTGAGTTAATTTCTCCAAATCTTAGATACCAGTCGATGAAGAAGTGAAAGGGTAATTATTACAATGTGCTTCTTTCACTCAACTATCAATTTATCTAACCTCAATTTGTATTAGTAAGTTAAAATGTATTTTCAGGAGCAAGTTGAAAAATAATACAAATTCATCAAAATATTTCAACAGCACACAATACTCAACCTAATTTTCTGTTCATAAATGATAAAGGAAAAAAGTTAAGTGTGTTATAGCAGATGTTAGTATCCTAAAGTAACAATGTACATTGATGACAAGACTCCATCATCATTATTATCATACATTAATGAGGAAAAATATTAACAATATATATATAAGATCATGACACTAATATTGGATCTTGCTTGATTTAACCATAAGCTTGAATTATTTAAATTTATTTTAAGCATGGATTTCGGATACATCAATTTAATGTAAAGCAAATGAACCTAAATAATTTAAACTTTACCTCTAACTCTAATCAAAGTTACATTATATTTCATTTAATAGGCCTAAGCATAACTTAAGTCATTAATACAAAATAAATTTGTAGTTTCATTTAAATAGTGAAATAGGCCAATGATTAATTGTTTGTGTTGTTCTAGGCCTAAATAAGGTGGGATAATAGCCAATTACTATTAGCCTAAATCAGAATTACAACACCTAGGCCAACTATTTTACAAATAAAAAATTTGATAAACCTAATAGTAGTTAGAAATACTAGTTCAAGTAGAACCTATATATAGATATTATATGAAAGTGTCGATTGGTACTTTACTACCAATAGCCCCTAGGGATCTATTTGTATTAAATTGGTAGTCCAGCCAATCAAATGAAACCAAAACCAGAACTTTAAAAACCTTCTTTCAATGATGCAGCATTGCCCCGTTCATTTATTGGTAGTTTACTACAAATAGCTCCCTAGAAGCTATTAGTAGTTTACTACCAATAGCGTCAGCATATTATATAGGCCTAGCCCAGGGCTGAGGAACCTGCGGCTTGTGAGCTCTTTGATATTTCTCATGTAGCTCTTTGATACTATTATTTACTAGATAAAATTTAATAATTGGCTCTTTGCCCAACCACTGGTCTAGCCTATTCAATTATTGAGATGAGTTTTTAATTTTGCAGGCCGTAAACTTTTTTTTTTTTGGCCTTACTTAAAATGAAGGCAGTGTCTACACGTCTGGCCATCGGACAGACACGTCATGTGACAAGAGGTCACCGGCAAAATAGTTGCATTGTATGTGATATTCCAATATTTCGTATATATATTAGTCAGCCAATCACTACATAATAAATAAATACTGAGTATGTTAATAGTTTCAAATGCTCTGAGATACATAAAGTGTATCATAAGCTTATGACTTTGAATTAAAACTATTATAAGACTATTAAGCCTGTATACTAGTCTATTTGAATACGACTCTTTTAAAAAAAAAGTCAGTTATCTTGGTTTAAATAACTTATAAAGCACTACCTAGTAGCTTAAATTAAAAAAAAGAACCAAACAAAATGAGATCAATGGCTGCCAGATGACTTTCAATACACCTACATCAAAAAAGTTTTATTTTAGGCTATTAATATTGCGTGAGAAGTAGGCTACCCCAGCAGCACACTATATTGGCCCCATATTAAGATGTAGGGTCTATTTCTTTGTGAACTATCGACCTCCCCGCTTTAATTATTTATCACCCTCACTATCACTAATCGACCTCCCCGCTTAATTATTTATCACACTCACTATCATTTTTATCCTTTCTGTCTCAGCTCTCACTCTCAGTATTTCTTCCTTCTAGTATCCATTGCTAGCTCCCCCCCCCCACCCCCACTAATTCTTGAAATGAAGTAAACTCGTGGCACTCATGCATCTCCTACGCCTACGCCATTTTTCTGATTCTGATCAACTATAAGCGGTCACGTCACAAGTCTGACTGACAAATATCTCACACAATTTTTTACGGCGGTCATGTGACTTGGTCACCGGATAAATATCTTGATAATTTATTTGTCTGGTCGCCGGACATGTAGACACTTCGTAAAATGAATTTGATATCAAATGTAACAAATTTATGCTAAATTAAATAGTTAAGAACTTTTGGTAAATTTGGAGAGATAGCACTGCGTCTTTTAGTATGGCCGCCATCTTGGTTGACACAATCTATCCCTAAACCTAACCTGAACCCTAATTTATCCCTAACCTGGGTTTTTACCCTATCAGAACCAGGGTCCTGCAATAAACACGTAAATCAATTCACGGTGCTGTCTCTCCAAAATAGCCGAACTTTTTTTATTCATACTTTTGCAAACTGTTAAAATGTTGCTTGAATTTAAATGCCACTCACTCAACTCACTGATCGCACTCTTACTTATCTACTACTACATCAACTTGAGACTGTCACACAAGTACAAGACTTTTTTACTTTTACACAAGATAGGACAACACTGTCTCATGTCATCATCTAACCTTAAACAGTATTTGAGAGTGTTAAGTCATTCCCTAATGCTGCCTAAGGGTATTAGCTTAATTATACACTCTACACTCAAATGTCAACTGAATATGAAGTCACGTTTAAATTTAAATCCATATTCATATTCAAATTCTCTGACCGAGAGGATGACACTGACGTACGGTTGGTGGGCCTAATCATATGACAAATACACTTTCAACCTTTAACTATTAATAAGTATTAAAAGCTTTTAAAACACATCCACGAAAATATATGTTTTATGTGCTTGAAATATTTTCAAAATATGTACCTGGACTTGTAGGGGGATACCCTATGTTGTTGTTTGACATCCTTTGCATCTTCCCAGTTTCTTCATTCGCCATTACAGTTTATTTCGGGGCTGCCAGTTTTTTCAGAAGGGTGCCCTTTGGAGTTAGACGATGGAGCTCATTTTTAAATTTGTTTGGTCAAAACTATGTTATAAAAATATATCACCGAAAATTTAAATTAAACGATATATAATATAGGCCATTACTAATTCCTAACAAATGAAAAAAATGAATAGTCCGATTCCTGTCTGCTATTTTTTATATTAATACATCAGTTGAAATTAGTATTACGCAAAATACAATTTGAATATGTAGGAACAGCTGGGTTCCTTTATTTTTTACAAAATGCAACTTTACAAGACAATGTGAAGTAAAAAAATATTAAAGAATCATTCTCCATTCACAATTTAGTTTTATTTAATTATTTTATTCGTCACAGATAATATAAAAAATTCTTACAAAAATATGAAGGATTCAATTAAGTTAAATCATGTGAAATGCACATTTAAAAGGCTGCGTGTTGACCAGTTAAAATGTATGTTAAAGAAAATAATAAATCTTATCACAGCTGGTACCCCCCGAAGAGGCAAATTTAAAAAGGGCTGCACCTATTGGTACCTGGGTACCAGAAGTGATTAAAAAACTATTAAAAATCTTATTGTTGGGTTTGTAAGACAAAATGGGGTATCAAATGAAGGATAATTGAATGGACTGAAATGTCTCATTAAGAAATGGCGTCAGCGGGCCGTCGAGCTCGCGCTCCTTATGCCCTCCCTGGCGCCCACCCACACCTGCCAGGCGCCGGGTTTCCCCGACGTCGGGCCGTGCGGGGGAACGTCAGAGACCTCCCCGAGCGTGAAACGTCCCCACCAGCAACCGCTCGATCGGGTTTGCCGGCGGGGACCCTCCCCGCCCGGAAACATTTGGTCGACCGAAGACGCTGCGCTTAAAGCGTCCGCAGTCCACTTTCCTAGGGGCCGGGACGGCAAATTAACGTCCTACTATCTCCCCCCACCCGTCCCGGGGAAGCATCGGACGTCCTCTAAGAGGGATTCTACAGTGGGTTTCCACCTCGCAACCAATTCGCGAAGTAGCTGGGACGAAACGGTTGCCTAGGAGCAGCTTTCTCAGGGCTGCATATTTAGAATCATCGGCCATAGGCTTCCACCACAGCCTGTCGCCTCATATCCCTTAACGACAACTTGTAATCATGATCCCTACCCTGTGTTTGCCTTTTCTTCCCCTCATTCACTTGTTGAATTGAATGGACTATACGTTTGTATACTTCATTCTTCATTTTAACTTAAATAAACTACTACAAATGACATCCGAATAGCATTAGTCAAAATGGAACTAGACACGCAGCGCCGCCATTCGCACCCGGGTACCATAAGACTCAATGTTATTCGGATGTCATATGTGGTAGTTTATTTTAGTAAAACTGAAAAATTAAGATTACAAACGTATAGTACATTCAATTATCTTTCATTTGATACCTCATTTGGTCTTACAAACCCAACAATAAGATTTTAAATAATTTTTAATACCAACCTCTCACTTCTGGTACCCGGGTAACAATAGCCACTTCGTTAAGAAAAAGGCCCTGACTATTCGCACCCGGGTACCAGAAGTGAGAGGTTGGGATTAAAAAAATATTTTAAAAATAACTGTTAGGTTTGTAAGACAAAAATTGGTATCAAATGAAAGATAAGTGAATGGACTATACGTTTGTAAACTTACTTCTTCAGTTTAACTAAAATAAATTACCAGAAATAACATCCGAATGCATTGAGTCTATGTGACCAGGGTGTGAATGGCGGCGCTGTGTGTCCGGGTCCATTTTGACAAAATGTACTGAACACCACCGTAATATTGCGAAAGATAAGCAGTGTCCCATTTCAAAACACTTCAAATGAATGGACCACAGGGGCCTAGGGGGATTTTGCTATCACTTCCATTGTGTCCACATGGTATGAATATCGTGTTCTCATTCACTTGTTAAATATTTTCTCCACTCACTCTTCATTAGGACCAATTGGAGTGGACTTAATTTTTCGCTCTTCTGTCACATTTGCCTGTATTTAATCTCTCACCTACGAGTATTCTGTCACATTTGCCGGTATTTAATCTCTCACCTACGAGTGTTCTGTTACATTCCTCTTGCTGTCCTCTCGGATACTATATGGCAGCTAATTGTTTATTTTAATTTTATATTGTTGCTATTGTTGTTTGTTCGCTGAAGAAGGCTTCTTGCCGACACGTTCGTTGTTTTATTATGTCCTTTTTTTCAGGTTTCACTCATGTCCTACCATGGAGCAGTGTTTCTTTCAGAAATTTCCCCTGAGGGGGCACTTTTGACGTTCGGGGGGGGGGGCAGTGCCAGTTTTTCAGTGGCCAGAGGCGTAGCTAAGGGGTGGCAGATGGGACATATGTCCCCGGGCGCAAGACTAGCGGGGGCATCTAATGGGCTATAGTGTTAATGGATGAAAATAATAGGTTTCAGCGTTTAGCGGGGAGGGGGGGGTAAAAATGAATCTTGTCCCCTGTCATCAAAGACTCACGTCAGTGACGTAGAAGGGGGTGGGGGGCGAACATTTGGTCTTCCCAGGTGTCATTTTTTCTTTAGATAGAGCGGCGGGATTTTCGGACATCTGTAGAGTTTCTATCGAGAAAGGTAGCGTGGCAAAAACGTTAACCCACCTAGGGTGGCGTTAACACTAGGCACGCCGCTGAGCAGTGTATATATCAGCACCAAATTTGGCTGTCATGGCAAGTAATTTTTATCGGGAAGTAGGGCAGCAGAAAATGTTTGATTGTTTAACAATCAAAAGGTGCATTTTGGAGTATTCATGATTCGAATGTTTTGATAAGACTTTCATTTGATCGGGGGAAATAATTTTTAAAGCTTCGGGGGAGGCATTATGGTGACCAGTGCCAGACACAAACTAAATTCATTCTGGTTGTGGTGTGCCGTAGAAAATCATTTGACACAAGATTAGATTCAACCCGGTAGTCACATTGATCGACGTCAAGGAAAAAAAAAAGGGGGGGGGGGGTAGCAGAAATTGAGGAATCCGAAGAGTTTGAGCAAAAGTGAGGGCAGGGGTCACCTTAATTTAAAAATAATAAATTCAAAATGCAGTGATGCATTGTGGTGCACATTTTTCTTCTTCTTTTTCTGTCTATTAAGGGCCCACGATCAATTTATTGATCATTATGGCTCCTATGAATGTAGATGGGAATTGCACTGTTTCTGTGCCTGGTGTTAATGCGGATATTTCACTGGTAACAAGAGTTACCTAGCGAGGGTATCATGCACTGTATTCAATGTATCTTTAAGACAATGTGTGAAGGGGCATTTCAAACGTTCATTTATTTACTGTTAGATGTCTCCTAGAAAAATGCTAAGAATACATCAACATACACCAACTATATGTGGACTACAAATCAGGTTATGATAGCATAGACAGGAAATACATGAACGATGCTGTGCTGGCACTTGGAGTCCTTAACAAACTTACCCGACTCATAAATATGACGATGGATAACTACAAAAGTAGAATCAAAGTACAGAGGGAGTACTTGAGGGAGTTCCCAATCAATCTGGGCCTCAGACAAAAAAATCCGTGTATCATTTTCAACATCACTTTAGAAAAAAGCATTAGAAAATTACGTGTGAGCACCTGAGAGGTGGTACAGAACAACCATAAGGAACTTTATAAAGCCAGCCACTGCAATACCTGGCCTACACAGACAATATAGCGCTACTTGGTAGAAACAGCATTGATGATATAATTAAAACTTTCAGGGAACTTGAAGATGTGACGTTCAAAGCTGGTCTTGATGTAAATAAAGCGAAGGCAATATTTATGATAATGTCAGGAAATACGCACTGATGACTTCATCAATATGAACATCTACGCCTTTGAGAGGGTAGCTACTTTCAAATATCTAGGGGTGACTATAAAAAAGCAAGAGGAAATACAATCGGAGATGCAAGAAAGAATAACAGCATGCAACCGTTCTTATTTCAATTTACAAAAGCTACTTCAAAGCAAAAATCTCGCTAAGGGAACAAAGAAGGCAGTATACACCATTATCACAAGACCAGTAGTGAGACTTGGTTCCTACCAGAAAAGCAGAGAACCTGCTAAATATATGACCCGATCATAGACAATTTTGTTTTGGGAGTCCATACAAACTAAGAGCTATATCAATTGTACAAATACCCATCCATAGTCACAACAATATAAAATAAAAGACAGACTGCCCTAGGCAGGACACATTGAAAGGATGCCGGATTCTGGAGCAACAAAAACGATCTACAGGCAGAAACCTAGGGGCAGAAGGCTCACCAGTCGACCAAGACTGAGATGGATTGACGATGCAGAGAAGGGCTTACAAAGGTTGGGGTTCGCACATGGAGGTGTAAAGTGATGGATCGATCCCAATGGAAGAATGGGGTGGAGCAGGCCAGGGCCCTAAATGGGATGAAGCCCCACTGCTGTAAACATTTCAGACGTTTGGGTGGAAGCGCTAGAAATAACGATAATAACAGGACATCACTAACTCTTCCACCAGCACAATATTAAATAAATTCAGTCCAGTTGGGAGCCCTTACTTAGGGCATGTTTTTTATCGAGAGATACTCCTTAGCTTAGACTCGCCCCTTAAAACTTTATAGGCCCCGGAAATTTTTTGATAAATTCAAAAGGCAAGAATGCATTTTTTTTTTACATACCGTAGTTAAATTTAGTTTCGCATCATTATACACTTAACTGTAGAGCAACGGGAGAGATGCTAGTTAAGATTTTAGGTGTCATTTGACCTAAGAGCCATCGTGTGAGGTCTGCAACCCACATAGCTGCATGGGGCCTCGTATATTTTAGGGGCTTAAAGTTGGGCTGTAATTACATTAAATTATTAACTTTTACTGCTAGGTAGGGAAGGAAAAAACCGAAAAGTAGCACGGGTGCCATAAAAAGTCAAGCGACGTCTCTACTTGACTAAGTGTGGTATGCAAACATCTTTTTAAAAATTGAAAAGTAATGTATTTTTAAAGTTATTATTTTAAAATATTTTTGGGATCAACTACATAAAAATAATGAATTTACTACAAATATTTTTAAAATTAAGAAAAAATAATTCCTTCCCAAAAAGGTATCCATCACAAAAAAGAAATGCTAAAATAGTTTTGCATTTTGAACGAAAAAGAAAAAATTTTTGGGTGTATAGATATAGTTGGGGAGGGGAGCACTTTTGAGATTTTGCCCTGGGCAACATTTTGTCAAGGTACACCACTTTATAGTCTAATACTAATACTTGAATTTGCTCGGGCAACCATAAATATGATGTTAAATAGCCCCTGTCAAACTAAGGCGAAATCTGAAGATCGGCAACTCAAGCGTGAAAGAAAAAGCCTATAAAGCCTTTGTCCGGCCACTTTTAGAGTACACATCTGGACCCATTTACCCAGAAGAGCATCGACAGGTTGGAGACGGTCCAGCGACGGGCAGCACGCTTTGTCATGAACCGCTACAGAAACACCTCTAGTGTTGGCAGCATGCTGGAAACACTGGGCTGGTCACTGTTGGAAGAACGACGACGACTTTCTAGGCTCTCCATGTTGTACAAGATCAAAAATTGGCTGGTCCACTGCTCCAGTATAAAACAGAAACTCGTCAATCTCCCCCCTAGACAGCGAAGAGGCCACGACAAGCAGTTTCGATTTTTACAAATAAGAACTCATTACAGGAGCTCCTCATTCCTGCGAAAGACAATAAAGGACTGGAACTAGCTTGACACATTTGCGGCTATTGCCTCCTGTCTTCCAACTCCCAGTTCATAACACCATTGCTAAGTTGCCCTTGCAACCAGTGAATTATCCCCTTGAAAACCACGCACATTAACATCGCGAACCCCTCTGAAACATAGGAGCCAGAATAATCAATTCATTGATCGTGGGCCCTCAAAACATAGAAGAAGAAGCAGAACTTTCAGCCCCACGCCCTGTTTAAACTTTCAGCCCCACCCACCCACTTTGCTCGACATTACATTATATAAAGGATTTATACGAAAAACTTTGTTTTTAAGTGTTTTTAATTTAATAAATATATTTCTGCATCGCACGATGACGATGATTGATTACTATTATAGCGCTTGTGTCCATGTTGTTTTAGCATGCTCACAGCGTTCTGATGTCCTATAGCGCTTGTGTCCATGTTGTTTTAGCATGCTCACAGCGTTCTGATGTCCTATAGCGCTTGTGTCCATGTTGTTTTAGCATGCTCACAGCGTTCTGATGTCCTATAGCGCTTGTGTCCATGTTGTTTTAGCATGCTCACAGCGTTCTGATGTCCTATAGCGCTTGTGTCCATGTTGTTTTAGCATGCTCACAGCGACATGTTGTTTTAGCATGCTCACAGCGTTCTGATGTCCTAAAATCTATTTAAAGAAAAACGTCTTTGAATAGTTCTTAAATGACTTTTTAATCATGTTTATTTCCCTCAAAGATTGAGGCCAACAAATCCACAATTTAGGCGCAATAGCTTCAAAAGAGCGCACTCCGTATGCCTTCTTTATGTGTCCATCTTGAATGAGAACTCTCTGTAAGGACTGTGTTGAAGAGCGAAGGTTCTGTATGGATACATGTTTAGAAATCCTTTTTTGAAGAATACAGGTGCAGAGCCTTCTATACGCCAGGGACAGAGTTTTGTGGCCAATGCGCTCACTCACAGGAAGCCAGTGGAGATCTTTCAGATCTGGGTTGATGTGGTCAGATTTCTTTATACGTGATACAATGCGTTCTGCCGTATTTTTGTACCTTCTGGGGTCTCTGGAATAGGTTTTGAGGTAAACAAACGCCACAAACAAATGTTACAGTAATCTAATCTTGATTGGTTTAGAGTGACCTAGAACGCGAAGATGACAGAAACAAGCCCTGACCAAAGAACTGATATGAGGGATCACAGTAAGTTAGCTGTCAGTGTAGAAACCAAGGTCTCTAACAGTATTGAAAAAGAGATCTCAGAGGCACCAACTTTTATCGATTCGATAGCAACCTTCCGAATATTGGCATAAGAACAACACGTAATTATTGTCTCTGTCTTATCATCATTTCACTTAATGATCCCATCATATAATTTATAATTAAGAGTTGAGATTTTATTACGAAATATATTTAGTAAACAGATTACCAATGTTTGATACTTAGAAAGAACTATGCTAAAATTATAGTTATAGACCTTTATATTTAATTTATGTAAAGCTAGTTTGATACCACGTTGTTCCAAATTTTTAAAATAATGAGGTTGCAATATATATATCTTCAGTCCTTCATCAATAACTGCCTAAGAAGGATTCTCGGGATTCATTGGCCCGACAGAATCAGCAACCAGAAACTGTGGCAGCGGACAAAGTAGAAACCTGTAGAACAAGAGATCCTCCAGAGAAGATGGAGGTGGATCGGACATACACTCAGGAAACCTGCCTCCAGCATAACTAGACAAGCCCTGAACTGGAACCCTCAAGGACAACGGAAAAGAGGCAGGCCGAGGAATACTTGGCGCCATGAAGTGGAAGCGGATACCAAGAAACTTAGCCACACTTGGAGAGATTGGCTCAGGATCGTGATGCCTGGAGGACTTTAGTAGGCGGCTTATGTCCTAGGAAGGATCACAGACGTCGATGAAGATCGGCTGCTGTTCCTCGAGGATGAAGAGGCGAAAGAATAATAATAATAATAAAATATATATATATAATACCGATAGGATAATTTTTTTTCAGTAGCGTTCAACATGTCATGCAGAGTTTCTTTCAGCCATCTCTCAGGGGGTGTGGGGCGGCAGTGACCCCCCCCCCCCCGGGGAAAGTCAAGTGCCCCTCGGAGCAAAATTGGGACAACAATATAACGATTATATTTGTTTAAATTTAAAAAACGACTACATTGTATTTTTTAAAAAGATTTTAAAATAATAGTATCTGTTGCCTTTAATCGATTAGAATTAGTGGAATCTATGAAATATTGATACGTTAGATATATTTGATGATCCGTATATAAATCCAAGCTTGTTAAAGGCTTACAGTATTCGATTAATAATATCGTACGGGCCGCTCCAGCCGATGTCTTACTTCCTGTAGTTCGCATAATATGTCTATTCTTTTAAAGCTTTTAATAACACTGTATTTAATTACCTTTGCATCAATAAAAAGGTCTACTATATTAATAATAAGTTCTTTCTAAGTCTCAATCATGCGCAATCTATTTTCAAATTATATTTCATCATAAAAGCATTACTTTTTAAGTAGGGCTAGGTGCTAATTATAAATTGTATGGTGGCTTTAGTCTTTAAAAAAATTATAGATTTAATCGATTCCACCGTGTTAAGTCACATAAAATGGAAAATTAATAGATTTTTTTCAAGATTTATCGACGCCCTCAATTTCCGCCCTACTGCCTAATAAAAATGATCGCCAATTTTGGTATCAATAGATACACTGCCTAGTGGCACAGCTATTACTGCCGCCATGGGCGGGCAAATATTTTTGCCGTCCTCCCTTTCACGCTGCAAACTCTGCAGTTGTCCGAAAATGCCACACCTGCATATAAAGAAAAAGCGATTCCACGGTGGACCCACCCTTTTTCGACACCACTGGTAGTGGCGTATCTACAGTGTTTGGTGTGAGGGGGCAAGATTCATTTTTACGCCCCCCCCTCAACTCTGAAACTGATTATTTTCAAACATTAAATATCATCAAAGACCTTTCATCCCCCCCCCCTAGTCTGGCGTCCGAGACATGACCCCACCTGCCAACACTTAGCTACGCCTCTGGCCACTTGCAAATGACACAGCCCCCACTCAAAAAAAAAAGATTCAAGTGCCCCCCCCCCCCCGGGGAAAAATGTCTGAAAGAAACACTGATGTCATGTGACGTAAGCAGTTCTTTTTGATGTTGGAACCCTTTCTTTACCCCATTTTAAAAAAAAAAAATAATTAAACATTATTTATTAAATAGTTTTATTACCCAAAAATAGTTTCAATCAAAATTTAAAGACCACTTTAGTCTACGCATAAAAACTACACTTTCTGCATTTCCAAGTTTTACCAGTTTCCAAACAAACAAACAAAAAACTGTTTTGTAAAAAGGTCAATATGTTGTAGTGAATATTTGAACTGGTCTTTGTATAAGAATGGCACAATATATATTTATGTAAAGTTAGTTTAATTAAGAAGACATGAGATATTTCGCGTCAATTTTTTGTATGAACGCTCTATTTTTTGCGGGGTTTGTTTCTTTTCTTTTTCTTTTTTTTTTTTTTTTTTGGACAAAAATGGGAATGTGATCAAATAGTAATTTGAAAGATGTGCCAAGGATTCGCACAAAAATCACATCAAATGTATGACCGAATATTTGAAAGGAATTTGACCTATTTAACTGAGCCTTATTGTAATCGGTGAAAGGCACGCGTTGATATTCTTTTATATATTTTTTTTTTATAGAAATGACACTTTAGAGCAGTGGTTCTCAACCTTCCTATTGCTGCGACCCTTTAATACAGTTCCTCGTGTTATGGCGACCCCCAAACACAAAATTATTTTTGTGGCTATTTCATAACTTAGAGTATGTGTTTTCCGATGATCTTAGGCGACTCCTGTGAAAGGGTCGTTCGACCCCCAAAGGGGTCGCGACAGACAAGTTGAGAACCGCTGCTTTAGACGCTTTAAACTTTTTTTTTCTTTTTGTTGTACACATGCCTCTCCTGGTGGGTTGGGGGTGGGGAGGATGGATGCCTGAAAGAAAAACTGGTGCCATTCAAAACTTAAAATTATTAGCTCGCTTCGCACTCCAGTTCCAGTCTTTCGTTTACATTTTGAAACCTAAGCAATCGTTATGATTAATGTATCAACTATATAATGCAATATTTTAGTATTCTTATGGTTTACGTTATATTTAATTATTAATTATTTATTGCGCTATTTTCTTTCTATTTTAGTTTTTCCAGGGCCTTTGTATAAAGGTAAAGCTTCAATCCGCATCCTTAAAAAATAAATAAAAGTAAAAAATCCAATCTGGCCTTCATCGTTTAATATTTTTACCTTACATTATATGAAACAACATTGCAAAATCTAAAAATAAAAATAGAACTTCTGTTCCGTCATGCGCAAACTGTAAATGATGTCATGGACTACTTTCTTGTTTACTAATAAAACATACACAATGTATTATAAAGTCATAATCTTTATTAAATACTTAAAACTCTCAAGAATCTCGCTTTTTATTGATAAAATTTTGTTTATTACGTTTTATTGATTTATAGTTAATAGTGAAAATTTTTCTGGCAACATAAATAAAAAGAACTATGAACTTATTTCGGAAGATGTAATGTATCAGAAGTTAATTTCCGTGTTGGCAATTAATGGCCGACCCCAGTGGCCTATTTTCTAACTCATGATTACAAACAATGCCGACAAATATATGATTACTTATGAAACACGTAAATAAGCCTTTTTAAAAATATTATTGGCACGAACTTTGGGTCTATCTTGTATATCCATTAAGTCTTTATTTAAAAGAGCATTCTTGATTTTGCAGAAATCTAACGATAAAATGGAAAGTCCAAGGGCCTAGAGCTAGAGTTTGTGTAGATTTTACTTACTTCAAGATGTGAATTCAATATAACTTAGATTTAAGAATATAATGGGTAAAATAAATAAATATTGCACCTGCAGGTCAAGTTTTACATGTTGCATATACAATAATAATAAGAAATCTTCTTAAAAGATAATTAAAACAAGAGTTAATCTTCTACACTCTACACTGTTAATGTTACTACTGTTAACTTGGGTATATTGTTAACTTCAACCACTTACTTTGAATAAACACTGTTACTGTTAGTGTTAGTAAGAATTAGTTATGAAATTTAATTTTACCTCAGCTGGGCCCTGTTATCAACTATGCTAAATAATAAATAAAAGTATCCTAAATAATGACTATCTGAGTATTTCACTAAAAGTAAGTAAGTAAGTAAAACCGAAAGTTAGGCCTGCTCAAGTCTACTAGTACTAGAAAACCAATAGCCCAGATGTTGTATTAATTATTAAGTTGTAAAGATTAAGATTGACAAGAAATTGTTTAAAATTTAAAGTTTGTTTTTCTTAGTTAGGCTTAAGTGCCCTAAGCTAATTCTTTTTAAATTTATGCCTAATTATTTTGTACTTTACACTTGTCGTGACTGTGTCAAGTTGTGCAGACTAAAACATTCTACTAATTCTACAAAAAAATAAACATACCAGTTCAGTAGGCTAACTCTTACTTAAAAAATAATTCTTATTAAATCAGTAAGAATTATTATTAGGCCTGCCTGTAGTTTTAGATACAGCAAGGTTAGGGCTAAGTAAAGTATACATTTATAATAAATTCCAAGTGTTCAGTTAGGCCTAGACTAAAGCAGCCATCCATAAATGATGTCACACATTTAGGGGAGAAAAGGTCGCGGGGGATGGGGAGGGCGGTAGTTCTTTGAATTTGTGATGAGGGTGTCTTATTTTTATAGCAAATTTTTTAGGGGGGAAGGCAGATATTGAGCCAAAATAATACTGACCTGTTTACTCTTAATATTTTGGCGTACAATGTCCGATTTTGAGATAATTTTTACGATTGTATGCCAGGACCTGACAACTACGATTTTAAGAGGCCGGGTTGAAAATTTATACATGCTAGTAGTTTTTTCCGATATTAAAGAATAAATAATTAATTAGTTTTAATTTGCATTCTATGCCCAGCAGGGAATGGATTGAGAAATACGATTGGTTGTGGACCATCTATAATTATATTACATTTGCCCTGAGAGGGGAATGGAGCGGTGTTGATTTAGGAGATTTTATGTATGGGTGCGTTGGGGGATCTAAATATTTAAGTCTATAAAAGTAACAATGCCACATTTTCACAAAGAAGTATTTTCATAATGAACTCGCAAGACTCAGCAACAGTATTATTAGCATACCTAGTGACACTTTTAGTCAATCCTACAGCACAGTGGTTCTCAACCTGTGGGTCGCGACCCCTCGACCCCTTTGGGGGTCGAATAACCCTTTCCCAGGGGTCGCCTAAGACCAATGGGAGAACACATATACTCTACATTTATGAAGTAGCAACGAAAATAACTTTGTGGTTGAGGGTTGCCACATATGAGGAATTGTATTAAAGTGGGTCGGGGAAGGTTGAGAACCATTGATATAGCACATACACACTGATTGGGGGGGGGGGGGAGTCCTGCAGCAAATAGATACATTTTTCAAAAGTGTTACAATATTCATACTGAAAGCCCAAAAAATAGCATATTTATATAACAAGTACTATAAAAATATCACGCAATGTTTTGTAGGAATTATCTTTACAATATTGCCATGTGTATTATGTATTTTCACAAATGAACTCGCTAGCTAAACTCAGATAGTACTAAGTAGTAGAGGTATTAAATTAATATTTAGTCCACTTTATGTTCAATGTGCATGTGATGTTTGTTATTTTGGGCTGCGCCAGTACTTCTAAAATTTTTGTTGCCCGGCATGTCTACCAAATTTTGGTTTTCACCAGGCGTTTTAAATTCTAACAAGTAAACTTCGAAATAATGAATATGAAATAAAAGCAAAATAACATAAAGGGTTGGGTAAAAATAAATATAACACAAATGTATACACTAAGCGCCCTCTAGTAACTGTAAAAAGTAGTTTATTTTAGTAGGTTACTGGGGGATGTGTGGTAGAAAATTTTACTTTTTTGAGTACGTACTATACAGATTGCCCCATCGCATGTTTGTTTGCTTCAGTGCTAATTGACATAATTTTGTGACAACTATTTCTTACGACTGACCGTGGCGAGTCCAGAAACTAGATTATGCATTCTCAACTGTTCGGCGCAGCAACATTAGATATAGACATATTTTATACTATTTGAGAGAATATTTGAAATCTATCTTTAGAACGCACAAAACAGCTGTATGATTTTTAATACTCCTGTTCCTTTCACCCATTTTACAACTTGTGTGAGTCATCAGAATATGACTTGACATGCGATGGGAGTAGTTATTGTATACCAGTAAATTATATATACTTTTTACGTTTATTTATTTATTATTAAGATACCGTATTGTACGATTTTGAGACAATATTGCACGATTTTAGGAGTTTGAGGGTAAATAGGTTTGAATAGAATAGCGGAAATAATTTATGGATGATCCCAGCCTATGTTACTATCAGTATTATCAAGCTCTATCTAAAGTGCCTTGTAAATAGTATTTACAACAAGCAGTGATCAACTGTTACTAATGAATTTTACTAATGAATCTTACCAATGAATGTTACTCATTAGTACGTATAGTAGGGCCATAGCCTAGCGGTCTAAACTGAGTCAATCCCAAGCTTTTGGACTGGAATTCAATCCCCATCAAAAGCATAATCAAGCAAAACAATACCAGTATCCTGGTATGGCAACTCATCTAAGAGAAGGCATACTTTGAAATCAAACCAAGAGATCGAGTCCAGTAGGAGGTAACATTAATACGATGAAACTTCTGACAATTCCTGCATCTTGGAAGGCATGAAGAGCACAGTGAAACACATAAAAACACTGCTGGTTCTCTACTGCATCCTGGTCTATTTTCTTTCGTATTGACTAAATCTTGCAATTGGATCAAATACGAAAGGACGAGAGATCGAGGCTGATGAATTAAGAAACTCTCCCTCACTTTAAATAAAATACAGCTCAAGTCAAGGCTGCTACACAAACCTTGGTCATCTTCATGTGCAAGGACAAACAATATATATTAAATTAAAGTCCTAAAATATAACTTTTATATCAATAATTCATCAATAAAGTAGTTCTGTTAGCAATAACATTGAATAAGTAAACATTTAAAATGGTTAGCCTGAATGTTATTAATAAACTGAAGTGGCATATACCTACAAATATGAAAGTGTCATAATTTTACCACTCATAAATGTGTGAAATTAGGAAATTTTACATCGATCCCCAATTTTGATGGATATAAAAATCTTTCATGGGTTCAGGTACATTGCTAGGTTGCTACGACAGTAAGCATTAGTTCACAAAATTGCTAGAAATCCTTCAAACCCATAGACTTAGAAGAATGTAAAGTTGAAGTACCGGTATTAAGAATTATGTTTTAAAAAAAATTCTTAGCCTAGGCCAGTGGTGGGCAAAACTGCGGCTCTTTAGCGACCTGCGTGCGGCTTGGCCAGCTGGCCACAAATCGGTTTTGACTCCGAAAAACATGGTTCTTGACAGGTTCTTGAAAAGAAATTGGACTCTCAAAAAAAATTTAATCGTCCTGCTGCTGATTTTTGGCTTGACTAATGAGTTTGCCGACCACTGGCCTAGACTTAAGCATTTCTGATACCACTACATCGATAGAATTAAGCATTAAAGTTACACTGAATTTTGCTAATTTTAACTAATTGGGTTTGTACTTTTTTTCAGAATAACTGCAATCATGTAGTTCCAGACTGATCACTGCAATTGATAGCATAATAATTGATGTCATGATAGACAAGTTGCTTGATGGAAGCAGGCAGAAAACTAGAACATTCAATTGGAGAGAGCAATGGAAGGACAGCAGGTTGCTGGGGCCAGCAGCCAGGCATCACCTCTAGCCGTTGGACTTAATGGATCAGTTTTTCTGTCCAATTTTATGTCGTCTGTATCTTCTGATAACCACCAAAGTGGATTGAATCTCATTGATCTTCCACTGTCGTTATCAGCTTTTAATGGCTACCAGCCCAATATAACTTTTGCACACTCGGAAGATCTGCTGGTGTCATCTGTCAACTTTCCATTAAACGGCTTGTCAGATGCAAGCATTTATAAAATATCTGATAACAGCTTTATGAATTCATCGGACATAATGTCCAAACGAGACACCAAGTCTCCACTTAATATATTGGTAGGGGATGGGATCAATATTCAGGGTCAGAACAGCCCCGTCATTACTTCACAATCTAGTATGCAGTCTGGGCTCCACTTTCATTCGGTTGTCAGCGGTGGGGATAAAATGCTGAGTGCTGTTAACAGTCTTAACTTCAATGACCCTGAGATGCTTGGTGATGCAGCGTTTGATTCGACCTCTTCCAGCGGCCTGCCACAGTTTGACGATGGCCTGCTATCGAGCCTTGGATCAGGAGGTCAGGGTATGAGGCTAGGGGATGGAACCGGCGGCACTTCATTCGATCTGTTTGATGGCGGAGTTACTGACAGTTTGTCACTGTCACCACAACCATTCACGGATGCAGGCCTAATGGCAGACTCGACATCATCGGTGCTAGACACAGGTATGTACATAAATGTTGACTCCCTGATCTGCCCGTCTGTACTGTATTTAATGTAGTTTAAAGCCAAGTGCATAAATAAATACTATGTGGATCAGTATACTTAGCTGTAATTTAAAGTCAGGGTGAATTCAATTATACAAAGTGGATACAGGTTCTTTCTGCATTTTATTTTTTTGTCCATGTTTGTTCCTTGCACAGCAGGTTTGTTGCAGCATCACAGCGACATGGATGAAGGCGGCAAGTCTCCTGGGAGGAAAGGCTCAAACAGCTCCATTACATCAGCTGACCTGTCAAGTCCTTCCAAATGTGGGCCCTCCCAATGTCCAGCATGTGGTAAAACATTCAGCAACATCGGTGCCCTTGCCAAGCACAAACTGACCCACTCTGATGAAAGAAAGTATGTTTGTAACGTGTGCTCAAAGGGATTTAAAAGACAAGACCATTTGTAAGTCTTAAGGAAGGTTCTCAAATGTTCGTTGATTTCAGTAATTAAAGTAATAGTCAAGTTGAGAGAGACAACTCTTTTTTTAAGGTTTAGTTTTCTCATCTGTTCATCCTCCCAATACATGTACACACACATGAGTCTAGGACACTAGACGCATTTATTTATACTTTACTTTATTCCGCACATTACTTGTATTCAAATGGTGCATATGCTACTTAATTCTTTTAAAGGAATGCTCTTAGCTGACACAGTCTTCCGTTATAGTCCTGTCTATATATTTCAAGCTTCCACGTACCTGGTTCTTCTATTTTAATTCTTTGAAGCAGTGCTTCTCAACCTTCCTAAGGCCGCGACCCTTTAATTCAGATAATCATGTTGTGACGACCCCCCAGCCACAAAATTATTTTCGGTTATTAGGTGACCACTGGGAAAGGGTCGTGCGACCCCCCCCCCAGGTTGAGAACCGCTGTTTTAAAGGAATGCTCTTAGCTGACACGTTGTACTTTTATTATCCTGTCTTTATATTTCAAACTTCCACGCACCTTGTTCTCCTATTTTAATTCTTATAAACATGTTTCTAAGTTGTTGCAAAATTACATTTAGAATTAAGAGTGTTTTTTTTTTTTTTTTAAATTTCCCCCCTCACTCTGTTTCCCCCCCCCCTAGAAATGGACACCTTATGACACACTTAGATAAAAAACCGTATGAATGTCAACTAGAAAACTGTGACAAAGGATACTGTGATGCACGATCTCTTAGGCGCCATTTGGAACAACATCACCATCTGGATCCTCAGACCATTCAGACTCATGTCCAGGCCAGCATGGCCGCTGCAGGAATATCCCCACCCGCTCCTCGTAATGGAAGCAAGAAAAGTGGTGATGGACGGGGTAAACAAATTAATTCCCCCGTCTGTAGTCCAGGTTCAGCCACTCCCACGCCAAGTCCAGGAGCCGCAGGGGTGAGTCAGTCAATATCAATAAGTGTGATTATGCTGTCTGTTTCAGACTGTGGCAAACATTGTTCGTACACTCTGTAATAAATAGTTGTGTGCCAGAGCTATGATTTTTTTAAATATTAAAATTTTCTTTGAATATATACTTGAAACCTCTAAAATTCTCGACCTATTATTATCCCTTATATTTGTTTTGCTTGTGGTGTGTCCTGCTTCCTATTTACGGCAGACCAACTCCACATGTTTTATATTAAAAGTGCCGAGTGAGAGATAAAAAACTGTCGTGCAGCGAGTGACCTCTGAACTCTTTTAGGGTAGATTTTTTTCTTTATATTAATCAATGGAGAGTCACGGGTAGAGTAGACTGTCCGTAAGCCTATTGTTTAAAGGCCGGCAGGACTGTAGGACTGTCCGTAAGCCTATTGTTTAAAGGCCGGCAGGACTGTAGGACTGTCCGTAAGCCTATTGTTTAAAGGCCGGCAGGACTGTAGGACTGTCCGTAAGCCTATTGTTTAAAGGCCGACATGACTGTAGGACTGTCCGTAAGCCTATTGTTTAAAGGCCGGCAGGACTGTAGGACTGTCCGTAAGCCTATTGTTTAAAGGCCGGCAGGTAGAGTGTAGGACTGTCGTAGGACCATTGTTTAAAGGCCGGCAGGACTGTAGGACTGTCCGTAAGCCTATTGTTTAAAGGCCGGCAGGTAGAGTGTAGGACTGTCCGTAAGCCTATTGTTTAAAGGCCGGCAGGTAGAGTGTAGGACTGTCAGCAAACCTATTGCTAAAAGGCTGGCATATAGTTTAGAAAATGAGAAGTTAACTTATTTTGTAACCCTTGGATCTACCACATATTTTCTCAAAATAACCGGTTAAGTCCTAGTTATTATTATTATTATTATTATTATTATTGCTATTATAATCACAGTGTGCTTTTTATTTCCAAACTGCTTTCAAGGGTATAAATGTAAGAATGAAACAAAGTTACATCTGACAGAGATTACGATAATGTGCTGTGTTTCTGTAAGAATGAAACAAAGTTACATCTGACAGAGATTATGATAATGTGCCGTGTTTCTGTAAGAATGAAACAAAGTTACATCTGACAGAGATTATGATAATGTGCTGTGTTTCTGTAAGAATGAAACAAAGTTACATTGGACAGAGATTATGATAATGTGCTGTGTTTCTGTAAGAATGAAACAAAGTTACATCTGACAGAGATTATGATAATGTGCTGTGTTTCTGTAAGAATGAAACAAAGTTACATCGGACAGAGATTATGATAATGTGCTGTGTTTCTGTAAGAATGAAACAAAGTTACATCGGACAGAGATTATGATAATGTGCTGTGTTTCTGTAAGAATGAAACAAAGTTACATCTGACAGAGATTATGAAATTGTGCTGTGTTTCTCAGGCTTGTGGCAATGTCTTCCATTTTGTTTCTCGGGTTTGTGGCAATGTCTTCCATTTTGTTTCTCAGGCTGGTGGGAATGTCTTCCACTTTGATGCCCAGCAGTTGAAGAACAATCAGCAACAAAAGCAGCAGGAGCTAATGGTGCAGCAGATTCACCAACAGCAAAAGCTGCTTTTACAGCAACAGAAACAGCAAAAGCAGCAACAGGAGGAGGTCAGTAGGGCAAAAAATATCAAAAACATATTTTCGTAAGATCACTAATTCAAACTTCCTGTTTCCATTAAAATTGATATTAATAGATCATTCTTAAAGCTCCATATTATAGACATCCTTATTTTATTATTATTTATGTTATAATAAGTAACTGGATTTACTTTGTGACTAAACTTTCTGGAATTGGAAATGTTTGATATCTGCCTTATGCTATTGATGAAATTTGTTAACAGAAAACTAAAGAACAGAAGATCACCATCCAGGCCAGCGACTCTGTTGCCCAGCAACTGCAGATCCAGTTACAGATCCAACAGCAGAAACAACAGCCTGCAGACATGCTTGCGGTCATTCAACAAGTGCAGCAACTAAAGCAACAGGCCCTCCAACAGCAACAGCTGGATGTGCAAAAGAAGAAAGTGGCAGCAGAGAAGGAATTGGCGGCCGCTGCCACCGCCCAGCAAGAATCTCCCATAGCGTGGCAAGATAAGGCCGGGGTAAGAAATGTAAGGCAGGCCCTTTGCTTTTTATCATAGCGTCAATTCAATTATCTAATAAACAATAAACCAGTGACTCTAAAATCTCATTTGCCACATATCAAATAAACATTTTATAGGTTTTTTTACACAGAAAAAAAAATGGCACATTTAACTATAGTGTAGATTTTTGCAGTAAATAGGAGAGTGAATTTTTCCGGGTGAAGCATAATAAAATATTTTTATAAATCAGAATAATAGTTGTAATCTCCCTTTCTGTCACAGGTGTACACATTTGTTGGCACCCCTACATCAAATGAACATTCTCCAACACCCCGTAATGACCAGTCACCCGGTGGGGTCATCATCTCCACCGAACTGCCCACCCGAAGTCCAGTGTCCCCAGCTGCAGTCCAGCCCATAAGTCCCATGACCAACCCACAGAATAGAGGATCTTGGTTTACCACTTCACCGGACAGCTCTTCTTTAACAAAAAGGTGAGCATCACTCTCATATCATCTTCTTCTCTGCTAATATTTATAATACTTTAATAGGTCTCAAATCACCTTCTTCTCCGCTAATCTTTAGAATACTTTAATAGGTCTAGCGTTAGTTTTTATATTTCAAAATTTAACATTATTATTTTAATAGTCTCAGGAATAAATATAAAAAATTAATTTAATTTTGATTTTTTTTTTTTCATTTTTCACAATACGTCCTCTTTAATGGATAAGTTAAAGAACTACATTTGAAGACAAATTGTCTTTTTTAAATCTCAACTCACCTTATGAATTATCAAAGAGCTGATATTTTGTAAGAGAATTGATTAAGTCATGAACTTTTGCTGGTGAGAATGAATGAGCTGATGCCAACAATGGACACAGTTGAATAAAGTGTTTCATGTCTCATTCTTAGGGTATAAATTACATAATCAATAGTTTTCAAACAACTTGTACTGAGGAAGAGATATTGTTGGTCTCAATAGTTTTCAAACAACTTGTACTGAGGAAGAGATATTGTTGGTCTCAATAGTTTTCAAACAACTTGTACTGAGGAAGAGATATTGTTGGTCTCAATAGTTTTCAAACAACTTGTACTGAGGAAGAGATATTGTTGGTCTCAATAGTTTTCAAACAACTTGTACTGAGGAAGAGATATTGTTGGTCTCAATAGTTTTCAAACAACTTGTACTGAGGAAGAGATATTGTTGGTCTCAATAGTTTTCAAACAACTTGTACTGAGGAAGAAATATTGTTGGTCTCAATAGTTTTCAAACAACTTGTACTGAGGAAGAGATATTGTTGGTCTCAAGCCAATTGTTTCCTATTGAATTTGAACAATTAGAACAGCATTATGTTTCTGTGTTACCTGTAATTTGAGTAATTAGAACAGCATTATGTTTCTGTGTTACCTGTAATTTGAACAATTAGAACAGCATTATGTTTCTGTGTTACCTGTAATTTGAACAATTAGAACAGCATTATGTTTCTGTCTTACCTGTCTTTTGAACAATTAGAACAGCATTATATTTCTGTGTTACCTATAATTTGAACAATTAGAACAGCATTATGTTTCTGTGTTACCTGTAATTTGAACAATTAGAACAGCATTATGTTTCTGTGTTACCTGTAATTTGAACAATTATAACAGCATTGTTTCTATATGAACACTATTCTCCTTCTGAACCAGCCTTGAGGAGCAGCCTAAAAGTCAAGCGTACTGCACCACATGTGACAGGTATTTTAAGAATGCTGCCGCTCTTAATGGACACATGAGATGCCACGGAGGATATCTGAAAAAGGGAAAGGTAATTTCAACAAACTTGTTTTTTACTTGTTTGGTTCAAATTGCTAAAACTTTAAAACGGCAATGTAGCTACTCTCTTCTAGGCTGTGACATCTGGCAGTGTGGCAATGTAGCTACTCTCTTCTAGGCTGTGACATCTGGCAGTGGGGCAATCTAGCTGCTCTCTTCTAGGCTGTGACATCTGGCAGTGGGGCAATCTAGCTACTCTCTTCTAGGCTGTGACATCTGGCAGTGGGGCAATCTAGCTACTCTCTTCTAGGCTGTGACATCTGGCAGTGGGGCAATCTAGCTACTCTCTTCTAGACTGTGACATCTGGCAGTGTGGCAATGTAGCTACTCTCTTCTAGGCTGTGACATCAATGAAGATGACATTCAAATAATAAATTAAATAATATCCAAATACAGTGGAACGATTTGTTGGAATGTAGATAAAGATTATTTTATGGTACTATTTTTTTTAGACTTTCTTAAGATTGTTGAAAATTCAGGAATTATATAAAGATTATTTAGTACTATTCTATTTTATACTTACTTATGAGTAGTGAAAACTCCATCAAACTGACATTTGCGCCTCATTAACTTTATACACTTAGGAAAAAGATGGCAAGAAATCTCCAATGCGTAAGACATCCAGCTCCTCATCATCAGATATGGGGCCTCCTCTTCGAAGACCCCCTCATACATCCACCCCTTCGCCCCAGCCGGCCAGAACCTCCCCTTCAACCCCCACATCGGCCACATTCTCCCCTACTCCCCTGACGCCCGGCCAGTCTGACCAACACGGTGCAATAGATGTGATGAGTGTTGGCTCTCCATCTGACCAGCACATTCAGAATGTAAGTTTCAGGCAAACTGCTTACATTTTCCTTGAACTGCTTACATTTTCCTTGAACTGCTTACATTTTCCTTGAACTGCTTAAATTTTTCTTGAACTGCTTAGATTTTCCTTGAACTACTTACATTTTCCTTGAACTGCTTACATTTTCCTTGAACTGCTTACATTGTCCTTGAACTGCTTACATTTTCCTTAAACTGCTTACATTTTCCTTGAACTGCTTACATTTTCCTTGAACTACTTACATTTTCCTTGAACTGCTTACATTTTCCTTGAACTGCTTACATTGTCCTTGAACTGCTTACATTTTCCTTAAACTGCTTACATTTTCCTTGAACTGCTTACATTTTCCTTGAACTGCTTACATTTTCCTTGAACTGCTTACATTTTCCTTGAACTGCTTACAGTGTCCTTGAACTGCTTACATTTTCCTTGAACTGCTTACATTTTCCTTGAACTGCTTACATTTTCCTTGAACTGCTTACATTTTCCTTGAACTGCTTACATTTTCCTTGAACTGCTTACATTTTCCTTGAACTGCTTACATTTTCCTTGAACTGCTTACATTTTCCTTGAACTGCTTACACAGCTTATTCATCAAACTTAAAACAGCAATCATCATCATAAACAATTTTAATGTGGATGTCATTATTATTGAAATAAACACGCTTTTGAACACTTACTAGGTTTGATTCTATGACAGCTTTTGAACACGTACTAGGTTTGATTATATGACAGCTTTTGAACACGTACTAGGTTTGATTCTATGACAGCTTTTGAACATGTACTAGGTTTGATTTTATAACAGCTTTTGAACACGTACTAGATTTGATTCTATAACAGCTTTTGAACACGTACTAGGTTTGATTCTATAGTAACCCTTGTGAAGATATTACATAGTAGGTTTGATTCTATAGTAACCCTTGTGAAGATATTACATAGTAGGTTTGATTCTATGATAGCTTTTGAACATATTAAATAACAGGTTTAATTCTATGTTTCTATACAAATCTCTGCATTTCATATTGTCAATGGATGAGAGTGAGTTGGACTAACTGAAACTTGAGATTTCATGTTTTTATGATAATTGTTAACTAGCTATAGCTAGCTGTCAACACTGAATCTCATGTAAAATATTTACTGTTTATTGATTTGTTATTGTTATAAAAGTTTGACATGTATTCTTAGAAAACTCTTTGAAAAGAATAAATGAATAGGATGATATGGGGAAGATATATTTCTCTATTTCCCAAGCTGCATTTATAGTGAGCCACTTACCTATGCTAAATCACAAATCACATTAATCTCAATTTCATTTAGTTCACTATAAAAGCAGATGGGACGTTGCTGGATGCAGTTCTGCCCCAACAAAAGCACAAACACTTGCAGGAGCAGCTGTCGTCACACATACTGAAGAGGAGAATGTCTGAAGAACAGCAGCAGAGGAGGCAACAGCAGAAAACACTACAGCAGCAGCAGCAGTATCAACAGCAGCAGCAGTCTAACCAAGAGAGCATGCGTTTCTTTGAGGAGCACATCAAGGCCCAGCAACAGTTGTTACAAGAGCAGTCCCAGCAAAACATTCAGGTGAGTGGAATGCTTTGTGCTGGACTTTTAGAGCACAGCAGCAATGGAAACCACTCTGAGGATATTTTTTAATATTTTGGTTCTGAAAGATGGGTGTGAAGCTTGCCACAGATTAACTTTGGCAGAAAACAAATAGACTTGATAGACTGAACTAATAGACTGGACAAATAGATTGGAACACACCTTTTTAAAAAAAAATTATTTTATCACCCCCCCAATTTTCTTTAATCATTTTTGTGTTTATATTATCAGGTATTGACTGCATTAATGAAATACCAATTAGTAATTGTTTATTTGATTTATTATCTTATAATAAACATGTGTATTGCGGGCTGCCACCAATTTCACCCCTACCCCCAATTTCACCCCTACCCCCAATTTCACCCCTACCCCCAATTTCACCCTACCCCAATTTCACCCCTACCCCCAATTTCACCCCTACCCCCAATTTCACCCTTATCCCCAATTTCACCCCTACCCCCAATTTCACCCCTACCCCCAATTTCACCCCTACCCCCAATTTCACCCCTACCCCCAATTTCACCCTACCCCAATTTCACCCCTACCCCCAATTTCACCCCTACCCCCAATTTCACCCCTATCCCCAATTTCACCCCTACCCCCAATTTCACCCCTACCCCCAATTTCACCCCTACCCCCAATTTCACCCCTACCCCCAATTTCACCCCTACCCCCAATTTCACCCCTACCCCCAATTTCACCCCTACCCCCAATTTCACCCCTACCCCCAATTTCACCCTTATCCCCAATTTCACCCCTACCCCCAATTTCACCCCTACCCCCAATTTCACCCCTATCCCCAATTTCACCCCTACCCCCATAATTGTATTATAACAAACAAAGTTGCAAGCACCCTTATTATTGAATAGGATCAGGACCAGTTCTGTTCAGTTATTGCTTGCAGTTTATCCATGAGGAAAAACTGCAAAAGGAACATGTCCAATGTTGCAGTTCTTTGGATAAACTACATCGGATTCTTAAATATCCTGAATTGAAATTGTTAATTTATTATTCCACCAGATTTTATCTGGCCAGATATTGTGCGATACGTCAACAGTTCCAATGAGCATAGAGTCCATGCCAGTTAGGACAGCATCACCACAGCAAGGTGAACGTATCCAAAGCCTGGTGCGCAGTTTCCAGCAGGTTGGTAACGGCTAAATAAAAACTGTGGGTTTAATGGTGCATCCAATCAGTTTGAGAGAATGTAGTCCCTGGGTTTCATGGTGCATCCAATCAATCAGTTTGAGAGAAAGTTGTCCCTGGGTTTCATGGTGCATCAAATCAATCAGTTTGAGAGAATGTTGTCCCTGGGTTTCATGGTGCATCCAATCAATCAGTTTGAGAGAAAGTTGTCCCTGGGTTTCGTGGTGCATCCAATCAATCAGTTTGAGAGAATGTTGTCCCTGGGTTTAATGGTGCATCCAATCAATCAGTTTGAGAGAATGTTGTCCCTGGGTTTCATGGTGCATCCGATCAATCAGTTTGAGAGAATGTAGTCCCTGGGTTTCATGGTGCATCCAATCAATCAGTTTGAGAGAATGTTGTCCCTGGGTTTAATGGTGCATCCAATCAATCAGTTTGAGAGAATGTTGTCCCTGGGTTTAATGGTGCATCCAATCTATCAGTTTGAGAGAATGTTGTCCCTGGGTTTCATGGTGCATCCGATCAATCAGTTTGAGAGAATGTAGTCCCTGGGTTTCATGGTGCATCCAATCAATCAGTTTGAGAGAATGTAGTCCCTTGGTTTCATGGTGCATCCAATCAATCAGTTTGAGAGAATGTAGTCCCTGGGTTTCATGGTGCATCCAATCAATCAATTTGAGAGAAAGTTGTCCCTGGGTTTCATGGTGCATCCAATCAATCAGTTTGAGAGAATGTTGTCCCTGGGTTTAATGGTGCATCCAATCAATCAGTTTGAGAGAATGTTGTCCCTGGGTTTCATGGTGCATCCAATCAATCAGTTTGAGAGAATGTTGTCCCTGGGTTTCATGGTGCATCCAATCAATCAGTTTGAGAGAATGTTGTCCCTGGGTTTAATGGTGCATCCAATCAATCAGTTTGAGAGAATGTTGTCCCTGGGTTTCATGGTGCATCCAATCAATCAGTTTGAGAGAAAGTTGTCCCTGGGTTTCGTGGTGCATCCAATCAATCAGTTTGAGAGAATGTTGTCCCTGGGTTTAATGGTGCATCCAATCTATCAGTTTGAGAGAATGTTGTCCCTGGGTTTCATGGTGCATCCGATCAATCAGTTTGAGAGAATGTAGTCCCTGGGTTTCATGGTGCATCCAATCAATCAGTTTGAGAGAATGTAGTCCCTGGGTTTCATGGTGCATCCAATCAATCAGTTTGAGAGAATGTAGTCCCTGGGTTTCATGGTGCATCCAATCAATCAATTTGAGAGAAAGTTGTCCCTGGGTTTCATGGTGCATCCAATCAATCAGTTTGAGAGAATGTTGTCCCTGGGTTTCATGGTGCATCCGATCAATCAGTTTGAGAGAAAGTTGTCCCTGGGGTTCATGGTGCATTCAATCAATCAGTTTGAGAGAATGTAGTCCCTGGGTTTCATGGTGCATCCAATCAATCAGTTTGAGAGAAAGTTGTCCCTGGGTTTCATGGTGCATCCAATCAATCAGTTCGAGAGAATGTTGTCCCTGGGTTTCATGGTGCATCCAATCAATCAGTTTGAGAGAATGTTGTCACTGGGTTTCATGGTGCATCCAATCAATCAGTTTGAGAGAATGTTGTCCCTGGGTTTCATGGTGCATCCAATCAATCAGTTTGAGAGAAAGTTGTCCCTGGGTTTCGTGGTGCATCCAATCAATCAGTTTGAGAGAATGTTGTCCCTGGGTTTAATGGTGCATCCAATCAATCAGTTTGAGAGAATGTTGTCCCTGGGTTTCATGGTGCATCCGATCAATCAGTTTGAGAGAATGTAGTCCCTGGGTTTCATGGTGCATCCAATCAATCAGTTTGAGAGAATGTAGTCCCTTGGTTTCATGGTGCATCCAATCAATCAGTTTGAGAGAATGTAGTCCCTGGGTTTCATGGTGCATCCAATCAATCAATTTGAGAGAAAGTTGTCCCTGGGTTTCATGGTGCATCCATGCAATCAGTTTGAGAGAATGTTGTCCCTGGGTTTTATGGTGCATCCAATCAATCAGTTTGAGAGAATGTTGTCCCTGGGTTTAATGGTGCATCCAATCAATCAGTTTGAGAGAAAGTTGTCCCTGGGTTTCATGGTGCATCCAATCAATCAGTTTGAGAGAAAGTTGTCCCTGGGTTTCATGGTGCATCCAATCAATCAGTTTGAGAGAATGTTGTCCCTGGGTTTAATGGTGCATCCATGCAATCAGTTTGAGAGAATGTTGTCCCTGGGTTTCATGGTGCATCCAATCAATCAGTTTGAGAGAATGTTGTCCCTGGGTTTCATGGTGCATCCAATCAATCAGTTTGAGAGAATGTTGTCCCTGGGTTTAATGGTGCATCCATGCAATCAGTTTGAGAGAATGTTGTCCCTGGGTTTCATGGTGCATCCAATCAATCAGTTTGAGAGAATGTTGTCCCTGGGTTTCATGGTGCATCCAATCAATCAGTTTGAGAGAATGTTGTCCCTGGGTTTAATGGTGCATCCAATCAATCAGTTTGAGAGAATGTTGTCCCTGGGTTTCATGGTGCATCCAATCAATCAGTTTGAGAGAATGTTGTCCCTGGGTTTAATGGTGCATCCAATCAATCAGTTTGAGAGAAAGTTGTCCCTGGGTTTCATGGTGCATCCAATCAATCAGTTTGAGAGAATGTTGTCCCTGGGTTTAATGGTGCATCCACTCAATCAGTTTGAGAGAATGTTGTCCCTGGGTTTCATGGTGCATCCAATCAATCAGTTTGAGAGAATGTTGTCCCTGGGTTTCATGGTGCATCCAATCAATCAGTTTGAGAGAATGTTGTCCCTGGGTTTCATGGTGCATCCGATCAATCAGTTTGAGAGAATGTAGTCCCTGGGTTTCATGGTGCATCCGATCAATCAGTTTGAGAGAAAGTTGTCCCTGGGTTTCATGGTGCATCCAATCAATCAGTTTGAGAGAATGTTGTCCCTGGGTTTCATGGTGCATCCGATCAATCAGTTTGAGAGAATGTTGTCCCTGGGTTTCATGGTGCATCCGATCAATCAGTTTGAGAGAATGTTGTCCCTGGGTTTCATGGTGCATCCGATCAATCAGTTTGAGAGAAAGTTGTCCCTGGGTTTAATGGTGCATCCAATCAATCAGTTTGAGAGAATGTTGTCCCTGGGTTTCATGGTGCATCCGATCAATCAGTTTGAGAGAATGTTGTCCCTGGGTTTCATGGTGCATCCGATCAATCAGTTTGAGAGAATGTTGTCCCTGGGTTTCATGGTGCATCCGATCAATCAGTTTGAGAGAATGTTGTCCCTGGGTTTCATGGTGCATCTGATCAATCAGTTTGAGAGAATGTTGTCCCTGGGTTTCATGGTGCATCCGATCAATCAGTTTGAGAGAATGTTGTCCCTGGGTTTCATGGTGCATCCGATCAATCAGTTTGAGAGAATGTTGTCCCTGGGTTTCATGGTGCATCCGATCAATCAGTTTGAGAGAATGTTGTCCCTGGGTTTCATGGTGCATCCGATCAATCAGTTTGAGAGAATGTTGTCCCTGGGTTTCATGGTGCAGCCGATCAATCAGTTTGAGAGAATGTTGTCCCTGGGTTTCATGGTGCATCCGATCAATCAGTTTGAGAGAATGTTGTCCCTGGGTTTCATGGTGCATCCGATCAATCAGTTTGAGAGAATGTTGTCCCTGGGTTTCATGGTGCATCCGATCAATCAGTTTGAGAGAATGTTGTCCCTGGGTTTCATGGTGCATCCGATCAATCAGTTTGAGAGAATGTTGTCCCTGGGTTTCATGGTGCATCCGATCAATCAGTTTGAGAGAATGTTGTCCCTGGGTTTCATGGTGCATTCAATCAATCAGTTTGAATAAGGAAATAATTGCTCTACCGGCTCATACTTTTTTGTAATAATTTTGTTTACAGAATTCTTCAATTCTGTCCAGCAGACATTCATCTTATCTCAGACAATTCTGTCATGCAGACATTCATCTTATCTCAGACAATTCTGTCATGCAGACATTCATCTTATCTCAGACAATTCTGTCATGCAGACATTCATCTTATCTCAGACAATTCTGTCATGCAGACATTCATCTTATCTCAGACAATTCTGTCATGCAGACATTCATCTTATCTCAGACAATTCTGTCATGCAGACATTCATCTTATCTCAGACAATTCTGTCATGCAGACATTCATCTTATCTCAGATAATTCTGTCATGCAGACATTCATCTTATCTCAGACAATTCTGTCATGCAGACATTCATCTTATCTCAGACAATTCTGTCATGCAGACATTCAATTTATCTCAGACAATTCTGTCATGCAGACATTCATCTTATCTCAGATAATTCTGTCATGCAGACATTCATCTTATCTCAGACAATTCTGTCATGCAGACATTCATCTTATCTCAGATAATTCTGTCATGCAGACATTCATCTTATCTCAGATAATTCTGTCATGCAGACATTCATCTTATCTCAGACAATTCTGTCATGCAGACATTCATCTTATCTCAGACAATTCTGTCATGCAGACATTCATCTTATCTCAGACAATTCTGTCATGCAGACATTCATCTTATCTCAGACAATTCTGTCATGCAGACATTCATCTTATCTCAGACAATTCTGTCATGCAGACATTCATCTTATCTCAGACAATTCTGTCATGCAGACATTCATCTTATCTCAGATAATTCTGTCATGCAGACATTCATCTTATCTCAGATAATTCTGTCATGCAGACATTCATCTTATCTCAGATAATTCTGTCATGCAGACATTCATCTTATCTCAGATAATTCTGTCATGCAGACATTCATCTTATCTCAGATAATTCTGTCATGCAGACATTCATCTTATCTCAGACAATTCTGTCATGCAGACATTCATCTTATCTCAGATAATTCTGTCATGCAGACATTCATCTTATCTCAGACAATTCTGTCATGCAGACATTCATCTTATCTCAGACAATTCTGTCATGCAGACATTCATCTTATCTCAGACAATTCTGTCATGCAGACATTCATCTTATCTCAGACAATTCTGTCATGCAGACATTCATCTTATCTCAGACAATTCTGTCATGCAGACATTCATCTTATCTCAGACAATTCTGTCATGCAGACATTCATCTTATCTCAGACAATTCTGTCATGCAGACATTCATCTTATCTCAGACAATTCTGTCATGCAGACATTCATCTTATCTCAGACAATTCTGTCATGCAGACATTCATCTTATCTCAGACAATTCTGTCATGCAGACATTCATCTTATCTCAGACAATTCTGTCATGCAGACATTCATCTTATCTCAGACAATTCTGTCATGCAGACATTCATCTTATCTCAGACAATTCTGTCATGCAGACATTCATCTTATCTCAGACAATTCTGTCATGCAGACATTCATCTTATCTCAGACATTTCTGTCATGCAGACATTCATCTTATCTCAGACAATTCTGTCATGCAGACATTCATCTTATCTCAGACAATTCTGTCATGCAGACATTCATCTTATCTCAGACAATTCTGTCATGCAGACATTCATCTTATCTCAGACAATTCTGTCATGCAGACATTCATCTTATCTCAGACAATTAAGTCATGCAGACATTCATCTTATCTCAGACAATTCTGTCATGCAGACATTCATCTTATCTCAGACAATTCTGTCATGCAGACATTCATCTTATCTCAGACAATTCTGTCATGCAGACATTCATCTTATCTCAGACAATTCTGTCATGCAGACATTCATCTTATCTCAGACAATTCTGTCATGCAGACATTCATCTTATCTCAGACAATTCTGTCATGCAGACATTCATCTTATCTCAGATGTGGAAGTAAAACCTACATTTTCATAGTAACTTATCAGTGATGATGCATTTAATTTCTTTTATTCACCTTTTATATTAATTAATAACAAATTTATCCTTAAGAAACAAATGAACCAGCAACAAAAGGCTGTTGAATTTTGCAAGTATGTTATGAAATAGTAACTAAAGTGTTAACATTTGCACCAACCAGGTGGAAGAACTGCAGAGGCAGCAGCAGCAACAGGCTGAACTGCCCCAGCTGAGTGCTGAGCAACTGGAGCAGATCATGCAGGAACATAAGCTCCTAGGACTTCCACCGCTGAATCCCCAACAACTACAGTATCAGCTACAAGAGCAGCAGAATCAACTTCGCCAGGCCCAGATGAGGGAACAGCAACTCCAGGAGGAACAGTTGCGGAGCATTGACCACAACCAGCTGGTGATGACATCCCAGCGGGGCCTCCTTCAACAGCTAAGTAACAGCCAGATGTCGGCCACCCCTGTCAGCATGTCCATCAGCACACAACCCGTTAGCCTGTCCGCCCAGCAAACTCTCATACAGCTCAGCAATCAAAGCACAGAATCTACGGAAACACGAACATCAACCGCGCCTCCCCAGATCACCCTCAACAACACTTCTTTGCAGCAGATCCTGGCGGCGCTGGACCCATCGGTCGTCAGTGCGGCCGGCATTAACTTGGCCGATCACCAGCACTTAATAGCCCAGCTCCAGAAACAGCACACCCAACAGCTGCAGCAGCAGGATTTGATCAGAATGCAGGTCCATTCAAATAACCATTCTGGGATTATCACCGGCCAGATCTCAGGTTTACATATCGGGCAGATCCCACAAATTCTGCTGCAGCCGCCAGACTCTGATGATATGAATGGAGTGCCCACCATATCCATCCCAGAGTCGGTGGTTCTTGGTGGAGACTCCACTTCTGTGCTGCAGACCGGCGGTTTAGAATCTGAACAAGAACAGATCAAAAGGATACAAAATGGCCTCATGGCCAGTGTTGAAAAGCAGCAGCAGGAGTCCATGGTGGCCGCTCTCAGCCATCCCAATATGGCTCAGTCTCTGAATTCGGGTCACTTAGGGGCCACCAGTCTTGATCAGACAGGCATTCCCAATTTCCTCAATATCCAAGTACCATCCAGCCACTCCAGTTTAACTTCACAGGTATATTTGATCATAAACACTTTGTTCAATTAAAAGAAAATAGTGCCTTAAATTATTTATTAGCCTACAACAGTAATTAGAATCAGTCCATGGGGAGGAATTTCTTGTGTTGAAATTTCTTTGAGAATTTTAAAATACATTTTTTAATTATTTTTTTCTATTGGTAAAAAATATATAAATTATTCCAAGCCATGTTTTCATTTAGACATCAAAATTATATTTGTGGTAATTAATCTTATTCTGAGGTGTTGGGTATACACAAGAAAATTGTTTATCCCTTTTTATTTGACACCGGTTTACTCTCTACCTCTAGATATCTTTATTTTTCATTCATTCAGCAACAACACTATGCTCAGCTCAGGGACAGCATAATTCAAGGCAGCAACAACAGTATTCAGCAAGATCCCAGTTCCTTTCTCAGTGTCATCTCTACATCTTCACCTTCTCCTCACCATCCTTCCTCCTCTACCTCCAGTACCACCACCAGTAACAGTGATGCCGCTGTGGCTCAGATTCTGAAAAATATCAACAACAGCCTGGCTGAGCAGAATGCAATGCTGGCAACTAAAGAAAATACAGAGTTGAACTTGTCTCGAGGAATATTGAGTGGAGCTTCCTCCGACAATGCTCTGGACCAACCACAATCATACCAAGCTTTTCCAGGATACCCTTCGTCCTTTTCTAAAACATTCAAAGACTCCATCAAACAGGATGTTATGCTTTCTTCTGCAGTCACATCAGACGTGAACAACCGCTCACTCTCTAATGACCCCTTGGCCAGAGACGATGTGCCCTTTGCACTTAAAACTAACAAGTCTCATTACAATGGCCAAGGTAACAGACGACGTTTATCTGCTGACCTGGAGTCACATCGGAGGAATTCTTCAATATTCTCTATTCTCAACAAATCTCACCCATCTGGAATTAACCCACACTCTGTTTTAGTCAACCCTTTGGAGGTGGAGGGCCTTACGGCGAGGGTGCGGGTTCGCAGTAAGTCTGGTGACATAAATTATAAATATGTGCGTTCTAAAAGCGTTGATCACTCTCCAATGAGACCACGTAGTTTTACGGAAGATTCTTTGTATAGATCTAATAAAAGAATGGAGGAAACATTTGTCAAGGGGGTCAAGCCCCACCCCCATGAACAGGACTTGTTCTCCCGTTCTGATGGTGCCGGAGTTTTCAGAAACCCAGGTTCTTTGCCCAGCCCGTTAAAGATAAAACGTAAACACAGACCGGCTCCTTTGTACATACCACCCCAGTTTGGACTTTTTCACAGTCGTCTTCGGTCCCCGAGGGTGATCCAGAAAGAATGCCATTTTTCGACAGAGAGAGGAAGGGGCCACACTCCTCCACCGTACACCCCTCCTCCCATGTTGAGCCCATTTCGAAGTGGTTCCGGTCTGTTCTGCACACTGCAGTCCACCCAGCCACAAACTCCTAGATCTGCACCGGTATCTGGAAAAGTTCTTCATATTCGTAGAGGTAGGTAACGACCAAAGTTTTAGATCCATATTTTTGTTTCTGAAAAATATCTTATGTTTATTTCCTTAATGATCATTTGACTGAAAAAAAACTATCCCATAAGTACATGTCCAAATAAGTTATTGTATTGAAATTACTTCAATCAGGGGTTCTTCACTGTTTTGTAGTACAGTACCCCCACTTGATTTCAAAACATTTCCTGCACCCCATGATAAAAATGCTAATGAAAATGCAAATAAACCTGATTTTCTGGGTCTTCCCACACCCCCGACACTGCTCCTGCACCCCCAAGGCAAGCCTGGTTAAGAACCTGTATTCATTTGAAGAGTTTTGTCTGGATCTTAATTTCTTACCTGAAAGTCATGATATTTTGCTTCTCGCTGCTCTAGAATTATATTTCTCAACACAATTTCTTATCATGCTTCTACTTGTTTTGTGGCCATGTGTTGACTACTTTGCCGTGTGACGCGTTTCATTCAGTCGAAAGGGCATTGTGTAGGAAGAGGTTTTTCACATTTTAAATGTATACGATTCTTGAATAATCCTTTGTGTGTTATCAAAAGTAGCTTGTAGAAAGAAAATTACTGATTTATTTGGAATCATTTAACATAAAATTTGTATAATCACAAACATTTGTTCTGTCCAAGTTGAAGTATTTTGAAAACCTTTTATTTTGAAAAAAATTGGTAGATATTTGAATCATTTTAGCATGCATCAAATTTTTTTCTCTTCTGATTTGAGTTCAGCCATGTCATGATGATGAACCAGTGACAGCATGTTTGTGTTGCACAAGTTTGTGTTGAGAAATAAAACTAATTTTTTTTACTTATTTTATTTCATATTTCTACAAAAATATTTAAATTTTTAGCCATAGTAAAATAAAGAGAGAATGTCAAACGAAAAAAACCAATATTTCTCACAAGCACCTAAGAGCGTATATATGCTACCAGCTAAAATATTTTGGTTTAAATTTACTAAGTAATTCTTGATATATTTGAAGCTCTATAGCAAACACCCTTAATAATAAGTGTCTAATAAATAACTGGATGCAGAAATAAGTGTCTAATAAATAACTGGATGCAGAAATAAGTGTCTAATAAATAACTGGATGCAGAAATAAGTGTCTAATAAATAACTGGATGCAGAACAGTTTTTAAACTTCTACTTAAGAATTAAAAAATGTGTTGTTCGTCCGTCAAATCGACTAGGATCATCCAGTCATCCAGTTAGGGGGGTGGGTTACGGTGGGTTTGTAGGTGGCTTGCCAATCCTATATGTGCTCGGAGTAGTCTGTGGCACCGCGGGCAGGGGATAGTTGGTGCAGTCGTGAATTTAATAATGTTCTTTCAGGCTTGCTTGCGTGTCTCAATGGTGGCCATCCTACTGGCTTCATAAGATTTAGCTCCTATCTTGACCACTGATCTACACCTGACTCTGTCCTGAGCTGTCTGCTCCCATTTAGTAGTGTCGATGCTGAAGGCCTTTAGTGCCACTTTCAGTGAGTCTTTGTAACGTTTTTTTGGACCTCCTTGGGTGCGCTTGCCTGTCGTGAGTTCACCATAGAATATTTGTTTAGGGAGCCGCTGATCTTCCATACGGGCAACGTGTCCTATCCAACGGAGTTGAAATTGGATCAGGGTGGTGAAGGTACTAGGTATGTTCGCTCTAGCGAGAACCTCTGTGTCAGGAACTTTGTCTTGCCACCTGATGCCGAGGAGTTTCCTGAGGCTGGTTGTGTGAAAATGGTTCAGTTTTTTGGCGTGATGCTGGTAGACTGTCCACGTTTCACATCCGTAGAGCAATGTCGAGAGGACTGCTGCGCTATGGACCTTGATCTTCGTTTCCTGTCTGATACCTCTCCTATCCTAAACAGTGCTGCGGAGCCTGCCAAATATGGCACTAGCTTTTGCAAGTCTGGCATTCATTTCATCATCAATGATGACAGATCTGGAGAGAATGCTGCCCAAGTAAGTAAACTTATCGCGTTAAGACGATGTCCGCTGATGATGATGTTGGGTTCAGCGTAGGGCCTACTGGGAGCTGGCTGATAGAATACCTCAGTCTTCTTCGCGTTGATTGTTAGTCCAAAGTTGTTGCAGGCCTCAGAAAAGATATCAACGCTTTGCTGCATGGCAGCTTCAGAGTCAGCATTGAGCGCACAATCGTCCGCAAACAGAAGCTCGTTGATGGTGGTATGTTTGACCTTTGATTTAGCTTGAAGCCTCTTTAGGTTGAAGACAGATCCATCGGTGCGGAAACGGATTTGCAAGCCCGTGGTGGAGTCCCTGAACGCATCAGACAGCATTGCAGAATACATAATACTGAAGAGCGTGGGAGCCAGGACACAGCCCTGCTTCACACCATTTGTGACAAGGAATGCTTGAGATGACTGATCGTTGTCCTGCACTCTGGCCATCATGCAGCTGACGGATGATGTTGGTGAATTTTTCTGGGCATCCGTACTTCTCCATATTTTCCACAGGCCACCTCTACTGACCCTCTCAAAAGCCTTATTCAAGTCAATAAATGTGGAATATAGGTCCATATTTTGCTCCTGACATTTCTCTTGGAGCTGCCTGGCAGCAAACACCATATCGATAGTTCCTCGTTCTTTTCGGAAACCACATTGACTTTCTGTTAGGAGACCTAGCTCCAGATGTGCATTCAGGTGGTTCAGAAGGGCTCGGGCCAAGATCTTGCCCGCGATGGACAGAAGTGACATTCCACGGTGATTATCGCAGGCCTGGCGGTTTCCTTGTGTTTGTTCAAGTGGATAATTGAGGCATCTTTGAGGTCCTGTGGTACAGTTTCCGTCTGCCAGATGATCTGGAATAGACGCAATAGCTTATCCGTCAACGCTGGTCCACCCTCTTTGTAGATTTAGGCAGGAATCATGTCGGAGCCAGGTACTTTACCATTGGACATTTGACGGATTGCTGTCTGTATCTCGACCGAAGTTGGGACAGCGTCCAGGGACTTGTTCATTGGGACCTGGGGCAGTCTTTCAATGACCTCATCATTAATGATGGAAGGCGTATTCAGCACACAATTAAAGTATTCCGCCCATCTTTCCAAGGATTAAGAATTAAAAAATGTAAAATACTTGGTATATAAGTTTTAAATAAATCCACTCTCACACCTCCCCTTTAACACACACACCTCCCCTTTAACACACACACCACTCTCACATCTCCCCTTTAACACACACACCACTCTCACATCTCCCCTTTAACACACACACCACTCTCACATCTCCCCTTTAACACACACACCACTCTCACATCTCCCCTTTAACACACACACCTCCCCTAGAACACACCACTCTCACATCTCCCCTTTAACACACACACCAATCTCATACCTCCCCTTTAACACACACACCACTCTCACACCTCTCCTATAACACACACACCACTCTCACACCTCCCCTAGAACACTCACCACTCTCACACCTCCCCTATAACACACACACACTGACAATTTTTTTCAATTACAAAAAATTCATTGTAACTTTTCCAGATGTTAGGGTATGTTGTGTTTGGATTGGAAAAATGAGGGGGGGGGGGTGCCAGCTGGGTTCAGAATATAAGAACCTCTGCTTATCAAAAGTCATAACCCAAATTTATATAAAAATAAACAATATGGCTTATGCAAATGTATTTTTAAATAGTCGTTCCTTGAAATGGGTCTATAGCGAGGTCTTTTTCTGTGACACTTTATAAGAGTTAAATGAGTTTCCCTTTGACATGTTCAGTGCATGAGTTGCTTTCATCAGTAGTATGCTTAATGTATTGACAGGATTTATACACAGCTAAAAACAAACCACCCGATGTGGCAGTGGAAGGTTTGGCTCCACATTGAAACACCTCAATATTGGGCCCATGTTAAGGCACAGACATATACCAAAATTCTATATGAATAGACTGGGATTCTGCTAATGAACTTATTGATTTATTAAATAAATGAATGTAGCTTCAACAAATAAAGTATTGTATATGGTTAAGGTTTAAGCGTGTACTGTCTTTAAAGCTGTTACTTTCTGAAGACATTCCTACATGCCATTATATAGATTTAAACTTTAATAAAATTGGGAATTTCCCATTTTAAAAATAATCCCTGTCCCTAAAGTTCAATTGTGTGCATTTTTAGATCTGAATAATGTCAGGTTTATCAAACTTAATCAGCACAGTCCCACCAGGCTGTGTACATTTAACACCAGTCTTATCATGACATAGTTTTATTGAGTAATCACTTTCACAGTTGGTGTCTTATTATGGGTATGTAACTATCTTTTCATTAATGTTTATCTTCAGGCCAACCAGACACATAAATGATGATATTATTTGTTAGTTCACCAATGCATAAAAGAATGTAATCCATCCTGCCTGTCACTTAGTGTATTCTCTTGTATCCAGGAAGACTAGGTTGTGGTAAAACAATTGTATTCTCTTGTATCCAGGAAGACTAGGTTGTGGTAAAACAATTGTATTCTCTTGTATCCAGGAAGACTAGGTTGTGGTAAAACAATTGTATTCTCTTGTATCCAGGAAGACTAGGTTGTGGTAAAACAATTGTATTCTCTTGTATCCAGGAAGACTAGGTTGTGGTAAAACAATTGTATTCTCTTGTATCCAGGAAGACTAGGTTGTGGTAAAACAATTGTATTCTCTTGTATCCAGGAAGACTAGGTTGTGGTAAAACAATTGTATTCTCTTGTATCCAGGAAGACTAGGTTGTGGTAAAACAATTGTATTCTCTTGTATCCAGGAAGACTAGGTTGTGGTAAAACAATTGTATTCTCTTGTATCCAGGAAGATAGGTTGTGGTAATACAATTGTATTCTCTTGTATCCAGGCAGCCTAGGTAGTGGTAAAACAGAGACAGGACTCGAGCTGTTCTCAGATTCAACTTTGGAGGAGGAGCCAGCACCTGAGACAGACACAGAGGCGTAAGTTTGTGTTTATGTATTGAAACTACTGATGTGTTAACTACTGTAACATCATACACACAATGTAATACAATAGTTATCTGTAAAGTTTTACTGCATGCCCAGAACAGACATACCTGACTGCCCAGACCAGACATACCTGACTGCCCAGACCGTTATTCCTGACTGCCCAGACCAGACATACCTGACTGCCCAGACCAGACATACCTGACTGCCCAGACCAGACATACCTGACTGCCCAGACCAGTTATACCTGACTGCCCAGGCCAGACATATCTGACTGCCCAGACCAGACATACCTGACTGCCCAGACCAGACATACCTGACTGCCCCAGAACAGACATTCCTGACTGCCAGACCAGACATACCTGACTGCCCAGACCAGTTATACCTGACTGCCCAGACCAGACATACCTGACTGCCCAGACCAGACATACCTGACTGCCCAGACTCACGTATTAAGCTCTGTAAATAATGTCCTGCAATGGCTAAACTTTATTAGATCTCAATCTTAATTCTTCATGGTCATTTCCTCTATATTAAAAAAAATGAAGATTCTAATGTATTCTAAGTATTTTATGGTGATGCAAATACAGAGCCTAGCTTGTGAGTAGAACATGTAGTCAATGACATCTGGCTTGTGAGTAGAACATGTAGTCAATGACATCTGGCTTGTGACTAGAACATGTAGTCAGTGACATCTGGCTTGTGACTAGAGCATGTCATCAGTGACATCTAGATTGTGAGTAGAACATGTCAGTGACATCTGGCTTGTGACTAGAGCATGTCGTCAGTGACATCTAGATTGTGAGTAGAACATGTCAGTGACATCTGGGTTGTGACTAGAGCACGTCGTCAGTGACATAAAGAATACTTTGCACTGCACAAATGGTTTGACCTGTGTTATTGTTTGAAGAGTAATGTGATCTCAAGCTCCTCTCTAAATGTCCTCAGTAATCATCCATTTCAATCTTTTACAACAGTCACATTAATCTTGGCTCAGATTACCAAGCAGTCCTACCCCCCCTCAGAGGTAAGCATTTGAAAAACAAAATTTATATGTATATAAAAATAATATATGTATGTTTATTAATATTTCTTATATAAATTAAATATAATAAGCCTGTAAGATATTAGACTATCTATATGATATTTGTATGTATGTATATATATATATATATATATATATATATATATATATATATATATATATATATTTATATATATCATTGCATATAGAGTCTAATATCTAAGAGACTTGTATGAAAAAACTGATGAAAGAAGAAAACTGGAACATTTTTGATGTTCAAATTCTTTCATTCATGGCAAGGAGTTTTTAAAAATTAAACTTTTTCTTTTTTTAATGATACATTTTAATGATACATTTTAATGACACATTTTATTGACACATTTTAATGACACATTTTAATGATACATTTTAATGACACATTTTAATGACACATTTTAATGATACATTTTCTTCAAATTCAAGGTTAAACATAGTTTGTTTTTTAAAAAAAGAGAAAAGTATAGAGACATAATTTATTTTCTTTATCTTTGACGTTAAATTTAAAAATAAAACTACCCACAAAACATAATGAGCTTCCTTTCCCTGTAGATAAAAACAAGGCCAATCAGTTCACACCTGTGGACGACAGAAAGAACTTACTATGGGACCCATCATCGGAAGGCGAAAATTCTGATGCACAATGTAAATATGTATTTCCGCTCCTTTTTTGTATCTTCTGTTCTTACAGGTAGCTTTAAAAGTATTAAATTTAAAATACCCCTCTTGTAGAAAATTTTTTTATCAGAATAATACTATGAAAGATGAGAGACTGCTGAAACTGAAGGATGAGAGACTGCTGAAACTGAAGGATGAGTGACTGCTGAAACTGGGGGATGAGAGACTGCTGAATCTGATGGATGAGAGGCTGCTGAAACTGGAGTATTATTCAGTTACACTGTGCATAAAATATACACCATGGATGCTTATAATCACGATGGTTCCATACTAACTGAAACGCGCATGCATTAAATCATTTTAAAAAACTTGGCTTGACTAGTGAAACAAAAGATATCAGTGGTTAAATTGATGAAAATGAATCTAGTGCTGAAATTATACATACCAGTTCCGTGCCTAATAAACCAAGAAAAAATAAATATAAGTACCTCTTTGTCAGAGGGAATCTTCCTCATTCTTATTATTAAACCATGAGTTTTAAAAATCAGTACAAGGGACAATAGACTCAGTCCATACAATACTTGCAAGGGGATATTTTCAGCCATGTGAATATATCTTTTATATCCTCCATTCCAGGTTCATTAGTCATCTCTCTATAGCTATGGACATTCAAATATTAATTCATTGTATTTTGCATTTTCAGTACAATGCTACCAAGAATTTTCTTGTAGTGCTGCAGTGAAAGGCAACGGATGCAATGTGGAGTATGCCCTTCACCTGCTGCACTTGGCCAATGGTGATATCAATGTGAGTGGACATCACTTAAAAAATGACCTTATGATGGTGCATTTATATTTAGCGGATTAGTGAAGCATTCCAAAAGTTTGAAATTTTTGGTTTAATGTAATTATTTTTTGCCAAGTGAGCCCATTTGAATAGTTGAAAAACAGTTTAAAACACTTGAAAATGTGCCTTATTTGTTCATTATTTGTTTAAAATGAAATAAGTTTAGTTGGATGGTTATCTTTGTTCACTATTGATTTGTTGGATGGTTATCTTTGTTCACTATTGATTTGTTGGATGGTTATCTTTGTTCACTATTGATTTTTTTATTAAATTGAATTCCTCTTGCCTTGCTCCCTCAAAAAGGAAGCCATGTTGATGTTGATGGCCGACCCACCTGACTTGGCAGTTGGCCATCCAATGCTAGATTACAAGTATCAAGGTAAAACAACATATTGAGACGTCAGTTTTTTTATGTCAACAATTGTAGTGTAGTGTGAACAAATTGAAAGTCACAGTAATTTTTTTGACAAATTGCTACACGGTCATACTTTTGACAAATTGCTACTCGGTCATACTTTTGACTAATTGCTACACGGTCATAGGTCTACTTTTGACAAATTGCTACACGGTCATACTTTTGACAAATTGCTACACGGTCATACTTTTGACAAATCGCTACACGGTCATAGATCTACTTTTGACAAATGGCTACACGGTCATAGATCCACTTAAAAATTTGCTACATGGTCATAGATCTACTTTTGAAAAATTGCTACATGGTCATAGATCTACTTTGACAAATTGCTTTAGTTCTCAGTGACCAACCATTGAACATTAACCTGTTCAATATTCACGCCTATTAAACTTTTGACATCTACTTTCTAAATATAGAATCTGACCCCTGGAATTCCAATGAGATGGAACGCTTTTACAAGTCAATTATGATACACGACAAAGACTTTTTTAAAGTGGCAAAAGATGTAAGTCATATCTTAAATATATTTTCTATTTATACATTGTGCAGTAAAAGAAAAATTGAATTTTCAGTATTGAGTACAATTAGAAATATAAATCTGTTTAAATTTTAATCTTTTGGAATTTTATTTTTTAAAAACCTGGCATGTGGAGATTATTTTAGCCATCTCTTCCTGTTACAACAGGTTGGAACAAAGTCTGTGAAACAGTGCATCCAGTTTTATTATGTTTGGAAGAAAGTTTGCCCCGACGACTACAAACGCCTGCGCCACTCACGCAACAAACAAGGGGAATACAACACCAGGAGGCAGGCAGAGAGAGCTGCGGCACAAGCAGCCGTGGAGAAGACGGTCCAGTCGGTGCTCAACGAAGTCCAACAGCAGCAGCTGCAGCAACAACAACAGCTGCAACAACAGCAACAACAACAGAATGTCATGCACGCACCAAGAGAGATCAGCACAGAGGAGACTTTGGAAGCTGCTGATTCTGATAATACTAGCTTCATATCTGACAATGACGACATTAGCATTGCTCCTGATGTATGTATTTATAAGATGTCTGCTTGATCTCAGTTGATTCTGATAATACTAGCTTCATATCTGACAATGACGACATTAGCATTGCTCCTGATGTATGTATTTATAAGATGTCTGCTTGATCTCGGTTGATTCTGATAATACTAGCTTCATATCTGACAATGACGACATTAGCATTGCTCCTGATGTATGTATTGATAAGATGTCTGCTTGATCTCAGTTGATTCAACCAAATATAGTGCCACTTGGATTAGTAAAAACACAGCTTATTGAATGAGCATGATGTATAATTGCATATTTAGCACATGAGAACATTGTTCTAAAGTAGCACATGAGAACATTGTTCTAAAGTAGCACATGAGAACATTGTTCTAAAGTAGCACATGAGAACATGGACTGTCGCAGAGCTCAGATTGTACTAACATTCCATTGTTGATCTCTTTCAGTCTATACAAAGTACCGCTCCCAATACGGCCAATTCAACTCCAACAAGGGTAGACTCCCCCAATCCACTTCCTCCACCACAATTTCACTGTGTACATGAAGGCTGTAATGTGGTGAGTTCAGTTTTAAACTAAACTGGTAGACAAGAATTTATTTAGAATGGCAGCCAGAGTACATTGCAACCACTGTTGTGCCCAGGAAGCGTGTTATCTAGGTTAGACTCAGCAAATGTGTCAAATTAAGTTGTAATCTAAAATAGAAAGTATAAAAAAATTGTGTTTAGAAGATGAGACCTAATGATATATAGACTTGTGTTAAAATATCTGGTGTTAAAATATCTGGTGTTAAAATACCTGGTGTTAAAATACCTGGTGTTAAAATACCTGGTGTTAAAATACCTGGTGTTAAAATATCTGGTGTTAAAATACCTGGTGTTAAAATACCTGGTGTTAAAATACCTGGTGTTAAAATACCTGGTGTTAAAATACCTGGTGTTAAAATACCTGGTGTTAAAATACCTGGTGTTAAAATATATGGTGTTAAAATACCTGGTGTTAAAATACCTGGTGTTAAAATACCTGGTGTTAAAATATATGGTGTTAAAATACCTGGTGTTAAAATACCTGGTGATAAAGGTTCTGTTAGCTCTGTACAATTGGCATATCCATATCTTCACTGATACATTCTTTTCATCACAATTACTCTGAATTAAATACACAATTACTCTGAATTAAATACACAATTACTCTGAATTAAATACACAATTACTCTGAATTAAATACACAATTACTCTGAATTAAATACAAAATTACTCTGAATTAAATACAAAATTACTCTGAATTAAATACACAATTACTCTGGATTAAATACACAATTACTCTGAATTAAATACACAATTACTCTGAATTAAATACACAATTACTCTGATTTTAATACACAATTACTCTGAATTCAAAACACTGATGTTTGCACAGTAACACACTGAATTACACAACCTTCTGATTTTATAAATTTGCATTATTTAAATTGGGAAAAAAGCACCTAAAAATTGTTAAGACATTAACTGAATACATCAAGTTGTGGGTTTCTTGTTGACTAGACCAACACATTCTTTATTTTATAAATGTTTGTCATCAAAAATAGACTTGTATCAATTTATCCTCAACTTGGACTTATAAAAAATTAGTCTCATGAAATAGACTTAAAAGCTTATGTTGGGTTATCATTTATACATATCTGCATAATGATTGAATTTATTTTTTTATGTAATGGAGGAATTATTTTAAACATCTGCGTATTGATGGAATTTATGTCAAATCTGCATATTGATTGAATTTATGTTAAGTGGGAATTATTTCAGTCACGCCATATCTATCTAATTGATTTCTAACTCCCTCCCCAAAGACATGCTCTTCAAAACAGAGTTTGAAGCGTCACATGCGCAAACATCTGGATAAACCACAGTCGAGTCCCAGCGCCCCACGTAAGCCCCGGCCCAGCACACCCAGTAGATCCCCCGTGTATGACCAATTTGGGGAAGAGATCTTTCCCTGCAGACTGTGTGGCAGGTAAGTCAGTCCTAAATTGTTTGATTTGTTTCTCATTTGTTTTCTACACTTATTCCCGCAGCCATTTCTAAAAATCTCTTGTTATTAATTATTATCATAATTTAGTAAATTTTAGTTTGTTATAATCTAGAATAAAACATATTTAAAATTTAATCTGTAAAACCATTCCATTTTTATTAACATTAATAATTCAGTACGGACTTGATGTTATCTTAGTTTTGTAGCGACTGAGGTTGGAAGTTGGATGATTAGTTTTGAAAACAATATCTGTTGTTGTTTTTGACTAAATAATTGTCACATTTATTATTTAATTTGTTTCACCACTTAAACTTGAAATTTAAAAAAAAGGACCCAAAAATTTAATTTATCAAAATGTTTTTAAGATAAAGCCGAGGTACAAAATTAGGTTCTTCAATAATAACTTTAACAGCCAATCGATCAAGTCATTTCTGAATGAGTTCTAATGGCTAGTTTTCCAAAATAACCATCAACCACTAAAAGTGTAAGATACTTGTGAAAATGTACAATATTAACCAGATATTGGGATATGTTAACCAGATATTGGGATATGTTAACCACAGACCTGGTTATTCTAACGATTTAAGTCTACAATGTATGATTTTGAGAAGTCTTTTATAATTGTAAGGTGAGATCTTTCGGACCAACGATTTTAAGAGACGAGGTTGAAAAAAAAATTTCTTGTAGTTTTTCAGATAAAAAAAAAAAAAATCCCAATTGTTAGTTCCACACCTTTCTACATCCGGAGGTGAATGGACCGAGAAATACGATTGCTTTGGGACCATCCATAACTATAATACGTAGGCACTGAGAGGGGAAGGGATGTGGTGGAAGTGTTGATTTAGGAGCGTACGGGTGTGTATGGCAAGGGGGGGGGTCTAAATATTTTTAAGGCTTTAAAATAAGATCCCCTCCTTTCATATTGTTGTTTTGTAGATACGGTTGCCATAGTGACACATTTAGTAACATTCACTTTGGCAACAGTAATATATTTAGCATAGTTGCCATAGTGACACATTTAGTAACATTCACTTTGGCAACAGTAATATATTTAGCATAGTTGCCATAGTGACACATTTAGTAACATTCACTTTGGCAACAGTAATATATTTAGCATAGTTGCCATAGTGACACATTTAGTAACATTCACTTTGGCAACAGTAATATATTTAGCATAGTTGCCATAGTGACACATTTAGTAACATTCACTTTGGCAACAGTAATATATTTAGCATAGTTGCCATAGTGACACATTTAGTAACATTCACTTTGGCAACAGTAATATATTTAGCATAGTTGCCATAGTGACACATTTAGTAACATTCACTTTGGCAACAGTAATATATTTAGCATAGTTGCCATAGTGACACATTTAGTAACATTCACTTTGGCAACAGTAATATATTTAGCATAGTTGCCATAGTGACACATTTAGTAACATTCACTTTGGCAACAGTAATATATTTAGCATAGTTGCCATAGTGACACATTTAGTAACATTCACTTTGGCAACAGTAATATATTTAGCATAGTTGCCATAGTGACACATTTAGTAACATTCACTTTGGCAACAGTAATATATTTAGCATAGTTGCCATAGTGACACATTTAGTAACATTCACTTTGGCAACAGTAATATATTTAGCATAGTTGCCATAGTGACACATTTAGTAACATTCACTTTGGCAACAGTAATATATTTAGCATAGTTGCCATAGTGACACATTTAGTAACATTCACTTTGGCAACAGTAATATATTTAGCATAGTTGCCATAGTGACACATTTAGTAACATTCACTTTGGCAACAGTAATATATTTAGCATAGTTGCCATAGTGACACATTTAGTAACATTCACTTTGGCAACAGTAATATATTTAGCATAGTTGCCATAGTGACACATTTAGTAACATTCACTTTGGCAACAGTAATATATTTAGCATAGTTGCCATAGTGACACATTTAGTAACATTCACTTTGGCAACAGTAATATATTTAGCATAGTTGCCATAGTGACACATTTAGTAACATTCACTTTGGCAACAGTAATATATTTAGCATAGTTGCCATAGTGACACATTTAGTAACATTCACTTTGGCAACAGTAATATATTTAGCATAGTTGCCATAGTGACACATTTAGTAACATTCACTTTGGCAACAGTAATATATTTAGCATAGTTGCCATAGTGACACATTTAGTAACATTCACTTTGGCAACAGTAATATATTTAGCATAGTTGCCATAGTGACACATTTAGTAACATTCACTTTGGCAACAGTAATATATTTAGCATAGTTGCCATAGTGACACATTTAGTAACATTCACTTTGGCAACAGTAATATATTTAGCATAGTTGCCATAGTGACACATTTAGTAACATTCACTTTGGCAACAGTAATATATTTAGCATAGTTGCCATAGTGACACATTTAGTAACATTCACTTTGGCAACAGTAATATATTTAGCATAGTTGCCATAGTGACACATTTAGTAACATTCACTTTGGCAACAGTAATATATTTAGCATAGTTGCCATAGTGACACATTTAGTAACATTCACTTTGGCAACAGTAATATATTTAGCATAGTTGCCATAGTGACACATTTAGTAACATTCACTTTGGCAACAGTAATATATTTAGCATAGTTGCCATAGTGACACATTTAGTAACATTCACTTTGGCAACAGTAATATATTTAGCATAGTTGCCATAGTGACACATTTAGTAACATTCACTTTGGCAACAGTAATATATTTAGCATAGTTGCCATAGTGACACATTTAGTAACATTCACTTTGGCAACAGTAATATATTTAGCATAGTTGCCATAGTGACACATTTAGTAACATTCACTTTGGCAACAGTAATATATTTAGCATAGTTGCCATAGTGACACATTTAGTAACATTCACTTTGGCAACAGTAATATATTTAGCATAGTTGCCATAGTGACACATTTAGTAACATTCACTTTGGCAACAGTAATATATTTAGCATAGTTGCCATAGTGACACATTTAGTAACATTCACTTTGGCAACAGTAATATATTTAGCATAGTTGCCATAGTGACACATTTAGTAACATTCACTTTGGCAACAGTAATATATTTAGCATAGTTGCCATAGTGACACATTTAGTAACATTCACTTTGGCAACAGTAATATATTTAGCATAGTTGCCATAGTGACACATTTAGTAACATTCACTTTGGCAACAGTAATATATTTAGCATAGTTGCCATAGTGACACATTTAGTAACATTCACTTTGGCAACAGTAATATATTTAGCATAGTTGCCATAGTGACACATTTAGTAACATTCACTTTGGCAACAGTAATATATTTAGCATAGTTGCCATAGTGACACATTTAGTAACATTCACTTTGGCAACAGTAATATATTTAGCATAGTTGCCATAGTGACACATTTAGTAACATTCACTTTGGCAACAGTAATATATTTAGCATAGTTGCCATAGTGACACATTTAGTAACATTCACTTTGGCAACAGTAATATATTTAGCATAGTTGCCATAGTGACACATTTAGTAACATTCACTTTGGCAACAGTAATATATTTAGCATAGTTGCCATAGTGACACATTTAGTAACATTCACTTTGGCAACAGTAATATATTTAGCATAGTTGCCATAGTGACACATTTAGTAACATTCACTTTGGCAACAGTAATATATTTAGCATAGTTGCCATAGTGACACATTTAGTAACATTCACTTTGGCAACAGTAATATATTTAGCATAGTTGCCATAGTGACACATTTAGTAACATTCACTTTGGCAACAGTAATATATTTAGCATAGTTGCCATAGTGACACATTTAGTAACATTCACTTTGGCAACAGTAATATATTTAGCATAGTTGCCATAGTGACACATTTAGTAACATTCACTTTGGCAACAGTAATATATTTAGCATAGTTGCCATAGTGACAC